>OZ023263.1:154338554-154501054 GCA_964006375.1 Tillus elongatus | reverse complement strand
ACGAAATAAAAGATCTCCCTGAGGTGCTGTTTACACACAATCCTCCCAACTGACATCAGTTTGCCTAATTAAGAGCTAAAAGGGGAAGGAAAAATCAACCCTGCCATATATCAAGGTCATGTGAGCATAATCATTTCCTTCTTTTATCTTGTGATTAGACAAACTGATGTCAGGGCAGGTCAGTTGGGAGGATTGTGTGTAAACAGCACCTCAGGGAGGTTTTTATTTTGTTTAAACCGCAAAAAACTCATGAGTTGCGAACCATGTTAATTATCCCAGTAAGCCACTGTGCATGCGGAATATGGCTTGCAACTAATGAATTTTTTGGCGTTTTAACGAAATAAAAGATCTCCCTGAGGTGCTGTTTACACACAATCCTCCCGACTGACATCAGTTTGCCTAATTAAGAGCTAAAAGGGGAAGGAAAAATCAACCCTGCCATATATCAAGGTCATGTGAGCATAATGATTTCCTTCTTTTATCTTTTGATTAGGCAAACTGATGTCAGGGCAGGTCAGTTGGGAGGATTGTGTGTAAACAGTACCTCAGGGAGGTTTTCATTTTGTTAAAACGGCAAAAAACTCATGAGTTGCGAACCATGTTAATTATCCCAGTAAGTCACTGTGCATGCGGAAGCCCGAAAGCCAAAGTAGAATTGGTACGGCCAGACACTAGTAAAAATGCATATTTATTAGCTGCCTCTCCGTACCAAATATCACTGAAATATCTGAAGCAGTTTTGCAAATATTAATTAATTTCCAACCCTAAAACTTTAACACCCTGTATTTTTCTAACGGAACATCTTTGGACCATAGTTTATAAAGCAAATTATAAAATTATAATTAATTTTCCATGTATATTCATACCCTTAAATACTTGCATATAATTAAGGAACAACCTGTATAGCTACATTAAATTGTCTTGCTAACTGTTTTTGGTAACTAAGTTTACGAAACTTAATCTTAACTATAACTTAAACATTACATCCATTTTAACACCAATCACAAACAAGAAACTCCTACGAATAATACAATAATATACAACCAATATACACTATACAGACGCAGATGCATTCTTGCGAAATACACGCAAATGGCTGTGAAATATGCAGCTCTTTTCTAGCATACATTCGGCGGTTCAAAAGCCTTCAGATGGCCAGCGGTGCACACTGAACGGCTCGATTAAGGCTGCCAGAACAACGATGGTAGACAGCGTTTCTTTGACCGGTCTAGGAGACTTGCATTATTTCAATATACAATTGACTAACTGGGACTGGCGTCTGGCGCTTGATCGCCTGCTCTGCTATTTTTTGACTTTAAATGAAATTTTTATTACAAATTATAGGAAGTGCTATGGCATAAAGGTCAATACTTTTCAAGTTTCTTTAAAAAATTTGACAGATGTAGAGCTTTTTTCAGGTACTGGTGTCATTCGTACACCACATCCGCAAAACTTGAAATTCAGCGCAAGTAGCTGAAAATTTCAAATGGAACATCCTGTATATGAGCACCTGAATCAATGCAAAAATTGATTCTCTTTCGGATGGATCTGGGTTTATTACATGTAGAGCTGATAATTTCTGAGTTATTCAAAGGTTATCAATTTGATTGCAACTACGTGATTTTATGATTGAGTTATGGCCGTTTGCACCTTGGCTTCTAGCATTCACGAACAGTGTTTTTCTCCATGGAGACAACCGACAATTTTGACGTTAAAAAGACTCGAAAAGAAATTCAAGCTAGATAATTCAATGCTTTTCAGGGCATCAAAATAGACAAATTTTGCTGCCAAAGGAAATGTTCTTATCAATGATTGAGAGGCTAACATTGTTTTGTCAAAAATCTATCACTTCTGCCTGATTGGTTTTTTTTTACTTGACAAATGCAACAATTCTCAAATAATACATTCTTGAACTAACCACCTAAACTCAATTGAGCGATGTCACCAGACAGAATTCTAGTACAGAATGAACATTAACATTAACGATTTGTTCATTCGTAGAGGTTAAACTACTACTACTAGAAATTCTCGAATATAACATCCTGTATATAAACACCTGAAACAATGCAAAAATTAATTTGCTTTCAAATTTATATCCAATTGCTTTCATGTAAAAACGATGCATTCTCTATTTTTTTAAAGTTACCCGGTAAAGATTCGAATCACAGAAGATTAATTACTTGGAACTAGTTTAATAGATATCAGAGGAGAAATAACGATGAAGTAAACAAGTAATAAATTAAATATAATAAACTGATAATATCTAATGAATAAAAAAATGAACAAATAAACAAATAATCAACGAATAACGAATAATTATTATTTCTGGAATGGATTATAAAAGGTGCTCGAACTGACGACCATTTTGTTCAAGGCAAAGTTGTAGCCTTCTTCCATATGATCTGTGGACAATGGAATGCATTGCACCACTAATTTGCCAAAATGCATCCTGTACTCGCCCTCGCATATCTTCTTTTGTTGTTGGTGGATAACACACCTAATTTTTCACAAATCCCCACAAAAAGAAATCACAGCAAGTAAGGTTGGGAGACTTTGGAGGCCAGGCTATTGGTCCACCCCTGCCAATCCACCTTCCTTCGTACCCTTGGTCAAGATGTTGTCTAACTACGGCAGCATAATGCAGTGGAGCACCATCATGCTGTATCCACATATCTTGCCTAACTTGTAGCTGTACATGTTCCATTAAGACTGGTAAATCATTAACCAAGAACTGGTGGTCCATTGGTCCATTTAGAGGCCGATCAAAAAGAATGTGTTCCAAAAACGGTATTGCCAATGATTCCACCCCAAACATTAAGCGCCCACCTATTCTGGAAGTTACCAAATCTTGTTACGTGCGGGTTGTTTTCTGCATAATGATGTAAATTATGCATATTTGGGAGGCCGTTATTATGGAAAGAGGACTCATCCACAAAAATTACTTTGCGAAAAAAACTACTGTTCATCAGTGCATCAATTTGATGCACTGCCCACTGACAGTACCTCATTCTGCGCTGAAAATCTTCAGTTCCCAATACTTGAGCTACTCTGAAGTGGTAGGCATGGTACTTATGGAACTTGAGAACTCGTTGAACTGAGTACTGATCCACATCTAATGTTTTCGCAATAGCTCTCTGACTACGTGTTGGTTCCTCAATCACTGATAAAAGAACACCAAGGGCCACATCTTCTTTGATGGCAATGTTTTGTTTTTTTGATGCTCGGTAAAATACACACGAATTCTGCTCAAATCTGTGTTTGAGCCTTTTCAATGACAAAACTGTCGGCTGTCTTCGCAGAGGTTAGCGCTGCTTATAAATACGAGAAGCCAAAGACAATTTCCAGAACATTCACCAATTATGAACATCATCTGTCTCAATTCTTCGTTATTAAAGTTCATTTTTAATTATTTATACTAACTATAGGTTAGGTTAGGTTGTTTGTGAGTGGTCCATACCGGACCTTCCACCGCGACCAACGGTCTATTGTGGCTCACGCCTAATGTTTATATTTCGCCCAACAAATCCAGCCTCCTGCAGAGGTCGATAACCTTTGTGGGCGAAAGTCGATCCAGATCCTCTGGAGCAAGCTTTACCTTGCCAAAGAGCAGGTGTCTAGTCCTATCCGCTGCCGGACAGGAACACAGCACGTGCTCTGCTGTTTCGTCATCCTCCATACACAGTCGGCACTCGGTCTCCTGACCGATTCCAATACGGTGCATGTGATGCCGCAAGCGGCAGTGTCCTGTATATAGGCCTAGTAGAGTTCTCAGTTGTTGTCTGTTCAGCTCTAGTAGTTTCTTAGCCCTTGACTCAGACAGGCCATTTATGAAGGCCTTGGAGTGAGCTAACTTACTAACTATAACACAACTACGCAATCACACAACAACAAACAGACAATGTTGTAAATACTTGTCAAATCTGACATTTTGGAGAATTCTGTCATGACCAGTGCACACTATACAAAACGGAAACAATCCAATCATTATATCATATAGTTGCAATCAAATTGATAACTCAGAAATTATCAGCTCTACATGTAAAAAACCCATATCCATCCGAAAGATAATCAATTTTTGCATTGATTCAGGTGCTCATATACAGGATGTTTTATTTGGAATTTTCGAGTTATTTATATTGAAAATTCAGCAAATGGGAGCCTCTCTAGCAACCACACTGTACATAAATTATGATTTTTCACACCATCACCAGATAGACAAGCACCTGTCAGCTACTTGCGCTGAATTTCAAGTTTTGCGGATGTGGCGTACCAATGATACCGGTACCTGAAAAAACTCATCTGTCAAATTTTTTGAAGAAACTTGAATAACATGAAAAGCATTGACTTTTAAGCCATAGTGCTTCCTATAATTTGTAATCAAAATTTCATTTAAAGTCAAAAACTATAATAATATACAGGGTTTAATTTAAAAAAACAAAGTTACCTGGTGCCACTGACATATGGACCACGCTGTGTAGCTGAAAATAATTTTAAGTTATGGACCTTAACATGGTAGAAGACTTTTGTCTGAAAGTGTTTTCCAAAAAGTGTATATTAAAGAAGCTATTGGACTCTATCGGGGAAATGAATCACGTTTTGTGTGTATATATATATATATATATATATATATATATATATATATATATATATATATATATATATATATATATATATATATATATATATAAAGTTCTTTATTATGAACATTATGACTTGCCATAAGACACAGTAAATAATATATAAAATACAATATTAGAGTATAAAATATTAATTACGTAATCTTAATCCACTAAAAAATAAACATATCAACTTATCTGTAAAGTTACTATATGAATGATTTCTAAGAATATACACTGACAATTTTAAAATCTTTGAAACAATTTTATGGTCTAATGACTTGGGTAATCCAAATTTTTTCCTAATATTAATGTAATTTTTGAATAATGTCGCCCTTGCACCAAACAGGAGACATATTACTAATAAATTTTGAACATTACATTTAGATTTATAATAATTTATTGTAGGTTCGTAAATAATACATTTTTCTTCTCTTCAATTTGGTCAGGCTGCTCCATATGATATCTGTCTCACAACATATGGTCGGATATATAATATAACCATTTTCATGCTTTTTTACTGAAAATCAATTATCACAATCAATGTAATTATTTACATATTTGTTGCTTTATATATCTAATGAGCTTTTGAACTTACACATATTTTCTTTGAAATCGTTAGTGCTGTTACTTGTGGATGTAGATGCAGTTAGGTCTACATTACTCACATTATCATCAATACTGGTGCTGAAATGAAACATGTAGAAGAGGAATAGAATGTAAATGAGCAAGGAAGTTGCTATTTTAAGTAAGTATCTGATATTCTTGTTGTTACTTCTTTATTTCAACGTTTCTGACCAAACTTCTTTTTGAAACCTTTTGTTGTATGTCGACGGGAAACTCAAATACAGAAGGAATCGCATTTTTCTTCAAACGTTTTTTCACTTCTAATCCTGCTCCTATTACATAGTCGTCTGGCTTAAAATGTTTTCCACACAATCTGGTTCCATATGTTACATTAAAGAGTTTTCTTCTTGTGGCCAAAATCCACCTTTTCCTCACTTCTGGATTTTTTGGGAAACTGTGTGCAAGGTTATATTGTTAGCAATAAGTTCGCATTCAATCATTAATCGATTAACGATTATTAAAACGATGAATAAATTATGGTTAACAACATAACCTACCTATGAAACGGTATACCACTTGATTTAACAAATCTCGCTTGGCAGTTATAAGCAGCACATGAAATTACCATTTTTTCAAAGCTAAAACTTCTCTTTGACAATAGTTATATATAATTGTATAAAACGCCTAAAACACAAAAAATTGAAGTGCACTAAATCAAAACTGAATATTTTTATATTCAAAAATTGAAAGGGTTAGATGTTAGATGATAGATCAATGACATAATATGTAAAGCTGAGTTGCCAGATTGGGCGATTTATCGCCAATTGGGCTATCTTTTATCTTTTCTTGCGAATTTTTTAACAAAGAAACCACCGAGTCACAAATTGGGGTACTTTTGTTATCTAAAAATCGCCGATCGGGCGATCTTGAAGAAACTAACTCAGTTGTAAAACTATTCAGTTACATGAAAGTTTGATTTATTCAGAATTAACATAGACGACCATTTTTTTATCCATGAGAAGCAGTGACATTTCGACATCCGTGAGAAACCAAGAGGACTTAGCATGCTTGGATAGATGTTCAATGTTCAATGTTCTGGTTTGTATTGGCGTTAGCTGCATAGGCTCTCCAGCCAGTGGTGGTTTTCTTATTTCGGCTACACCTTCTAAGGTGTGTCTAGAACATTGTCTATGGCCCAAATATCAATTCCATTAACCCACACCATGCTAAAATAGAGGTATTATAAAAGGACAAGGATAGTAACACAACATAGGAAAATAATTTAACTCTTCTCTCCCCGGTGCGTCAGCGGGGCATTACACATCCGAAAGACGCATCTGGATCAGAGAAACATATTATTAGGATGATAGTGGGATACATTAAAAACGTAACACATCATAATAGGTGTAGGGCTTTTTTTCTTTTTTTCAAATTTCAAAAGGACACATTAATATTATATTGAGGCCGTAGTTTCTCGATTTCCTCTGTAACTGGATTATTCAGCACTGATACTGATTTACATAAGAATTTTGGCGCCATCCACAGATTTTGGAATTCTAAGGGCATCTCACCTGTGAGTCCTAACAAGATGTTAGTAGGTGTTGATTTCATGGCTCCCACCACGATCCTTAAGGCCATATACTAGGTTTTGTTTAATTGATACATGTTATTTTTAGACAATTTGTGTAGAAACTGTAATGCATTAAGTAGATGAGACCTCACAATGAATTTATAAAAGGTTAAAAGTACCAGAGGATCTGCACCCCATCAGGTTCTGTACAATGTCTTCATTATATTAATCCCTCTTAAGGCCTGCATTGATTTGATGATTCCAAGTCAGTTTGGTGTCAAAGGTAACCCCTAAATACTGCAACTTATCTTTCCAGGGTATTATATGGTTATTGATCATAATATAAGATAGTGAGCCACTAAATGTTCCTGATGAGAAAAGAATAGCTTCGCATTTATTAAAGGAAATTGGCAATTGGAGTGTTTCCAGACATTGTGCCATCCTGTCTAGAGTATCATTAATTATATTACATAGATTGTATACGTCCCTACCATTGGCAATAACACATATATCATCTGCATATTGAATTAATTGTACATTATTATATGAGCCACTTGACAGAGGTATGGTATACAAATTGAAAAGTAAAGGTGACAGTGGTGATCCTTGAGGCAGGCCCCTTGAGGTCTGCCCAGGACCAATCACCCCCCCTGTTCGTGGGTTTCTAAGAAATATTTTTCTATCAGAAAGTATCTGTTTGATTAAAAGTGCCAAGTCTCGAGGACAGTTAATCTCCGCCAACATTTGATACAATATATCTATATTTACATTATCATATGCTGCTTTAACATCGATAGTTAACATAATTGTCTTCCACCCTTTACTAATCGCACCGTAAATTATACTAGTCACTATACAATCATTGGTGCCACGTCCCCTTCTGAATCCCAGTTGTCTTTTGGGTAAAAGTGTTTGATTTTCAACCTGCCATTCTATCCTATTTTTGATCATGGACTCCAAGCTTTTGATAATGCTTGATGATAACATTATTATGCAATAGCCACTTACTTCCGTTATGGTCTTGCAAGGTTTAGGAAATGCGATCCCCTGATACTTTTTAACTTCCCGTTGTATATTATGTCTTTCTTGAAGTAAATAATTTAAAAGATCTAGTAAAATTTGAAGATATGAAAGAGGTAAATTTTTTAACATGGAATATGTGATGCTATCTATTCCCGGTGTTGTGTCTTTTTTATATCTTAAGACTGTAGTTAATTCGTCCATGGTAAAAGGAGCGCTATCTATATTATGAAAATAGGGTTCTGTCATATCCATTATTGGTGGAATTAAATGGAGGTGAGGGAATCCAGCATTGCCTCAGCTAGTGAGTCAGGAATATCCCATCTGACTGTTTTTGGTAGTGCAATATTTTTAAAGATGCGGACAGTTCTCCAGATTTGCTTGATGGGTGTATCTCTGATTTCTCCACAAAAGTTTCTAAAGCCCATTATTTTTTTAATTTTTTATGGTTTTGCGAGTTTGTGCTGTGTTTTTTTTTAATTGATTCAATTTTCTAGTGTTCTATGGCTTTTGTAAATATAAAAAGCTTGTTTTCGCTGATATATTGCCCTGTGGCAGTCTTCGTCCCACCATGGTTGCAATTTACATTGGGGTTTTCTATTCTGCAATTTGGGTATGCTCATGTCAGCAGAGCTTTGCTGGATCCACAAACTACAAGAAAAATTTCTTGTTCACACCCCCAAGGAAGTTACGGGACGAGGAGTGAGTAGGGGTGCTGGGTGGGGTAGTAAAAAGGAAATATGAGCAGAAAATTCGGATAAAACGGGCTTGAAAGCTATCTTTTTTACATCTTGAAGTTATATCCCCCTTAAACCTTGTCTACCCCGCACAGCACCCCTATCCCCCCAGGTGCCGTAACTTCCTCGGTGGGTAGGAACAAGAAATGTTTCTTGTGGTTTATGCAGCTAGGGTGATTGTATGCACGCGAGAGGGAAGGAAAATCCCCACGACGAAGCAGACACCCCTGACCCCCCACCCCTGTCACAAGTCGAACCGGGGGGGGGGGGGTGTTCTGATTCATCCTGGACCCTTCCCCTCGTGCGCATACAACCACCCTCGTTGCATAAACCACAAGAAAAACTTCTTGTTATATTCATACCCACCAAGGAAGTTACGTGACCTGAGGCAAATAGGGGTGCTGTGCGGGGTAGGCAGGGTTAAATGGGGCTATGGCTTCCAATAGACAGATTTCAAGCAGTTTTCTTCGCATTTTCTGCTCATATTTCCTTTTTACTACCTACCCCGGCCAGCAGCCCTGTAACTTCCTTGGGGGGTGTGAACAATAAATTTTTCTTGTGGTTTGTGCATCCAGGTGGGGTCCTAGTAATGTTTCTAAAAACAATTTTTTTTAAACGTTCGGGAGATAATCTGCAAATTTACCGAATTTTCATTAAATCCTTCAAATTTCAATAACTTAATTTGCTATTAACGTAAGCTTTGTTGGTTAGGAAACCAACATTTATGTCTTTTTTAGGAAAATTTATGTATATTTTCAAATCATAAGTAATTTTGATAAAATATAGTACTTTGTTTCTACTACATAGGCTATACCGGTAATCAGATTTATGCCTGCTCGCACCAAAGAAAGACATTTGCCATTAAAAATATTTAAAAAAATTCGCTACGATAACGCACATGCTGCGTCCCGAACTTTTTTATATTATATTAAAGGATATTTTATATGTTGCGTTATATAGAGAAAATATTTTATTTTTGCTTTCTTATAACACTGCTGTTAAGTCTATGTTTTGATATTTTATAAAAAATTCTTGTTCTGATTACTTTTTCTTTTTAAATTTAATGACCAAAGGTTATGTGATGCACTATAGATTTTTCCCTTCTTAAACGTCGGTCTATTTCCGCGACTATGGCCAATAACTCACTATCCTGGAAATTTTGGCGAACCTCTCTGTAGGGAGGGTGGGGATCTTTGACCTGCTCAACATTGCATGATACACGAGACCGACGGCTTTACCGGAAGTGCGAAATGTGCAGACATTCGACTTGCTCAGATACATTGCCACAACCTCTCGGGTGATGTAAATTTTATAGTAGGTACTGAAAAAGTGAAAAGAGAACCCTGGGAATCGAACCCAGTGCGCTTGGGTCCAAAGACACACGTTCTCACCACTGGACCCCCGAGGCTGTATGCACTATAGATCATCATATTAAAGCTTCTCGTCAACCTAAAATAAAGCTTTTATAAAAAATTGAAATTTTCGCCGAAAAGTTCAGAGTTTGATGATTTGACAAGTGACAGTTCTTACAGAAAGTGTGCGATTTTGAGCGATTTACCATGGACGGAAAGATGGCGATTTTGGGCGATATCGTTCAGCAAAACGGCGATATTTAGTTTTAAGAAGCAACTGGCAACCCTGATGTAAAGTAAGACGGATACCGTCGTGGTGGGTCCCAAGCTAGGTCACACCATTGGCGTATCCTATGGGCTTGCTATAGGTATGGAAGCGACCACGATTAGTAATGGTAAATCTAAAAAAATGTTAATTAATTTATATATTATTGAGCGAATCACTCATGATTAGAACTTTTCGCTCATATCAGCCAACTGAAGAAGTTTTTCGAATTTCTTCAAGGACATAATATGAAACATACCGAAATGGAAAATGTTTATATCTCCTCGAATCCCGTTTCTGATCTACTTACCTTGATGTAATAATCATTTATAGTGGACCCTTAGATTAATAAATAGAAAATACACGTTGAAAAATTATGATCTTTCTGATACAAAAGTCCACATGAAACCACTTTATTTCATAGGCATCGAAAGTTAGGCCAAGAAGCAGTGTTTTTTTTTAAATACTATAAGATCTAAGATCCACATTTTCAGGAGCAAATACACACGCAATAAAGTGTGTTTCAGTGAATTTTCGTAGAAATAATTCACTAATGAGATCACGAACTTTGAAAAATTCCTCAAATGAGCGCCAACTGGACTCCCTAGAACACATATCCAGGCTCAGTTCCAATTTTTATGTTTACACACACAATATATATATATATATATATATATATATATATATATATATATATATATATATATATATATATATATATATATATATATATATATATATATATATATATATATATATATATATATCTCACACCGAAAACTCGAAAAATAAGGGGCCTATTTTAGTACAATGTGGCGAGTGCGTTCCTTTTACAAGTAGCTTGGATAAGTTCATTATCCAGAAAAATCGGACCATTTCCTCTGGGAAAATTTTGGAATTTTGCGGATTTTTTTTTATCTCCGGAAATAACAAAGCAATGGCAACCAAATTTGTTATATTATAAAAAGTATACTCCGTACTAATATTTAGATATCTAGGTTAAAAGGGAAAAGGTAATAGGGATTTAAAGAAGAAAAAAATGGGTCACACTGATGACCAGAGGAACCTACAAAACCAGAAAAATCATTTTGAAAATTTTAGTATCTCTTCTTAAAATGGCAAAGTTGCGATTTGAAATGTCAACATTTGCAAGTTTTAGGCACGCAACCTGAAAGTAATACGGGTTATGTAGAAAAAATGTCCCAAGAAGGTTTTACAAAACCTTTAAGTTTCAGCGTCAACGGCCATTGTTCCTCATATAACTTGAATATTTGCAGAACATTCATTTCAAATACACCCCTTCTCTGATGCTTTGGGAGTAGTTTTAGATATAAAGTTCAAAATTTGATAGACTGTAATTTGTAGCTAATTTTCGTAGAAAAAATTCGCTATTGAGACCGCCACTTTTGAATTTTGAAACGATTTCTTCAAATGAGCACGAACTAGAACCCATATCCGGGTATTGTTTAAGTTTTTATCTGTTTATACTTATACAGGATGACGAATTTCTACAGTAAAACTCAAAATATCCGTTATCATACAATAAACAAAAAATTATTATATTCCTCAACACTTTTTCTGCAGCTTCTTCCACAGAAATACTAATAATAGCATGTCAACTTGTGGACTGAATGAAAACTTTTCGGCCAGTTTCTAAACAATCAACAAACAATTGCTAAAATTAAATAACTTGCTGATTGTCAAGTTTGACGTATAGTTTCATAGGCAACTATTGAATTTTGAATGATTTTGAGTAACATTGATAAAATACCTGTCTTTTTAATTATTAGGATTTTTCTTGAAAACGACAAAGTTTTTGGAAAAATACAAAAGTAAAAAGAGTTTTAAAATTAAATTACCCATAAAATAATTTTTTGGATCCGCAGACAGGTAAAAAAATTCACATTGTAAGGGCGTGCATCACCCCTATTCAACCCTTTGAATTACTTCAATTGAACTCACTTAATGCTCTTGATACACTCAGAATGTGTACCAAACATTAACTTTACTTAATTGAAGTATTACTGATTATGAATTTTTTGAAATTTTGAAGCCCCATTTTGAAATCCTGTAACTTCTCAGGGGTGAAACTTAATATAGAGGTAAGTTGCGTTAAATCACCATATTTAAGGTTTCTTCTTTTTCTTAATTATGCATCCTCTGATGAAGCTAACTTGGTTAGTGCAACGATCGTCATGTCTTTTAAAATGTGTTGTGGTGATTGGGGTTCTCCAAGTGTACTTGTCAGTGCTCATCACAGGTTCCAATCTTCACTTAGACAATAAGAGAATATATACTCATTTCTATATATGTATGTGTACAGGTAACTGAAGCCTTCCACTTTCACAGCTTCGTTAGATAAATAAGAAAAAGTTCTCAGTAAGAGACATATGTTTTCTTTCTTTTCAAAACGTTAGATTCGTTACCACTGTTAATAACACTATCAACCCCAATTCACGTTTTGTAGTTTTATTAATATATTTTTACTTATAGAATGTGAAATAAAAGAAATACAAATAGATCGTAATAGACGTCAGACTGTCAGGCAGCAACTAGTGCTTTGCTTTTGTATGGATTAATTGGTACTCGGTACACCCCCGAGTTCTAGAAAAATAACTGTTCACAGTAGACACCGCGTAGATCTTTATTAGAACATAGTCTTGATTTTCTTCGTGAGTTTTGGCTCCTGTATCTTCTATATATAGATAGGTATAATACTACTCCTAATTCATAGGTTGCAGCAACAGTTGCAAACTTTCGCTAAACTGAATAGTTGTAAACTTTCGCTAAACTGAATAGTTTCAAAAAAACTCTGGACGCAGCAAGTGCGTTATGGTAGTGAATTTTCATAAAACTATTTTTTAATAGCAATAATGTGTGTTTTTTTAAGAAAGCAGGCATCAAAGGTGGTTACCAGTATAATCCATATAGTAAAAACAATGTGCCACGTTTCATCAAAATAACTTTATTGCTTGAAAATGTACAAAAATTTCCGAAAGTAAACTTAAAGTGTTCCCGAAAAAACTCGTTACCTGGTCAACCTTATAGGTTAATAGCAAATTGAGCTATTCAAATATTAAGCATTTGATCAAAATTCGCTACCACAACGCACTTACTGCGTCCAGAATTTTTTTTTTCAAACATGCATTATATTTCGATGGAAAATGCAATAACATAAGGCGTGTTTGATTAAAAAAGAAAAAAGAAAATTTGTATCACCAACGACTTATGGGCCACGCTGTGATTGTAGAACTAATTTTTTAAGATGTAGCTCAAGACACCCTATAATTAATATATACATTTTTTTTCATATCTTGTATAATAACAGATATATTGAGCTTTATTGATTTTTTTACGAAAATGCTACAAAAATTATATACCATCAAACGATAAACTCTGTAGCTAAGACTACTGCCAAGCGTCAGAGAAAGGGTCTATTTGAAATGAATTTTCTGGAAATATTTTATTAAAATGAAGGACAATGACGGTTGAAACTAAGACTTCAGGGTTTGTAAAACATCCTTCTTGAGACATTTCATTTCCATAGCCCGTATTAGATTCAAGTTCTTTTCCTAAATGTTGCCAATTTTGACGTTTAAATCGCAACTTTGACGTTTTGTGGAAAACCCCAATTTATTTTTCTTTAAATGCCTATAACTTTTCTGTCTTTTGACCTACAGAGCTAATTTTTGGTAGGTGGCTCACCTACAAGAACGTAAATCCGCGTACCAAATTTGGTTGTCCTTACTTTGTTAATTCCGGAGATATAATTTTTTTTCGAAAGAAAACACAAAATTTTCTGAAAAAACCTGGACCGATTTTCCTGGCTAACGAACTTATCCAAGCCATTTGCAAAAGGAATTTTTTCACCAAATTTAATCAAAATCGGCCCATTATTTTTTGAGTTATCGGTGTGATATATATATATATATATATATATATATATATATATAAACATATAAAAATTTAAACTGACCCCGGATATGTGTTCTGGGGGGCTTAATTAGCGCTCATTTGAAGAAATTTTTTCAAAATTCAAATACGGGATCTCCTCATTAGTGAATTTTTTTTAAGAAAATTTACTAATAACGGAAATTCACGAATATTTCAGAAATGGTTGAAAAGCAGAATATAATGGTTCAGACATAGATGATCTGAAATTTAACGGCAAAATAAAGATTATTATTATTATTATTATTATTATTATTATTATTATTATTATTATTATTATTATTATTATTATTATTATTATTATTATTATTATCCAGCTATACAATAATATACACGGTGCTTTATTCGAAATAAATGAGTTGGTTGCGGTTTCCGGTATAGCCGGATGTGCCGCCATCTTGAAAGTATTTTCATTTGAAATATAGACATTGAGTAGGCCTATGAAAATGAAAATTACAGATCGAAATTCTTATTACGTGTCTGAAAGTTTCTAACCAACGAGTTGCGTGAATCATCCTGTATATATATATATATATATATATATATATATATATATATATATATATATATATATATATATATATATATATATATATATATATATATATATATATATATATATATATATATAGGTAACACTGTTCTAATTTTTATAAAAAGTTAAAACTATATTTAATGAGAAACTACAATGTGTTACTTATATTATTACTATAAAATATAAATTATAATGATTTTGAACAGAAAGAAAAGTAGTGAACTCGATCGTTACTATTAACTATCTGCTAAGGTTACATGTCTCCAATTTACCAGTCAGTCTATATCTCACAAAGGAAAGGATTAATAAACAGTGTATAATACATACTTAATAAACCATTGAACTTGATGTTAACAATCAGTAAATTCCAGTCGATGCTTGCTCCTGGTTATTCGGGACACCGTGGGATATTCTAATATCAATTATTTTAGCTGAAGTGTGACGTAATTATATATATATATATATATATATATATATATATATATATATATATATATATATATATATATATATATATATATATATATATATATATAACCATAGAAAGTCTGAAACTGACCTTGCATATGGGTACTAGGAGGTATATTTCGTGCTCATTGGAAAATATGTTTTCAAAATTGACAAGTCGCGGTTTCCTCCAAGGCGAAATTTTTCTACAAAAATTCGCTAAAAATAATAACCAGCATTAACTGAAATCTTTGAACTTGGATTCATTAATCGATCCAGAAGCCAAAAAAATACAGAAGAGATTCAGAAGTTGAATCTCCTAATAATTAACAATCTAAGTAAAGAAGGCAATGATTTTAAAGTAAATCCTCAAATTACCCCGAAATTGTGCTTGATACTATTTTCAGATCTATCCGCAATATCGACAATACAAGGAGTCAAATTTCCGCCGCCTCCAGTAATACAGTGCCCTCTATAGGCAAGTTGGCCAATCTGAGGGCAGAATTCTAGATTTCTTGGGGCGGCGTGGCCACCTCCTTTGGCGGCGAATGTGGCATCGTTAGCGTCAGCGCAGCTGGCCGCCGTGTGGTGTTTCTCGGCGCTGGGGTCGTGCGAGCGATCGGCGGTGTCAGTGTGTCCCGGCCGGCTATTGATTGCAGTAGAGCGGAGCGCAGAACAGAAGACCGACCGCCTCCCGCCACCGATCAGCCACAGCCCCGTGCTCTACCTGCCTCTCTTCAGCCTGCGAGAGCCGAGGGCGTGCGGTGAGAGTGGCCCCCGTGTCGTCAGCGTGTCGCCCGAGTCCACACCCGACTCCCGGGGCGTCGCCCCCAGACCACCAGGCCCGGTGCAGTGTACAGTGATAGGTATGTGACCAGTCAGGGGCCTCCAAACTACACACTTAGCAGATCCGGACCTCTGTCTGGGACGTGGTGGACGGACCTAGAGGTGATCGGTGCTGCCGGATGGGAAGTTATTTACAGACCCTTTAGGAGGTAATGTCATCATCGTATACTTAGCGTAAGACTCGCCCTGGTCGATTAACGTTATGTAAATTCTCTTGAAAGGGGTTAATGCAGATCCAGATTACTAGGTGAAACATCAACATATATCTACGACATCCTTAAATCCCGTAATGTTATCGTTCTAAGAGCTCAATCCGAATACTATTTTTGCAAGGTTATTGAGTTAGACCACGTAGGTTTGTACTTTTTCACGCAACTTAATTTCAGATTTTGTGATCAAAAGAAGGCTTGAACTAGGTACAATCTTAAGTACCAAAACCAATTTTATTCATGAGAAATGTAATGTGAGGAGAGTCTTTGAAACAGTCTTTACGTCGGCTAAAATTGCAATCGGTACAAGATAACATAGAATCTTCAAATGACAAACTAAAATGCAGAAATTAACTGTTTAAGTATAATTAAGTTAATACAGAATCTGTAAATAATTTTGTCCTGTCTATTATCACAATTCTTGGGATCTCAAACTACAATGCCTATTTAGATTTTATATAAATTCTATTCAAATAAAAACTGCTAAAAATGAAAATATCTTCTCTAGCCCTTTAACATTAAAAGTAAATTCCTGCTCTTCACATTAATCCTTTTAGGGCGTTACCATATAAATCTTACCTTTTATCCCAGGTTGGTATAATATTTTAAAGAACTTGGTAACTTATCCCCCCCCCCCCAACACATTTTTTAAAAGACAATAATACTATTATTTAAAATATGAAATTTATTATTGATTATACGATTGAAATAAGAAAAAAATATATAACCGAATTATTGAATTTAGTTAAATATTAGTAGAAAAAATTCGCTTATAACGAGATCAAGAGTTTAAAAAATTTCAAAATCTGTTCAAATGATAGCTTTTACAAACCACATTTGAAATTTATCAAAATGGGTTTAATCATATAACCTTTAACATTTTTTCACATACAGGATCTTCGGTAACTGGAGAATCAAAATAAGTTATTATATTATGTAAATTAGAATTGTAAGGAAAAAAATATATAACTTTTTCTTCGTTAACGAGATATCTTCATTCAAGAAACACACTAACCAGTTCTCTATTATATTCAAAACTTTGCAACGGTAAATACAATTATTATTGCAAAATAAATTATAATAAAGGCTAAAAAATCCCGCAAATCTACTTTGATGCATGCCTGACAACGCAAAACAACTGAATAGTAAACTTGTGCAAAATTTATTTCGTCCAGAATTTGTTGTACAGAACTGAAAATTATTTTTTCGGACTGTTCAATGGCATCAATTTGCTAATTTGCTTATCATGAACTAATTGTCTTATGTGACCCCACTGATATAAGTCATCTAGATGAGGAGCCTAGCAGACCACTGAATTGGACCGCATATTCCGATTCCTCTCTCCTTGAACTTGTTATTAAGCCACTGTATTCTTCCAACATTTAGTGGTCACCGTCGTACTGATACCACATTGTAGTAGGTCACTACGACTATCATCTAATAAATTTTCATCTTCCTCTTCTAGAAATTTAAGTTGTGATTGAATATTGAAATAAAGAGGCCAAATTTGAATGGAAAGATATTGTCCATTGAAATTTTCCCCAGTACTGCTCGTTGGTTCATCCGATACTGCAACAGTAATCTTAATTTCTTGGGCAGCAAAGTCTTTTTAACTGGGCCTCCACTACGATGATCACTTATTCCATTTTCAGAAAGTCTTACAAAAAACTCGACGAGAAGGTTGGCACCTGTTTCCCATCGCAATATCTATAAACGTAAATAATATCACCATACTTTACATTAGTAAACTGCATTTTATAATACAAATTAATAAAAAAAAAAACTAAGAGAAAATCATAAACAATGAATTCATTAATGTCAAATTGTAAAAATTCATTTTTAATAAACTTATTACTATGGTTGCTATGCTTCTTAAATTCATAGTTCTCGCAAAGGAAGGTAATCTGGAAAAAAGTTATTTTGTATTTTTATGTTTAGCATTCGATTTAACATAAGAAATTTTGTTTTGAATCAGTTTATCCAAATGACAAATGCAACTTTTACTTCAACTTATTTATATAGTTGCTATGTTATTTTTTAAATTGGAATATATCGTCAACGAACCAGGAAAAAGTTACTTTTTGTTTTATGCTTAGAATTTGATTCAACATACGACATTTCATTTTGGTCCTACGTTACTGGACACACTGTATAATAATGTATACTAAATACATTAAAAAATGCAGAAACAGACAATAAAATAGATAAACGTAACAATATAATCGCCATGAAATGTGTTTCTTTCCTTCTTCTTCTAGTGATGTTTAAACATAAGGCTTTTGTATTATTTGTGGTTTTTAAAAATTATTTTTACATTACAAGATAATAACCTCGTATTTAATCGATTTCCTATAATATTGCTTGTATATAATAACTTTGCTTAGTATTATGGTGTTTAGAGCCAAAAATGCTGTTTTTAAGTGGTTTGGTGTATTTAGTAGTACGAGCACCACCTCACTGAATTTGGCACAATGAGTAAAATTGCTACTAGCAGAAAGATCTGCTAATAGAATTACCGAAAGTGCATTAATTGTTGTTTTTAGCAAACTTATGACCAACTAATGAATTTACAACAAACATTAAACAATATTAGGCGAGTCAAATATATTTTGCTTCTTTTAAAATATAAATTGCATTGTGAGCTAAATTAGCTAAGCTTACAGAAGCGCCTAAAGTCATTTTTACCACTACTCATTAAAACGGTTTCTATACGGCTGGACATATTGTTAACCACTGAGCTGACCTGAGTTGACATTAATCTGGGATAAAACCGTCCCAGATATATTGAAGGCGCGCCCACAATTCGGGCAACGTTCACGGGGTGTCCGTAATTTTTTTATCTGAAGTACTAGATGTCTATCTTAATAATGTTTTATCATTTTCCAAGAGCCATTCTTTTAGTTGTATGGCACGCAGCTCCATCCTGCTGGAAGATAAACTGCATCCCAAAATTTCTACGATCTTCAATTGTCGGCTTACAATATGACTGTAATATTCCAAGGCACTGCTCGGAATTTTTCCTTTTATAAAGTGTAGCCTGCCAACCCTCTTTGTCCATATACATGTCCCAAGGTCATTAAAGATGCAGGAAACATGACTTTCTTTAAAAAAATATCGTGGTTTGCCTCGCTTTTAGTTCTGATAACGATACTACGACTATTATTCACCTACGCAGACTTCAAATCAGATTCAGGGTGGATACATAAGACTTCCAAGCCTATCTACTTTTACTTTTGTAAAGTCTTTTTGCTTCTGCATCTGCATTTTTGTATATCAAGTAATTAGATAAATTTGAAAGCAGTTTATAACTTGTTAAGGCATCTTTTCTTTTTTCATTCATGATCTGAAATTCTCTGTCCCACCAAATTGTTTGTGTCTTACAGGTTTTTAGTGCTTTGGTTTTTTCCATGCTACTATCTGCAGCGTTTGTTATCTGGTCTATTATATATTTCAGTTTATGTGCATTGCTTTCACAATGAGAGTTTTGTAATAAAGCAGTTTCTCATTCGTACTGAAAGCAGTCCCAGTCAGCTGTCTGCTCCTTCTATTTGGTGAATGTGGATTTTTTAAAGTTGTTTATTTAAAATGTAATTTTGATTGGAAAATGATCGGAGCCCAAGCTGTCTGGCTCTAACTTCCAGATTAGCTGCGTAGCTAATATCGGGGAACAGAGAGTTATATCTACTGTTGAAGGGGACTACAGAGTCGCATAGTGGTTCCATCATTAACTACAATCAAATCTGTATTTTCGATAGCTTCTACAAGTTTTACCCCATCTGAGTTATTCGGTCGTGGACCCCACACGTTATTATGTCCGTTGTAGTCACCTCCGATTATACATTTCTCTGTATCAAATTGCTTAAAGAAATTCACCCAATCTCTACTAACCAATTAGTATTTGGTGGTCTATAAAATGCTACAACATTAATATTAAAATCGCTGAGGTATATACCACAGGTTTCTAATTTCTGATTAAAATTTGATATGATTTTAATTTTTTAAAAAGCATGTGTTTTAATATTAAAATAGGCACTCCCCTCTCTATCGTCTTCTCTATCTTTACGAACTATATCGTATCCTTTTATAAAAAACGTATGTTTAGGTTTTAACCAAGTCTCACTTAATATCAATACATCCACCACATATTTATTTAAATATTGCTCTAGTGAATGTTTATTACTTGAAATAGATCTAGAGTTCCACTGTAAAATGACTAACTTACTGTACTCAACTGAACTCGACATCAATTGTGTTTAATGGGATATTATTGACAATTTTTTAAATATTATTTTCTATAAAAGATGTATCTATATTAACACCTGGTTGTTTGTGAATTATATCACCAACAAGTTAAGAAACAAAAGTAGTTATATTATCTGTCAGCATTTTTTGTAATTTGTTCGTCGCTCCAATGTACTGCACTCCGTCGATCTTGATATTAGTTTTTATTATCTTTTGCCCATCGCAGTCAATTATTATTTTTCTGCATCGTAGAGGATTCCCCTTTTCCCGTAAAACGGTTAGTGTTTTTGCATGATGAAAATAGACTTAATAAGTGAGCACCTCATAAACTCTAAAATCAAGTTTTTTCTTGCTGCCCTGTGGAAAGTGGTACCCGAGGAACTTTCTCCAGTTGCATTATCCCACAAAACGATGAATTCACCAAAGCCAGGACGCCTATTTTGCTTCATTATCCCTTCTAATGTTGTTTATAATGTCAGTTATGCGTGACTTTTCCCAATGTGTTTTTCAGGGCTGATGTTTGATGTTGCGCACAGTATCGCGAGAGATCACAATCGCATTTACTCTACCTGAAACTAAGCCAGCTTCTCTGTAAAAAACGATTATTTTGCGAATATCTTTTGTTACTGACGTTCCACGGAAAATTTTTGGCAAACTTGAGGTATATACAGTGTAGCGAAACAACATTACTGATCTACTGACACATGTCTACATACACATTTAGAAACGTCAACTTGCAGTTACTTTCAAAATGTACATCTAACTTAGTTATACAATTTGGTTGAAGTCGATGATATAACAAGGAAAACCACCTAAAATTTTAAGTTCTACCTAAGAAACATTATTTATCTTAATATTCATGATTTAAAAGGTAATAATATAAGTAAAAATTATTTAAAATGGTTGATACCGATATTATATTTTCTAGGTAAATTGCATGATTACAACTTTTAAATGAGTTGGCCAAGTTTAACCAGATGGGATACGTATTTTCTGAAACAGAAAAGTTGTGAGCTTTTGTTTGTAAAGAAATTCTATATAAAAGGCATTTTAAACTGAAATTAAATATACTTTACATCAAGCTTTAAGAAAACATCATTGTTTTAAGAAAAAAATATGGACCTACAGTAAATAACTGCATATGACCACAACATTTATGTAATGACAAAGGCAAATTTGATTTTTTTGAAGTTTCAAAAATAGAAAAGCACATACACAGCAACAGCTGCCTTGTTTTAAATAAGCATACTGATTTGATGCATTTCCCTTTCTTGGGAACTCTTCCTTCTTGTTAAATAAATTAACCAGAATAAATATAACCGTATTAAACATGATTGTATTAATGTCATAATTTGATCCATGTCGATATTCTCATTGTATAGAACCTTCTGATATCGTTGCTTTTGTTAATTGGTTATTTATTATTATAATTGTTGTTATGATTGTGATTATTATTACATATAGGTTGTTTTATTTTCATGTTAAATATTGACACCTGTTATTTTTATATTATTGGTTTATGATTTTTTTTTAATCAAAATATTACAACGTAGCCGCGGATTTTTATTCACAGTTGTCATCTACTTACATCCGATGATGCTGTAAAATGGAAACATCCATTATAGAGAAAAAATAAGCAATTGTGAAGCCAGAGAAAAAGCCTTTACGTCTGTATTTAGTATGGAACGGTTTCACCCAGTAAGGGTAACAATAATTATTGATGAAAATAGAAAGTCTATATTATGACTAAATTGCCACAATTATCTTGAAGAGTTCTTCAAAATTATACAGACTTATGCAAACATCTTTATACTTTTTTAGGTTTGTACAAAGAACCTCGGTGGTTCACGGGTAAGAACGTGTGCCTCTGAACCGAAAGGTACTGGGTTCGATCCCAGGGTACTACTTTCACTTTTTCAGTACAAACTGTAACATTAACATCAACTGAGGTTCTGGCATTGCATTTGAGCAAGTTGAATGTCTGAACGTTCCGCTCTTCGAAGGGGGCGTAAAGCCGTCGGTCCCGTGTCCATGAGATGTTGGGCACGTTAAAGATCCCTACCCTCCTTACAGAAAGGCAGGGGTTCGGCAAATTTTCCAGGATAGTGAGCTGAAACTGCTCCCTGGCGTCGGCAATTGGCCATAGTCGCAGAAATAGGCCAATGTTAAAGAAACAAAACACACACACACACTAGGTTTGTACAAAAGTTTGATTTCCACTAAGATACATTTAGGGCGCTACTGCAAACGGATATGCTCTGTAAAATATTGAAGAGACTTTTTTCTAGAAAATGCTATTGAACATGTAATGCAATAATAATAGTAATATTTATAATAATATTTTATTTCTGGTTTACTAAACAAAACGACAGAGTGGTGGTAACAGAAAACTAAAATATAAATAATCCTATATGTTAATAAAATTATTTAGTTAACGGCTCTCTGGTTAAACCAATCTCTACAGACAAATGTTTTGTTAATCAATTCTCTGTCTCTATTTAATCTAACACTAATTTGTAACTTGACAGACTTAATTTTTTTCGTACTTTAGAAGTCACATGGGATATGAAACGACGAGTTCCTATTAGAAGAAAATTGGAAACGAACAAAATTGCAGTGAAATTTTACGGGTAAGAGTTTTAGGCTTAGATTGGTTGACTTAAATTATTTTAAAATTTTGAGTCTTCCTGGCCATACCGGAAGTAGGTGTCAATTTCCTAATTTCAAATGAAACACCCAAACTATTATGTTTGAAAAGTGATTTGCAGCCAATGTTGAGGCAAGTTTCTCAAATAAACCTTACTTCTAAGACTAGCCGATGATTACGAATCATTGCAATTTCCTTACAAAATCTGCAGCTGTAGCTTATTACAAATAACTGCATTTCTGTTAGCTGTGTGGAAGTACATACTTGCTATTTAAGACATTTATTATAAAAACAGTACCAAACAGTACCACAGTTCCAAATTCTATATTATAAACTTTTAAAAATCTATACCAGATGTTTGAAAGGAGATGGCAAGCTTTTGATAATTAAAATGACGATATTCCATTTTCTAAATAGGAATTTATAGTTTTATAGTTTCATTGCCTTTTATATATAAAATAAAGGGTAGCTTATATTTCTTTATCTACAACCAAAGGCCTTAGTTTTAGAGTTATTTTGGAATATTGGTAAAATCTTGCTTTATTTAGTCAAACAGGCCATGGACATTAAAGAACGCCAATAAATGCAAAAGAAGTAACTGTTTTATTAAAAGAAAAATATATTATCTAAAAAAATTGGAACAAAAATAACCCAACCGTAAAATCATGTAAAATAACTAAAAGTAAAAAACTGCTTAAGCATTACTATCTTGAGTCAAGCACTTGTTACGTAATCTTCTGGCATCCTGTCTCTCAAGTCATATTTGGTGGTAATTGGAATGCTGTAAACTTGTTCACAGATAAAATAAGCTAAAGGCGTTAAGTAAGGTGATATAGCTGCAGTGCTATGTGTGAGTACGCTATTAATCTGATAGCATGCAGTTAGAGCTTGGTTTTCTGAGAGAGTATGCGATAATTTGTAACACTCCTTAAAATATAAATCTACAGCTCATTGTTGAGATTTTCGTCAGAAAAGTATAAAAAACGTTTAAATATCTGATCATTTCGAATCACGCAAAATACATTGAAACTTTAACGTTATTGAATGCGTAACTGCTTAGATATTGAGTTCTAAATAGAAATAGTTATTGTCATGTGGAATTGTCAATTTCTGCAGAATTTTGATTCATCCGTTCATATAATAAGAAACTTATGGTGATTTTCGGGTAACAGAATGAACTAAACTAAACAAGTTAAAGGTTTGGTAATGTCTTTATTTCTATTTTGCCCCCCACAGGAATTACTCTTGGTAATGCTATTTGTAATCCGTGGGGACAGATTTGCGATGAACTTTAAAAAACCTAACCGTATTT
Organism: Tillus elongatus; assembly: GCA_964006375.1. NCBI lineage: Eukaryota > Metazoa > Arthropoda > Insecta > Coleoptera > Cleridae > Tillus > Tillus elongatus. The sequence continues at coordinate 154,476,738 of OZ023263.1, read as the reverse complement.
CCCGCAAGCCTTAAGATGAAATAATTTCGTCCTCTACAAACATCTGATTTTATCCCAAAAATAGGTCATATACACAGAAATTGTATGTCCAAAGTTGACGAGGGTAAAACATTTTGGACATAGTTAACAAAGGTGCTGGCAATATCTGTTGTCCATCGAAATAAATTACAGCAGTATTCTCAACATTTTAATTTTATGTTATATCATATCCCTTCCCGTCACTGGCTTCCTGAGATTTTTTCTGATGTAATTCCGGCTCACGCTTGGCGGTGTTTACACTTTCCTCGTCTGCAGAGTATTTAATTAATTAATAAAAATCGTCAAAACGACCATATGTATCAGATATCGTTTATAAAATTTCAGGTTGAACTCAGTGTACATATTTCGTGTTTCGAATCACAATTTCTACATACAGTTTAAACATGTTACTTACATTTAACTCTCCTGTAAGATATTTGCCATCAGGATTATATTTTCTAGAATAATGAGCTTTGTATTCTAGAAATATGTGGGAAGCGAGACATTTTTATGAAATTCTTAATTTTTTTGCAAGTTCCTTCTTTCATTGCTTATTAAAGTCTTCGCCTTCTGGTGATTTTTTCAAACCACTCACAAGATTCTACTCTTAAGAAAAAAGCGGCTCTTTTTAAGTGTTGGATACCCTACATTTTATGAAAATGCAAATGACCTTTTGGTCAGGAACACTGTTTTTGAATAAACCACTTCAGCCTCGGCATATTGAAGCAATTAGTACGATAAAAAGTAAAATATGTGAATAATGTCACCTGGGCGTCGTGACGTTCAATGGCTGGTTAACCTTTAGTTCCTTTTGTAAAAAATGACCCACAGGGAATGCAAATTCTTAATAAGCCTGCTTAGGACATCTTTTGAGCGATTTGGATATTTTTCGGCAAATTCTGGTAATTTATGAATATGTTCGCAATACTAAGGAAAATAATGCAGGTTCGGTTTCGGCTTTCAGATCTTTTTTTTCACATATAAATGACATTATGTTAACAACCAACAATCCAATTAACAGCTTCACAGCTCGTTTTAATTTAGCTATCTAATGCTGGCTTCTAGCTCCTTATCAATGAGAATCGGAATAATCAACTCCAAATGATGACCTGTCTAAGAGACAAGTCTATGCAAATCTGGTTATGCTTAATGCCTCAAAAACACAAAATTAAATGTGAAGTCACCTAAAAGGCCCATACATTCAGATGACTGTCAAAATTCTGCCCAAAAGTCTACCTTTCCTAAATTGGGTATACTACTTGCAGATGATCTTCATTAGTATGTATTTGCAATATCGAAGAGCCAGCACTGAACAAGCTTGGGTTTATGATTCGGCTTAAAAGTTTTTTCCACAGCAACTTTTTACGCTGTGTAGACCACAGATACGTCAAAAGTTGGAGTATTGTTCTCATGTCTGAGATACTACCCCAAAGACAGGCTTGCAACTTTTTAGAAACGAGATGTTCGTCTTATAGGAGATTTATCTACCTCGGGCAATCTTACTTCTCTCGATCACATGAGAAACGTCATTGCTCTTTAAAATGACTCCTCAGTACCTACGTCCGCTTGCAACCTTTAACCAGCAAATATGTTTTAGCCAAAAAGCGTACGCAATTAGTGGCAAATTACCCACTTATTGAGCAGCTGGTTACGAATCCTAGAGCATCAAAACTTTGAAATATCTATTTGACAGACATATTTCCGAAGACATATAATCTACTGCTATCTACGAAGCGAGTAAACATCCATTTTGAGCCATAGCAATCTGACGTCTTAGATACATTAGTCCTCGACTTGTATGAACTATTTTATAAAAAAAAGTAATTGCAATGAACTTTAAAAACCTAACCGTATTTCCCGCAAGTAGGTATTGGGCCACTTTGGACAGACAGTGACGTCACATGTGGTTAAGTATGGGATCTGCGTTACCGACATGACAGTTGACAGTTGACAGCTGCCAGTTACCGACATGACAGTTGACAGTTGACAGCTGCCAGTTACCGACCCAACAGTATATAGATAGGGGGCCCCGCCCACAAGGACTCCGTCCCTTCCAAGATGGCGGACCCAAGATGGCTTCCAATGTAACCTGCATTCTAAGGTCATTGACCTGTCTTTGGCCAGACAGTGACGTCACACGACTTGGGCCAGACAGTCACATAAGTGTCTAACCTATTACTTCAAATTATTATATTTTGAAAAAAACCATTTGGTGCAGGTGAGTTTCGAACCCGGGGCATTCAGATGGGAGGCAACGATGCTACCCATTGAGCTAAGCAGACGCTTGTTAATTTATTGTTTTAGGCTGGTATATATATATATACGACTTTTAATTACAAACAAACCATACATGTAACATAATTAAAGTTTTTGTTATTATTAGACAAATGGATGATTTACAAAATAATGTTTAATATTAGAGGCGGAACCAAAACGGAGGAACCAAAATGGCGGAATAAAAAAATGGCGGAATGAAAGATGGAAGCCTGTGATACCTTAAGCTGACATCCCTGACATTATAAAAATGGCGGCTTTCGTTCTTAAAGATGGTGCCTTTCGCTGATAAAGAATGGCGGCTTTCGTTCTTAAAGATGGTGCCTTTTGTTGATAAAGATGGTTGAAGACTTATTTAAAGTTACGTCACCCCAACCTTTAGAGCCGACAAATGAGAGTGAGGTTGATAAGCGAGAATAATGGTATTGGCCGAAGACTCCATGATTGAAAGTTACGCCCCCCATTAAAACAAACCATTCATAAAGCTTTTGTTATTAGACATAACCAAATATCGGAGAGACAATAGAGGTCGCTGGCAAAACAAAAGAAGCTCAGAAACAAAATGGACAACAGGTTCAACTCTTAAGCTTAGAAACAATGGTTGGTTACAGGTTCAATTCCTTTCTACCACGTGTTTAGTGTCATGTTACTCGTCTAAGTAAGCAGAATTAAAAAATGGCGACTAAAATGAGATAAAAAACTTAAAACCCTTATCGCGGAAGATCCGTGAGACGTACGCAGGAACCAATACATGCACGGTGTTAAGGAGGCCAAATCAAATTGGAATATACAATAAAATGGCCACTTCCGGTCTAAACTTTAAATCGTTATATCTTTTCAACGGAAAGTGATAGAAATGAACTGACTTTAAAAATGTATGTTTCGTAACAAGGTCTACAAGAAACTGAGATAAAAAAACTTTAAACCCTTATCGCGGAAGATCCGTGAGATGTACGATAGAACCAACACATGCACGGTGTTAAGGAGGCCAAATCAAATTGGAATATACAATAAAATGGCCACTTCCGGTCTAAACTTTAAATCGTTATATCTTTTCAACGGAAAGTGATAGAAAGGAACCGACTTCAAAAATGTATGTTTCGTAACAAGGTCTACAAGAAACTGAGATAAAAAACTTCAAACCCTTATCGCGGAAGATCCGTGAGATGTACGATAGAACCAATACATGCACGGTGTTAAGGAGGCCAAATCAAAGTGGAATATACAATAAAATGGCCACTTCCGGTCTAAACTTTAAATCCTTGTATCTTTTCAACGGAAAGTGATAGAAAGGAACCGACTTCAAAAATATATCGTTTCATAACAAGCTCTACAAGAAACTGAGATAAAAAACTTTAAACCCTTATCGCGGAAGATCCGTGAGATGTACGATAGAACCAACACATGCACGGTGTTAAGGAGGCCAAATCAAATTGGAATATACAATAAAATGGCCACTTCCGGTCTAAACTTTAAATCGTTATATCTTTTCAATGGAAAGTGATAGAAAGGAACCGACTTCAAAAATGTATGTTTCGTAACAAGGTCTACAAGAAACTGAGATAAAAAACTTTAAACCCTTATCGCGGAAGATCCGTGAGATGTACGATGGAACCAATACATGCACGGTGTTAAGGAGGCCAAATCAAAGTGGAATATACACTAAAATGGCCACTTCCGGTCTAAACTTTAAATCCTTATATCTTTTCAACGGAAAGTGATAGAAATGAACTGACTTTAAAAATGTATGTTTCGTAACAAGGTCTACAAGAAACTGAGATAAAAAACTTCAAACCCTTATCGCGGAAGATCCGTGAGATGTACGATAGAACCAATACATGCACGGTGTTAAGGAGGCCAAATCAAAGTGGAATATACAATAAAATGGCCACTTCCGGTCTAAACTTTAAATCGTTATATCTTTTCAATGGAAAGTGATAGAAAGGAACTATCTTCAAAAATGTATGTTTCGTAACAAGCTCTACAAGAAACTGAGATAAAAAACTTCAAACCCTTATCGCGGAAGATCCGTGAGATGTACGATAGAACCAATACATACACGCTGTTCAGCAAAGCAAACTCTATAAGCATATTCAATAAAAATGTTACTTCCGGTAGACACTTCCGGTATAGCTATTCTTAGAGCTACATACATGTGTGACACATCAAAATAATCGTCTTGTTGAACAGAAGAAATATAATATTTAAGTAAGTTAGAACAAGCTGTATTAACACCTAAAACCAACACACACTCTCTTGTACAGGCTGATTACCCTGCCATCCAATTGTTAGTAAGGTTATGTTTGTATTTGTTATTTGAATACAAACAGACATAATAAGAAGAGTGTACTTACATACAGCAAGACACGTCATCCTTGTTTCACGACTTAACACATACTGAACAAGTGTCTCTCTCTCTTGTATTGAGGAAACAAACTGATGTAAGAGAGAGGGGGTCTTACAAAGGATAAACAACGTTTTTTTACAGTTGTTAACCTTACAGAAAGGGGTTAATAAAAATGCAACAAAATAAAAATAAAACAACTGATTTACATACAATAAAAATTTATTAGGATTAATTAAGTTGTACATATTGATACATAAATGACATACATAAATGACATACTATTATTACATAATGGCTCTAACGATACCCGTTAGAGGTTTATATTCCATTACACTGTCATGAATAACCAAACAATAAACACGAGTATTTTTTGGGAAGTTGGCGTGACTCATGATGTACCAACCAACCAATCAACCAACTGTTTTTTGAGGTGTAGCCTTTATGTATGTATGTATGTAATTTAATTTTCGATAGTGTAAAATAAAATTAAAAAGTGTGATATATGAAAAAAATAAGAAAACTAAAGAGTTGATTGCCTATTACAACGGTCAGCTGAAGAAACAATTAGGTAGCCAGAATACCGATACCCTAAATCTTTCAACCGAAGGAGTTCACTTAGAGTCACATCTAGGGGGCCGGAATACCGGCCCCCTAGATGTGCCGGAAGCAACATCTCAACTAACGCCTACAACCGCTACATACTTGGTGGACTTTGGTGGAACACAGACTGAAAACAACTTGATATCTGGTACATATGTCTGTAAAGATTTCATTCTAAATTTAGCCTGTTGGATATCCAATCTTTTCTATGAAAAGTGCAACCAACCAACTAACCAACCTACCAACCAACCAACCAACGTTGAGGGGCGTAGAGATAGCAAGCTATCTACAAGTGGACCCCTCTGAACCTATGATGTTAATAATGGATTAAGAGATTGAATTGGTACGTGTTTATATTGAAGGCTTGCAAGCTACGTACAAGTGTCTGAATATATGATGGTAATGATGAGTTAAGATATTTAATTGACATGTATTAAAGGCTTAGCGGTTTTCACTTGAGTCATCGTTAGCGAATGTTGGGCTTTTCAAAACAAGTTCTTCAGCCGGACACCTTTTATGAATCTGATTTACCTGTTGATATAGTGGATGTTAGACAGATTCGCATCGAAACCAATATTGTGTCTGGTTCCTATTATAACGGACAACCCTCACATACGCTGTATGAGTTTGCTCCGATGGTTGATCCTGGCTACGCAATCGACATAGAACCTAACAATTTAATTTACTTGCCTGTGAACAAGCAAGAGATTTCCAATATAAGCATCGACATCGTCGACCAAGATTCAGTTCCTGTCAACTTTCAAGGTGAAGAGGTGTCTGTTCGCTTAAAACTTATAAAAGTTGCTTAGTATGTTGGTCTTCAAGGATATAAAAGCAAGTGCATCTACCACATCAAATTCAGTTGAGTCAGACACGTCAAAGGGTACGCTTCGTCCCGATAATATTGAGTTCCTGCAAAGCCTGGGTTATCATGTCGTCAAAACTAGAAATATTCAAAGAACCCGTGTTTGATGATGGCATCGATCGAGAAGAGCTGCGTTCTTACTATTCACCAACTAAATCGTTTGGTAACAGCGATGAAATTGAAATAGCCATCAACCAACAAGATGCGTTCGTATGTCTGGCCGAGTCAGCTCTAATAATCGAAGGTGCTCTGGAACCTGTAGCAATCCAAAATGCCACTGGTGCTTGTTATCTGTCAAATAATGGAGGAGCAGCTCTGTTTGAATCAATGACCTATGAGTTAAATAACAAGGAAGTGGAACGAGTGCGAGACCCATACACCACAACCATCATCAAAAGTCTGCTATCGTTCAGTAAGAATGAAGCCCAATCTCTTAGCAACGCCGGTCTGAATGTGTCGTCGGAGCACATCACCTTAAATGATAACAAGTTTCACATGCTCATACCTGTCTGGTTCCTCTTCAGTTTCTTTCATCATTTCAAAGGAGTTCTCTGTGGCAAACATACTTTCCGCTTTACAAGAAGTCGAAACGATTCCAACGGCTATTACAGCACAGGTACGGCACGAGCAAAAATTACCGTAACCAATATGTTTCTAAAGGTAAAACATGTATTTCCCAATGATAAAATGAAATTGGAACTGATGGATAAAATAGCCAAAGACACCTCTATATTTCTCGCATACCGCAAATGGGACATATATGAGTTACCAGCACTCAGAGATATCAACAGAGATGTGTGGGCTGTTAAAACTGCAACCAACTTGGAAAGACCTCGATATGTGATTATAGCATTTCAAACAGATCGTAAGGATAACGTGAAGAAGAGGTCAGACTATTTCGATAACATTGGTATGTTGGACCTCAGAGTGTTTCTAAATTCAGAATGCTACCCTTATGAATCTATGAATATGGATTTTGAGAAATCGAAATATGCAGAAGCCTATAACATGTATACAGATTTTCAAAAAAACTTCTGTTATAAAAACATGTCGGAGCCTATCTTGAATTATGACGAGTTTAAAGACAGAGCTCTATTTGTGATTGACTGTCAGTACCAGAACGAGTCAATCAAGTCTTCAACGGTGGACATTAAGGTGGAGTTCATGAGTCACGCCAACTTCCCAAAAAATACTCGTGTTTATTGTTTGGTTATTCATGACAGTGTAATGGAATATAAACCTCTAACGGGTATCGTTAGAGCCATTATGTAATAATAGTATGTCATTTATGTATGTCATTTATGTATCAATATGTACAACTTAATTAATCCTAATAAATTTTTATTGTATGTAAATCAGTTGTTTTATTTTTATTTTGTTGCATTTTTATTAACCCCTTTCTGTAAGGTTAACAACTGTAAAAAACGTTGTTTATCCTTTGTAAGACCCCCTCTCTCTTACATCAGTTTGTTTCCTCAATACAAGAGAGAGAGACACTTGTTCAGTATGTGTTAAGTCGTGAAACAAGGATGACGTGTCTTGCTGTATGTAAGTACACTCTTCTTATTATGTCTGTTTGTATTCAAATAACAAATACAAACATAACCTTACTAACAATTGGATGGCAGGGTAATCAGCCTGTACAAGAGAGTGTGTGTTGGTTTTAGGTGTTAATACAGCTTGTTCTAACTTACTTAAATATTATATTTCTTCTGTTCAACAAGACGATTATTTTGATGTGTCACACATGTATGTAGCTCTAAGAATAGCTATACCGGAAGTGTCTACCGGAAGTAACATTTTTATTGAATATGCTTATAGAGTTTGCTTTGCTGAACAGCGTGTATGTATTGATTCTATCGTACATCTCACGGATCTTCCGCGATAAGGGTTTGAAGTTTTTTATCTCAGTTTCTTGTAGACCTTGTTACGAAACATACATTTTTGAAGTCGGTTCCTTTCTATCACTTTCCATTGAAAAGATACAAGGATTTAAAGTTTAGACCGGAAGTGGCCATTTTATTGTATATTCCACTTTGATTTGGCGTCCTTAACACCGTGCATATGTTGGTTCTATCGTACATCTCACGGATGTTCCGCGATAAGGGTTTAAAGTTTTTTATCTCAGTTTCTTGTAGATCTTGTTACGAAACATACATTTCTGAAGATAGTTCCTTTCTATCACTTGTCGTTGAAAAGATACAAGGATTTAAAGTTTAGACCGGAAGTGGCCATTTTATTGTATATTTCAATTTGATTTGGCCTCCTTAACACCGTGCATGTGTTGGTTCTCTCGTACATCTCACGGATCTTCCGCGATAAGGGTTTAAAGTTTTTTATCTCATTTTCTTGTAGAGCTTGTTACGAAACATACATTTTTGAAGTCGGTTCCTTTCTATCACTTTCCGTTGAAAAGATATAACGATTTAAAGTTAGACCGGAAGTGGCCATTTTATTGTATATCCCAATTTGATTTGGCCTCCTTAACACCGTGCATGTGTTGGTTCCATCGTACATCTCACGGATCTTCCGCGATAAGGGTTTAAAGTTTTTTATCTCATTTTCTTGTAGACCTTGTTATGAAACGATATATTTTTGAAGTCGGTTCCTTTCTATCACTTTCCGTTGAAAAGTAGGTTCAGAGGGGTCCACTTGTAGATAGCTTGCTATCTCTACGCCCCTCAACGTTGGTTGGTTGGTTGGTAGGTTGGTTAGTTGGTTGGTTGCACTTTTCATAGAAAAGATTGGATATCCAACAGGCTAAATTTAGAATGAAATCTTTACAGACATATGTACCAGATATCAAGTTGTTTTCAGTCTGTGTTCCACCAAAGTCCACCAAGTATGTAGCGGTTGTAGGCGTTAGTTGAGATGTTGCTTCCGGCACATCTAGGGGGCCGGTATTCCGGCCCCCTAGATGTGACTCTAAGTGAACTCCTTCGGTTGAAAGATTTAGGGTATCGGTATTCTGGCTACCTAATTGTTTCTTCAGCTGACCGTTGTAATAGGCAATCAACTCTTTAGTTTTCTTATTTTTTTCATATATCACACTTTTTAATTTTATTTTACACTATCGAAAATTAAATTACATACATACATACATAAAGGCTACACCTCAAAAAACAGTTGGTTGATTGGTTGGTTGGTACATCATGAGTCACGCCAACTTCCCAAAAAATACTCGTGTTTATTGTTTGGTTATTCATGACAGTGTAATGGAATATAAACCTCTAACGGGTATCGTTAGAGCCATTATGTAATAATAGTATGTCATTTATGTATGTCATTTATGTATCAATATGTACAACTTAATTAATCCTAATAAATTTTTATTGTATGTAAATCAGTTGTTTTATTTTTATTTTGTTGCATTTTTATTAACCCCTTTCTGTAAGGTTAACAACTGTAAAAAAACGTTGTTTATCCTTTGTAAGACCCCCTCTCTCTTACATCAGTTTGTTTCCTCAATACAAGAGAGAGAGACACTTGTTCAGTATGTGTTAAGTCGTGAAACAAGGATGACGTGTCTTGCTGTATGTAAGTACACTCTTCTTATTATGTCTGTTTGTATTCAAATAACAAATACAAACATAACCTTACTAACAATTGGATGGCAGGGTAATCAGCCTGTACAAGAGAGTGTGTGTTGGTTTTAGGTGTTAATACAGCTTGTTCTAACTTACTTAAATATTATATTTCTTCTGTTCAACAAGACGATTATTTTGATGTGTCACACATGTATGTAGCTCTAAGAATAGCTATACCGGAAGTGTCTACCGGAAGTAACATTTTTATTGAATATGCTTATAGAGTTTGCTTTGCTGAACAGCGTGTATGTATTGGTTCTATCGTACATCTCACGGATCTTCCGCGATAAGGGTTTGAAGTTTTTTATCTCAGTTTCTTGTAGAGCTTGTTACGAAACATACATTTTTGAAGATAGTTCCTTTCTATCACTTTCCATTGAAAAGATATAACGATTTAAAGTTTAGACCGGAAGTGGCCATTTTATTGTATATTCCACTTTGATTTGGCCTCCTAAACACCGTGCATGTATTGGTTCTATCGTACATCTCACGGATCTTCCGCGATAAGGGTTTGAAGTTTTTTATCTCAGTTTCTTGTAGACCTTGTTACGAAACATACATTTTTAAAGTCAGTTCATTTCTATCACTTTCCGTTGAAAAGATATAAGGATTTAAAGTTTAGACCGGAAGTGGCCATTTTAGTGTATATTCCACTTTGATTTGGCCTCCTTAACACCGTGCATGTATTGGTTCCATCGTACATCTCACGGATCTTCCGCGATAAGGGTTTAAAGTTTTTTATCTCAGTTTCTTGTAGACCTTGTTACGAAACATACATTTTTGAAGTCGGTTCCTTTCTATCACTTTCCATTGAAAAGATATAACGATTTAAAGTTTAGACCGGAAGTGGCCATTTTATTGTATATTCCAATTTGATTTGGCCTCCTTAACACCGTGCATGTGTTGGTTCTATCGTACATCTCACGGATCTTCCGCGATAAGGGTTTAAAGTTTTTTATCTCAGTTTCTTGTAGAGCTTGTTATGAAACGATATATTTTTGAAGTCGGTCCCTTTCTATCACTTTCCGTTGAAAAGATACAAGGATTTAAAGTTTAGACCGGAAGTGGCCATTTTATTGTATATTCCACTTTGATTTGGCCTCCTTAACACCGTGCATGTATTGGTTCTATCGTACATCTCACGGATCTTCCGCGATAAGGGTTTGAAGTTTTTTATCTCAGTTTCTTGTAGACCTTGTTACGAAACATACATTTTTGAAGTCGGTTCCTTTCTATCACTTTCCGCTGAAAAGATATAACGATTTAAAGTTTAGACCGGAAGTGGCCATTTTATTGTATATTCCAATTTGATTTGGCCTCCTTAACACCGTGCATGTGTTGGTTCTATCGTACATCTCACGGATCTTCCGCGATAAGGGTTTAAAGTTTTTTTATCTCAGTTTCTTGTAGACCTTGTTACGAAACATACATTTTTAAAGTCAGTTCATTTCTATCACTTTCCGTTGAAAAGATATAACGATTTAAAGTTTAGACCGGAAGTGGCCATTTTATTGTATATTCCAATTTGATTTGGCCTCCTTAACACCGTGCATGTATTGGTTCCTGCGTACGTCTCACGGATCTTCCGCGATAAGGGTTTTAAGTTTTTTATCTCATTTTAGTCGCCATTTTTTAATTCTGCTTACTTAGACGAGTAACATGACACTAAACACGTGGTAGAAAGGAATTGAACCTGTAACCAACCATTGTTTCTAAGCTTAAGAGTTGAACCTGTTGTCCATTTTGTTTCTGAGCTTCTTTTGTTTTGCCAGCGACCTCTATTGTCTCTCCGATATTTGGTTATGTCTAATAACAAAAGCTTTATGAATGGTTTGTTTTAATGGGGGGCGTAACTTTCAATCATGGAGTCTTCGGCCAATACCATTATTCTCGCTTATCAACCTCACTCTCATTTGTCGGCTCTAAAGGTTGGGGTGACGTAACTTTAAATAAGTCTTCAACCATCTTTATCAACAAAAGGCACCATCTTTAAGAACGAAAGCCGCCATTCTTTATCAGCGAAAGGCACCATCTTTAAGAACGAAAGCCGCCATTTTTATAATGTCAGGGATGTCAGCTTAAGGTATCACAGGCTTCCATCTTTCATTCCGCCATTTTTTTATTCCGCCATTTTGGTTCCTCCGTTTTGGTTCCGCCTCTAATATTAAACATTATTTTGTAAATCATCCATTTGTCTAATAATAACAAAAACTTTAATTATGTTACATGTATGGTTTGTTTGTAATTAAAAGTCGTATATATATATATACCAGCCTAAAACAATAAATTAACAAGCGTCTGCTTAGCTCAATGGGTAGCATCGTTGCCTCCCATCTGAATGCCCCGGGTTCGAAACTCACCTGCACCAAATGGTTTTTTTCAAAATATAATAATTTGAAGTAATAGGTTAGACACTTATGTGACTGTCTGGCCCAAGTCGTGTGACGTCACTGTCTGGCCAAAGACAGGTCAATGACCTTAGAATGCAGGTTACATTGGAAGCCATCTTGGGTCCTCCATCTTGGAAGGGACGGAGTCCTTGTGGGCGGGGCCCCCTATCTATATACTGTTGGGTCGGTAACTGGCAGCTGTCAACTGTCAACTGTCATGTCGGTAACTGGCAGCTGTCAACTGTCAACTGTCATGTCGGTAACGCAGATCCCATACTTAACCACATGTGACGTCACTGTCTGTCCAAAGTGGCCCAATACCTACTCCCGCAAGCCTTAAGATGCAATAATTTCGTCCTCTAGAAACATGTGATTTTATCCCAAAAATAGGTCATATAGACAGAAATTGTATGTCCAAAATTGACGAGGCAAAAACATTTTGGACATAGTTAACAAATGTGCTGGCAATATCTGGTGTCCATCGAAACAAATTACAGCAGAATTCTCAACATTTTAATTTTATGTTCTATCAGATCCCTTCCTGTCACTGGCTTCCTGAGATTTTTTCTGATGCAATTCCGGCTCACGCTTGGCGATGTTTACACTTTCTTCGTCTGCAGAGTATTTAATTAATTAATGAAAAACGTCAAATTCACCATATGTATCAGATATCGTTTATGAAATTTCGGGTTGAACTCAGTGTAAGATTCTTTGACAGGTATATACTTCGTGTTTTGAATCACAATATCCTACATACAGTTTAAACATGTTACTTATATTCAACTCTCATGTAAGGTATTTGCCATCCGGATTGTATTTTCTAGAATAATGAGCTTTGTATTCTAGAAATATGTGGGAAGCGAGATATTTTTGTGAAATCCTTAATTTTGTTTGCAAGTTCCTTCTTTCATTGCTTATTAGGCACAGTCATTATTAACTAGGCTATTTTTGCAGGAACTAATTAAAATCGACGCACAAAAATATCGAGCGTGAGCTTAAAAAATCCTTGGCATACAGGTTTTCCTAGTAAAGATATTGCCGTCCTGTAAAGTGTATTGTTAGCATTTGCAGGCTCAACCTTTTTTATACAGGAAGAAGTGCTTACTCCCCGCTACGTAATTTCTGCCCTTGTACATTCTTTGGAACGTCCTTTACGTCGCTTTGTTTTGCAGAAGAAACCAGTGCACTTCCGCCTGGTAAAAATTTTCGAAGTCTGTAATACAACATTTAACACTTTGCACTTTGGACCTAATAGCCCACAGCTAATAAAAATACAGTTGTTTGTAATAACTTGCATTTGTCATATTTTAAAGACAATTCTATCAACTCAAAATCAGGTAGTTTTAAAAGCAATGTTTATTTGAACAGCCAGTTTTAAAATTACTTCAGAATTACATTTTACTCATAAAAATTGGGGTTTATATCTAAGTTGACATTCACCAGCGGTAAAACCGAAAAGAGCAGAACTCAAGCTTATGTTTTAGCCTATTTTTTTATTTGTAAAATTTCAGACTACAACTCTTGCTTTTTTCTGACATTCTTTTAACGGAAGCTCGTCATAACACACCTACCCTGCAGTTAACAGAAATTAATTGTGTTTACACTATAGTATTAAATAAAAGACACCGTTGAATATTGCGATTCACAACCGTAGATAAATGCACAGTACTTTGCACTAATGTCGGAAAGTTTTAACGAGATTGCTTCTCTCAACCCGACTTCATCATAAATACAGAGATAAATCCTATCTTTAAACTAAGACCGAACATACACAGAGTGAGTGAAAGAGAGAGAGATAAAGAGCGAGAGAATAATAGAGAAAGATATAGAGGTGAGAGAGAGAGAGAGAGGAGAGAGAGAAAGAGGGGAGAGAGAGAGACAGAGGGAGGAAAAGAGCAGTTTATTAAGTTCATTTCGTGAGCAATTTAACCGGTAATCGATGAAAGTCCTCATTTCTAAGTCAGAGTCAGTCGTAACAGAAAGAAGATTACTGCCTTTTATGAGTAATGTTATGAGATTTAAATATTTCGTCACTTTTTCCTGATTTTTTATATACACCCTATTACAATTGTTATTATCTAGATATTTTGTTTTATCGATCTTTCCTGTATTAATAAAAATTAAATGGATTTCAGAGTAAAGCATCATTACGTCAAAAAAGTGCAGCAGAACCCATTTATAATAAAAGCAACAATAGTAAAAGCCTGGACGCAGCAAGTGCGTTATGGTACTGAATTTTCATAGAAATGATCTGGCACAAAATATTTTATTATAACTTTTTTTTCTTGTAACATAGATATCTAAATTTTGGTGTATAGTTTACTTTTTATACTGTAAACCTACCTACCAGATTGGGTTATCTTAGCTTTTTTATTTTTTGAGATAAATTTTTTTTCGAATGAAAACTCAAAATTTTCCCGGAAAACCTCGTCCGAGTTTCCTGACTAACGAAGGTATTCAAGCCATTTACAAAAGGAAGGTACATGCCAAATTTTATCAAAATCGGCCCTTTATTTTTTGAGTTATCGGTGTGATACACACACACACTATATATATATATATATATATATATATATATATATATATATATATATATATATATATATATATATATATATATATATATATATATATATATATATATATATATATATATATATATATATATATATATATATATATATATATATATATATATATATATATATATATAAACATATAAAAATTGAAACTGACCCCGGATATGGGTTCTAGGGGTCCTAGTTCGCGCTCATTTGCAATTTTTTTTTTAAATTCAAAAGTTGGGATCTCCCCATTAGTGAATTTTTTCTACGAAAATTCACTAATATTTATTTAGTATATCATCGCAATCTAAGGACGATGTCGCCCTGTCGTCGCAACCACGATTTTCTATGTACGGCAGCTCTCTTTCTTTCATTATGACTTTTACAGAAGTTTTCCTCTTAATCTCCCTCTTCCCTTTTTTTAGGGATGTGTCCTTCAAATAGTGCCGTCAGAATGTTACCATGTCTCAGAATATGTCCAATAAATTATGCTTTCCTCATCTTAACTTCTTTCAGCAGGCACCTCTCGTCTCTTCCAGCACACTTTCCTTTATGTCCACATTTCAAAAGATTATATTCTCTTCATGACCTGCTTATTCATAATCCAGGTTTCAGCTTCATACACTACCACACTCCATACGTTAATTACTAGTACAAAAAACAAAACTTTTTAAAATATGTAGTACAATAAAGTTCTAGATAAAGGTTTAAGTCACTGAAACAACATAAACGTTGTTCACGCGTGATACTATGATGACACTGATTACAGTATTTGGCATACCATAGATCATTGAAAGGCATATCAACATTATATCACGAAATGTTTCTTTGTCTTTGACAGTTTTGAATATCTAGGTTTTAGATAATCTTTAAACGTTGTTAACCTAGATCTCCGTTTTAGTTCCTCGACTAAAACATTATATAACTTCGAAGCCAACTTTTGAGAAGCCATTTGACCAATGCTTAACTTGCGTAGTACTATGTAACAGTTCCCTCTGTATCGCGAGATAACTGGACTAACAACAATGGGCCGTTATGCAACATTGTAGCAACCCAGGAACGCAGACATAAGAGTCTGCATAATTATTAGAAGGCACATTGGGAACTACGCAGTGAAGTAAAACAAACAACGAGAATCTGAGTCAGCAGGAAAGTAAAGTCGCCTCTAACAGACAATAGACAGCCCAGAGTGCAAAGATTATAAATAGCCAGCCTGCCTTCAGCGAGCCTGTTTCTTACCTTTTACTCTGCACATCGAGTGCTATAATGTTGTATCACACTTATGTTGATTTTTGTTAGTATATATTTTATATCTTAAGTAATACTTTTTGTGTGCTTGACGAAGTTCTCTCGACAATATGTTTTAGGTAATCTCGTGTTATTTTTTTGCGGTGACCTCAATGATTTGTTGGACTCCTACCGGCTGCATAATTTAGTTAATGTACCAACTCGGCTCGTAAGAAATAAAAATAATCTCCTTTCGAGTACCTGCATAGATTATATGGTTACAAACTTGGACTTTAAAGACACAACGGGTTCACGATCCGAGTTTCTCTGACAACTGCGCTGTTGAGCTTGCGGTTTCCGATACAACTATCGGTGTTACTACAGATAAATTAGATGTTGAGGGAAAGCGGCAGTTTAGCAGGGAAAATTTGGAGTCATTTAGAAATGATCTGCTAATATATTGTTTGACATCTGCGTAGAAAGCGATGTCAATTCTACGTTCGATAAATATCTAGCTGTAGTAACAATGTGCTTAGAAACATACTTTCCTTTTAGGAGAATGGTACCCAAAACGCATTACAAAAGTGGATATATCTACAGCGAAGAGTTGAAAAGACAACTAAATAACATCAAATTCCTCAATTATGCAAGACAAACAACTCGGGACACTCAGCTAGAAGAACCATATAGACGGCTGAAGAGGCAACTGGATGGTAAGATCAAGGCAAAGAAACAAGTCTAGTCTAGTCAGGTTATAGACGGCGCAGATAATAAGCCAAAATGTATGTAGCCTATTCTGAACAAAACTATTGGAAGGCGAAAAAATCAGATGTGCCTGCTGTGATAGTTTATAATAGGAGTCAAAACGATACACAATGTTGCCGAATCACTAAGGTTTATTACCAAAACAGCTAGAAATGAAAGGAAATTATAATGTTATTACAACCCTCGGTTATTCGTTGCGTGCCTAGACAAAACAAAATTAAAAACAAAAAATAAACAATTATATAGAGGGCCGATAAAACTCTGTCAATTATGTTTAAGCGAAACTGGGTATTAGGGATACCTGTATATTGAAACACGGAAAACTAAAAATTGAATGAGCCCTGGGTTTTCTCGGGTAACTTGGAGGACAGCTATATATGATTAAAAATAAATAAGAACATATAAATATGAAAGATTAATTAAATTAGATATTTCTTGCCAAAAATACAATTGCGGGAAAAAGGAAAGGAACGGGTCTGACGGTTTTCCAACTAAAAATTCGGAGCAAATACTGCTGGAAACTCTATGCTGGACTGAACTTAACTCAACTGATTTTATTTGGACGGTGGGTCTGCTTTTATATGGTAAAAATTGGGCGTCATTGTTTAATTCTAGAAGCTTTTATTCTCCTTTTTTAACTTATAGTGTACGTAAAAATGTTAAAATGACAATTTGTTAAATTTGTATATTTTTATTCGTGTAATTTCATTGATAACGCTCCCGTATTTAATTTATCGAATTATATATGATAAAAGAAGATATTTCGTATGGATTTTTTTCTCCTAGTGGTTTCAGAATATTTATTTATTAAAAATATTAATTAACAGAATTGACAGAGTGGTGTTACGGCAGCGAAATTTGGTTTTATTGCAATGAAGCGGGAGTTTCATTACAACGTACACACAGTACATCAAAACGCCTCGGTGGTTCAGTGGTAAGAACGTGTGCGCCTGAACCGAAGGGCACTGGGTTCGATCCCAGAGTTCTCCTTTCACTTTTTTGGTATATACTGTAATATCAATATCAACCGAGGTTGTGACATAAAGTACGTTAAAGATCCCTACCCTCCTTACAAAAAGGCAGGGGTTCGCAAAGTTTGCAGGATAGTGAGGTGAAACTGCTCTCTAGCGTCGGTGATTCGCCATAGTCGTGGAAGTAGGTCGACGTTAAAGAGAGAAAACACACACCCAGTACATCAAGAAGGAAGCTGTGTGAAGAGACTGGCATAAAAAACACTTATGATTTATCCATTTTGGTGGCCAACGGTTTTAAATAGGTGCGGATTTTTTGCTCTGTGGTAGTAAAACTTTTGGCAAATTACTAAGCCCCTGTTATGAAACATGGAATCGTTTGTAAATAGAACAAAACCTAGGAAATGTTTTTTCTGTTTCAACCTGTTCTAGAGCTAGTAAACTAAAATCTACTTGCCGCGGTCGTTTAAAATCGGTACGGTTTAAGTATTGATGGAGTTAGATATGGTATGGGTGGAATTGGTGTTTTTAGAGACTTATGGTTATACCTATAACAGCTTGCCTAAAAATTTCGCTGGCGCTAGTATACTCCACTACCGAACCTAGTACTATAAGGAATTCATTGTCCTAATTATCAACTACAGGTTTACTCACAATAAACAACTATGCCTGTTGTACAAAATCTTTATAAAATCCTTCCAAAACTTCTTGTTTCAAGTTGATGTCTGTCAGGATACTTTTGACCATAAGCCCTAACCCTATATGCAACGCTGCCTGTTGTACAAAATCATTATAAAAATCCTTTCAAAACTTCTGTTATCAAGTTGATCCCTGTCAAGATACTTTTGAGCACAAAACCTAACCCTATAAGCAACTCTGTGTGTTGTACAAAATAATTATAAAAATCCTTTCAAAATTCCTCTTATCAAGTTGATCCCTGTCAGGATACTTTTGAGCATAAACCATTGATGCTAAAAACCAATTTTCCTGACATTCCCTATGTTGATACTCATGTTCACCATTTCTTGAATAGAGGAATTGCTTCATTTTAATTGCAAGATTGCACAACAAACCAAATTATACTATATATATATATATATATATATATATATATATATATATATATATATATATATATATATATATATATATATATATATATATATATATATATATATATAACAGCCTGTACGATATTTTTGGTCAAAGGGTATTTGAGCTTATATAACCTGTGATGAGCACTGATAAGTACAATTTGGAGAATCCAATTCACCACAATACAGTTTTTAGACCTGACGATCGTTCGCTAACAAAGTTAGCGTCATCAGACAGAGTGATGAAAAACAGGTTTATTAATTCCTCTGATGACGCTAACTTTGTTAGCGAAACGATAGTCAGGTCAAAAAACTGTATTCTGATGAATTTGTTTTTCCAAATTGTACTTTAAACTTTAAAAAATCAATCAAGAAAATATTTAAAAAAGTTAAATATCCCAAAAAATGATAGACTCTAGGTAAAATAATCCAAAAAGCTTTGGTTCTACAAACCGATGTGTTATTGGTGGCACAGCCTGTATATTATGTGAAACGGCTTGATTTTAACGCCATACCAGTCAGCGTGGTACCTATTGTAACAAATCGTAAATTATGCAGTCAAACAACATATTGGCCTTTTATTTCATTAATTCAGATAATAGAGACATTGTAAATATAATTATAGTTTCAGCTAGAGTTGGTGGCATTTGGTGGAGGCGCCCGGCACAGAATTTTAAATAACATATTTTTCGTAACATGCAGCATTTGCATGACATTCATAGCAATATCGTCGAGTGAACTGCGCAAATACAGTGTATATTAACTGCGTCTATTAATTAAATTACCATATATTGAAACTTCTTTAATTCTTGTACTTTCAGCGATGCCTGAGTGCAAGACATCTAATCTGCAGCACTTTTTGTCACTGAATTGTCTTCTGCGTTTGTGAAATATACTTACTAGACTTTATTCCAGCCTTTAAAAATGTTGTCAAAAGAATACACACCTGCCAACAGATCCACAGTGACAGTATGACTAACACTTCATTTCATGTCTAACTTATGATTTACAAATTAGCAACACTGAAATAATTTCATTTTATTACTGTGTTTTTTCAAAGAAAATTTGTTACGACGAACATTATAACAGCTTTGTATTATAATCAGTCGTATTCTAGGCGGTTTCTGATTTAATGTTGAGACCAAAAAGTGGCTCGATATAATTTTGTTTAAATATAAACCTGCTATTAGTGAATTTTCGTAGAAAAAATCCACTAATGGGGAGATCCCTACTTTTGAATTTTGAAAAATTTTTTGCAAATAAGCGCGACTAGGACCCCTAGAACCCAATTTTTATATGTTATATATATATATATATATATATATATATATATATATATATATATATATATATATATATATATATATATATATATATATATATATGCATTCGGCGTGCGTGTGAGTGCGCGTGTACGTATGCGTGTGAAATGCATGAAGGTGAACGTGTGTGTGTGTGTGTGTGAGTTGGTGTGCGTGTAGGTGTGCGTGTGCGTGCTATTGTGCGTGTGGGTGTGGGTAGCATGTGGGTGTGTGAGTGTGCGAGTGTGAGTATGGGTGTACGTGTACGTGTATGTGTAGGTGTGCGTACATGCGTGCGTACGTGCGTGCATGCGTGTGCGCAGCAGTCGACTTTTTTTACATCAAAATTTTAAGATTTAGCTAAACTTACCTCACCCCAAAAGCCAAAAGTTAAACAGATACAGGGTGTTAAAATAAGAAATTGGATTAAGGCTTTTCTTGATATCTAGAAAAGTGTTTGACTTATTATTGTCTTGAAAATTGGCACAAATGAGTTTTTTATGGTGATAAAAATAATTCATTCCTAATTTGTCTTAAGCAAATAAAGGGTGCTGCTTTTTCTGACGCTTATGTCCTAAGAATGTAACATTTTTTTCTTAATCTCAGTAGGAAATTTATTTTTGAATGGCACTAAGATTTTTGATTAACTTGTGATCCGGCTGTATTCTGTTTGAATGATTTTTCGCATGTGTACATTCTGCATGTCTTACGTCCATTAAAATTTGCTTGCGTATGAGAGCAATTCATATATTACATTTCTCAATTGGAAAACTTTGTACAAAAGCTTATAAAAATAACAGCAAAGGCGCAATTTTGACAAGTATACCTTTTTTGATAAGAAAATATATGAGGATATTATTTTCTTATTAAGAGCTTTTTACCAACTTTAACACAATGTATGAGTATATTTAAGATTTGAATGGTACCGTAAGCAGTGCAAATTGAGAATGGGTTATTTTTTATGGCTACTATAAGCTCGCCTCTATCAGTTTTCCAGACAACACGTCAATACGCTTCTACATATCAAGAAAAACCGGAATTAAGTTTCTCATTTTAACACCCCGAATCTCTTTTAATTTTTAAATTTGAACCTATGTATAGTTGGGCTAAATCGCAACATTTTAATGACAAGGATCTAGTGCTCTTCTGTGTAGCATTACGTTTCGACCAGCCTGTATTTATATGTATATTCCAGCATAACTTGCTACATATCTGACATATTATCTGGAATAAACACTGTTGGGTAGTGATGGGTCGTTATTTAACTGTCAGCTATTTTTAAGCGGTTACCAAGCCGTAACGGTAACCACCAGTTATCGATTTATAAAAATAACGGCTTAAAAAGTAACGCTTTTTACACTAACCTAGAATTCGGAGTCGTGTCTGTTTCAGTTCTACTGCAACTAGGTTCGATGAATAAACTTCGGTTTTCATCGGCAACTGTTATTTAAACATTTAACGGGATGAATAGCCTTGAGATTGGGAATGCTCGCTCTCGCTCACAGCTTTAGGGACGTACGATCTTCGGTACAATAAAACGGTTTAATTTTAATTTTAACTTTAACCGGTTGTTGATGGGGATACGGCATACGGACACTACGACACAGAGTTATTCTGTTAAACTGAGAAGCTGTTATTTTTGAAACAGTTGAGTTTCCCACTAGTATGTAAAGCCAAATATTTAATAATCAAAAATGTTGGGTGAAAAGATGAATTTATGTAAAAACGTGTTATTACTTTCACTATAGACAACGCAAAATAGGGTTATATCACGTGAAATTAAAGTACTTATTTATTTAAATTTATATACATTACCTAAGAAAACAGTTAACACGTCATTTTCGTTTGTCTGATAATAGTTATCAAATTGATTAAAAAAATATAATGATACAACATTTTTTAATATCTATATACATTTCAATATAAAAAATTAAATGAATATATATATATATATATATATATATATATATATATATATATATATATATATATATATATATATATATATATATATATATATATATATACAGGGTGTTTCCAAATTGATGCGAAAAATTTTACAGGGTGATTCTTTGGCGAAAAATAAGGGGTGTCTTTTTATTAAGTTTTTCTCGAAACCCCTTCTCCTCCAAGTTACAGCCCTTTGAAATTTTTGAAACTAATTTTAAAACAACGAATATTAAAATAAGTAAATAAACAATTAATACTATATATCTTCCAATTTTTTTTTTAAACTCAAACTCAATTTTGTATACTGTTTCTTTACCGAAATGTTATTAGCTGCGTTATGTTATGGAGTTCTTAGAATCACTCCCTGTGTAGCAATAAAAGTTCTAACGTCTAACGTCCCAAGGCGTGATAAATAATGATATTTATTGAGTCTTGCTGTGGCATTGACATTTACGTAAAGACCCTGATAAAATAAATTTGTGAGAAATGACTAGTTTATAATTCCTAAAACATCTAAGTAAATTCTTATAGAAGACTCCTTTGTGATTTCTAAAAGTTTCACTTCAGAGTGGCAAAAGATTTACGACACGCTTATTATAATTTCTTAACCCTTTGTTTCCTTTTCATCTTTTCATATCGACAAAATTTGAGATTTATACACTACGTGAAATAACGGGGTAAAAATACAATGCATTTATACTAGTGTGCTCGCTATCGCTCACAGCTTTGGGAATGTAGGATACTATCGATCGACTATCCAGTTTAAAATAACTGAAGCCGTTATTTTCAGCGGTTATTATTAAATAACGTTAACGACTTCAACTGTTAACAGAAAATAACTGTTTTTCCCATCACTGCTGTTGGGTAAGACACTTCTTGTGATGGAAAGGTGGTGCCGATGAAAATACCGACATTAGTGCGGATTCCATACTTTTCGGTGTCGCTGAGATGAATAGTGATACTCCTGATGTCGGTTAAAAGTAATGTGGGGTAAGTCACCCCCTAGGTCAGATAAACACAGGTAATCCTAGTTCGATTCCGGAGCCTACTCCCGGGGTCTAACTAAGCCATATCGTCTTTGCGTTTTGAGATATGTTACATTTAAAAAATGGAAAGTTGGAGTACTTGGTTCATATCATGAGAGGCGCGAAGTATGTGTGACTTAGAAATACCATGCAGGGAAAAGTCAAAGGTAAAGGGAGCGTAGGTAGAAGAAAAATGTCGTGGTTGCACAATCTACGCGAATGGTAAGGATGCAGCGCAATTGAACATTTTAGACGCGTAACAAGTAAGGTAATATTGGCTAGGATGATTTCCAATCTCCGATTCATCTAGGCCTGGAAGTTATCACAAAAGAGGCCTCTTTAACAACCAGTCACAAACATATTTCATATGGCGATTTGAGGAGCCAAAATAAAGATACATTTTTCTAAAGCTTTGAAAAAAAAAACACAAAAAGTCATAGAGGTTGGCTGGTTTTTTGACGTTTTATTCCACATTTATAGAATTTGTATGTAGTAAAAATAAAAACAGTAGGTAATCGATGTCTTTTAAACATTTTTTATGTTTACAAGATCGTTTTACAAAAACACTGGCGGCGATTATAAATGTTCGCTTTTAGCAAAATAACAAGATACTTTAATTTTTTAATTTAATTATTTAATAAGCCTAATTTAGAACACTTTTGTCTTTGCAATTTGCGCAACCAATACCGCAAGTAAAATGTTTTTGAAATAAAATGGACGCAATTTAAAAATAAAGTAGGTTCATACACTCGCGAATTGTGGAACTGATTCCTTTTAGTCTATTTTAAATATTACGAGATTATTTAAAATAAACGAACAGGCATACGTTATGCTGCGATTTCGCAATTCGCTTTTCGCAATTCACGAGTGTATGAACCTAGTTTAAGTCATTA
The DNA here is from genome assembly GCA_964006375.1 of Tillus elongatus. Lineage (NCBI taxonomy): Eukaryota > Metazoa > Arthropoda > Insecta > Coleoptera > Cleridae > Tillus > Tillus elongatus. The sequence continues at coordinate 154,452,867 of OZ023263.1, read as the reverse complement.
GCTCAAGGAGTTCGAAAGTTCTATTTTTGTAATCGTGCTATATATATATATACATATATATATATATATATATATATATATATATATATATATATATATATATATATATAAGTTCTATTTTTGTAATCGTGCTATATATATATATATATATATATATATATATATATATATATATATATATATATATATATATATATATATATATATATATATATAGCACGATTACAAAAATAGAACTTTCGAACTCCTTGAGCTAATGACTTAAACTAGGTTCATACACTCGTGAATTGCGAAAAGCGAATTGCGAAATCGCAGCATAACGTATGCCTGTTGGTTTATTTTAAATAATCTCGTAATATCATTTAAAATAGACTAAAAGGAATCAGTTCCGCAATTCGCGAGTGTATGAACCTACTTTATTTTTAAATTGCGTCCATTTTATTTCAAAAACATTTTACTTGCGGTATTGAGCTAATGACTTAAACTAGGTTCATACACTCGTGAATTGCAAAAAGCGAAGTGCGAAATCGCAGCATATTTTCATGGCTAACGAATTTATCCAAGCCATTTGCAAAAGGAAGGTATTCACCAAATTTAATCAAAATCAGCCTATTATTTTTTGAGTTATCGGTTTGATACACATATCCGGGGTCAGTTTCAATTTATTTATAATATATATATATATATATATATATATATATATATATATATATATATATATATATATATATATATATATATATATATATATATATATATATATATGTGTGTGTGTGTGTGTGTGTGTGTGTGTGTGTGTGTGTGTGTGTGTGTGTGTGTGTGTGTGTGTGTGTGTGTGTGTGTGTGTGTGTGTGTGTGTGTGTGTGTGTGTGTGTGTGTGTGTATCACACCGATAACTCAAAAAATAATGGGTCGTTTTTGATTAAATTCGGTGAATACCTTCCTTTTGCTTTCACTAATGAAGGATATCCCGACTTTATAATTTTGAAAAAAAATTCTTCAAATGAAGGCTAATTAGGCCCTCTAGAACACATATCCGGGGTCAGTTTCAATATTTATATATATATATATATATATATATATATATATATATATATATATATATATATATACTCACACACATGCCCACAAAATATACATTGATCATAAATTTTTAGTTTTCTTGTATTCGTTACTCGTTACTAGTTATTCGATATTCGTTATTCGATATTCTAAAACGAATATCTGTAAAAATTGCTCACACGGCGATTTAAAAAAGGCTGAACTCAGCAAAGGAATTATGGTGGTGAACTTTTATAAAAATATTTCAAATCACAAAATGATAAATATCAGAAATACTAATTTGTTTTGACAAGAAAACTTCTTTTATTTGAAAAGACTGGTCAAGGAACTCTTTTAAGCGATTAATGAATGGAAGATTATAAATTTTGCAGGTGCATTCGTTTCACAAATAGCTTAGATAAGTTTCCGAGACAGGCCCATCGAACCAGTTTTTCTGGAAAAATTTTACATCTCGTTCCGGAAAATGTTTTTATCTTCGATAATTGTAAGGATATTTCAGTAGAATATCGAAAAAAGTTGCCTAGTGACTAGTACTTACTAAATTTTAAGTTTCTAGCTTTATAAAAAATAGTTTTAGGCATTTACTTTTATTCGGGGTACCAAAGGAGAACACAAGAATAAAAGTTTCACTGACCAAAAAATGGTTTCTACAATAATCAGCTAAAAAAACGCTTTCCTCGAGAATTCGCAAAAACATTTTTTTACGAAAATATACTATAACAATTTACTATAAGAATATAATAAAATTCGCTAAATAATGGTTGCCTTGAAAAATGGCTAAAACAATTTTTTACGTAAAGTTCTTAAAAAATAAAAAATAAATCTTTATGAAAGATCCCAAATTTTCTGTTACGAACATACGCAACATTTTTAAAAATTAAGATTCACCAAACATTTTAATGAAAATTCGCTTTAAAATATTTTCCACGACAATTCACCAAAAAGAAGTTTTTTACAAATGTCAGATCTAGATTTCGTAAAAATCCAAAGAAAGTTTACAAAAGTATGCTAAAACGATTTACTATAAAAGTTTATTGAAATTCGCTAAAAAAATTATTGACGTTTTTTTTCCTCGCAGTTATTAAAAAACTTTGTTTTTGACAAATCATTAATTTTCTTACGAAACTTTGCTAGAAACATTTTCTAGGAAATTGCAACGTAAAATGCTTCCTGCGAGATCACAGACCGGTCACCCATCCAAGAAGTGACCGTGCTTGATGTTGCTTAACTCCAATTAAGGAACTTCGACTAACTTAAACGCTACAACATTGATTAATCTCACTATAAAAATATACAAGAATGTACATAAAAGGGATTTTACAAATTATTTAGAATGCTCCAACTTAATAGAGCTATACCATTGTCTTTAAAGTTATTACAAGAATATAAATAACATGTTTATAATTCTTATCACTATGACCTTATTGTATAATATACATATATGGATGATTATATTTCTAATTACTAATGTATTAACTATTAATCTATTTAGAGGGAAAAAGTGTTACTTAAAAAGCAAGTATGTGTATCGCTTTGCGAAGATAGCCACTTATATTTCCCTTCACAGGTAACCAAGTCTGTCAATTTGAAGTTTCATCTGACATTTCTCACTACAATTAATAATGCAACAGTAAGGTATACAAAACTGTTTTATCCACATTCCAACAGGATCAGTGTTAGTAAATACTATATAATTGTTAGTTTTGCACGTGGAAAAGTTTTTAATATATTGGAAAAACGCCGAAACCTGAAAGAAATTTGTTGTGTTGTGGACTGTTATAATAGCGAGAAATCGGGTGATGGCCGAAATATCAGCTTCTATTATAAAAAACACCGCCAAATCCATATTTAATAATTTTCTCCATTTTGCACTGAGCTTAAATTCGTTGCACCTAGAATTTTTTAACAAATCGCTTAATTTACATTATAAATAACTAAACACCGTATAAACGTTACAGTGACTGTATAATGACAGTGTGGACATGTGTTCGTGGCCGCCATGTTTCCACCATAGCCTTTTGGGAGAAACAGAAATCGAAGATCTTTTCTGTTAATCTGTGAGAAAAGCTGGACCGTAGTTACAAGTAATAATGACGCAGAAATTACTCGTGCGGTGTTTTATTGACGGAGTGTCTTCTTAATTAGAAAATGTAAATTAAAATCTGGTTCTCGATTCCCGCAAAATTTCAAATAGACTGAAATGTCAATTGTCATGTTAGTTTGAGATAGATAAATATTTTGTTTAGCTTTACCTTTTACATCACCATTACATAATCAGTAAAATGATTCCTTGGCAGAATTATTGAAAAATTTATGGACAATGTATGCAATTGTGAATATTTTACAATTGTTGCTTGAAGTTTTGTTGCGAAAATTTTTAAGCTTGTGATGCCCCGGCTAAGCAGAGGCCCGACGGATAAGTTGTCAATCCGTCATTCGGACGTGACCTAAATATTCTAAGTTAAATGTCCTCGGGCGCCATCTTTATTCCCTATTAAATAGGGCGAGGTCAGATCCCCGTGAGGACTTCTGCGAAGGCCCTCGTAGAACACCACAAAATTACTGTTTCATAACAGCATTGTCCTAGGGTAACTCGAGTGGAGAAGAAAACTATAGCCAGGGGTCGAAAGTTATTATATCCCGTAGAGTTCTCGGGAGGTAAGTAGGCTTTAATTACTTACTCCCGAATAATGGCTGTTTTCCTAGCTTACAAAGTTGGAAGCAGAAATATTATAAACAGGTAAATATCAATTACGATATACCTCAGTTAGTTGCAATCCGTCACAGGATTCTAGCTTAAACACACCTACACTAGTGCAAATATCTACAGGCAGTGCAGTGAAACGCAACTAATTTCATAAAACCCTCTAATAATATTTAAAATATTTACAAATGAAAATGACAATAATAAAAATCCATAAATTATTAAAACCAAAAATTCGTTTCAGTTCATGCGAATAAAGAGAAAACATATCCCAGGTCAGATAACGTTATCTCTGATAAGACATTCTTTCATAGTGGAAATGATACAGATATGTTAATATTTAAAACTACAATGATATTTGACTAGAATAGTATTTGTGCTATTTATTACAAATAAAGCGTGATATTCGCATTAGCACAGCAAGCAACAAGGCATAGCAAAGCAACGGCAAGCGGAAAGTGACATATACATGTATCCAACTGAAAATGGCCCCGCGATAAATTCCGCCTCAGTCGGGGTTCTGCTTTCCCCTGGGCTTTATTCCCGCAATTCTCTTCCTACTCTGCTAGGTGGGTAGGCAAACGGTTCCCACGCTTATCATATCCTAACCTGATAACTAACGCCACCGCGTAACTTGTCCCCTATTTCTGTCGAACACCCTATATAGTTAACAGTGCCATCCAGCGGTTACGTACAATTCTGGATCGATCTATGCGTTCTTGGAGGACGTACGTCCCTCAAATCAAACGTAGTCGACCCAATACAGCACAGGATGCCGGGAACACTAAACACCAGCCCTTTAATCAGTACTGTCCGTGCTCCCGTTTCCCTCATATGGGTAAGAAACCTGACCAGCTTGTCACTTATCTAGGCTGGACACTCTAGCTAATTAACCATCTGGTCTAGCGAGCGCATACCATTCAGGATAACTACAGGCATACGTCGAGGACATACGTCCCTCAACATAAACGTAGATCACCCTGTATAGCACGCTATGATTCGCACCCTAATTCCACTATAATACGGTATAATTATTTACCTGACTTCAACCTCCCTTAAATGGGTAACCCGTGACCAGTTTTGTCACTCCTAGATACAGTACACCCTGTATACGCGTGAAATCCTAACACGCTGTTACCATTTCGCATAGAACAGCATTAATAAAACACCCAAACATTTATACCAGTTTGAAATCATACTTCTTCAAGTTTTCCGAAGTATAACTAACCTTGAAAACTATTATAACAGAACACAGTCTTCCTAGACTCTCGTTATTTACTATTAAATAGATAACACGCTGCTTTTCACTACTCCGTAGTACTTCCCAGGTATTACACCTAACTGACGCTTTTAAAACCTTTACAATCAACGTACGACCACCGGTACCTGTTGTCGCGTGCACGGGCTGAAGGCTTCTCTCGAGCGCCTTTCGTTTCTCCGTTCGCTCCGTGACGCGTCCAGAATGAATCTCATCGCGCCTGTCAGACCGGCGCTATGCGTTCCAACCTACAAAATCCACGTTCCGCCTGTGGCGACTTTTCATACTACGAAGTATATCTTTTTTTGCCGGATGAGGAAACTCATGTTCTTACCTCTGCGCGCCGCCTCCATCGCGACAGAGAGTGTGGAACTCAGAGTACCTTAGGTGCAAGCCTCTGCCTACCCAACAAACCTCACCTCATTTCTTCACCATACCTACTGGAACCACTTTTCGTAAATCATCAGTAAGTAGGCTGTCTTTACAATTTGTCTCTTTTCAATCCGCTCTTTGCCTCGCCTCTACTTTTTTAGTTCTTAGGACATTTCGGACGTAGCTGTGGAATTTTTCCCATTTTTCAGAATCTTCCATCATGATGTCAAGGATGTTATACATGGTCAGGTCAGTCTTCATACTCTGCCTTAGGGTTTCTCGCTCGTTCTCCCATCTTGTGCAGTCAAATATGGTGTGTGTTACCGTTTCTGCCATCCCACAGTACAAGCAGGCGTCGGTTTATGCTCTTCTTATCCGGCTTAGATATTCCCTGAAGGAGCCATGGCCTGTGAGCATTTGCGTCAGGAAATAATCTGTTCTTCTGTGCTTGCATTTCACCGATTTCTTCAGATCTGGAATTAACTGCTTGGTCCACTGAGCGACATGGGTTGTATTATCCCACACCTCCTGCCATTTTTGAAGAGTGCTGGCCCTCTCCTCTGCTTTTGCTTTCGGTGTGTTTCCGTCTTTTCTGTGATATAGCATTGATCTCTCTTCTACGGCAAGCTCGATTGGTACAATGCGACCACCTGTACCGCCCTTGCCGACACAGTGCGGTATGCGCTAGTAACTCTTAGCAACATTCTACGTTGGACTTTTGTAGCTTGTCTGTTATACGTATCTTTTTTCATATGTTCGGACCAGATAGGTGATCCATATAAAATAATTGATTGGACCACGTTATATAGCATCTCCCTCTTTTTGGATCCGGGGCCTTTTATGTTTGGCGTTATTCTGATCAATGCTGCCACCTTTTCTTCTGCTTTTTATACTGAAGTGTATCTAAAATGAGTCAGATTTATTACCTAGCAAATATCCGTTATTTACACCGCCTAAATGAATTATTAGCTATTCAAATACCCGTAATAAATCGGACTTCATTACAAACTTTTTAATCGTTTATCAGTGCTCCATATTTGGATCAGTTAATTTGATTAATAACCTGCTCAAAATTGAAAACCTATTCAATAATATGAAGTATAAAGCAGCCAAGTTCATCTGCTTTGATAAGAAAAGTCAGATAACATTATTATTACCTATTTGTGATTAATTATCATTACTCATTATAAGTGTGAGGCATAGGTACATGGGTTTCTGAAACTATGACTTTAACTTTTCCCTACTGACTATCATCCATCACACAGGAAGGAGAAGAACAACTTTCCTTCTTACGTACAGCTAGTACGTACGAACATTTACAGATAAACGCACGGAAGACTTCTAGAAATGTTTTTCAGAAACATGCGTAATTTCCTAAAAACAACTCCCAAGAAATTTACGGGACATGGAGTGAATCGGGGTGCTAGGCGTGGAAAGCAGGTATAAAAAAATTAAAAAAAAACCCAGCTCAGCACCTATATAAGCTGCCGATATCCCATTTTGTAGCTATACCTCTTTAAACTTTTGTTTGCATCGCACAGAACCCCCATTCGCCTCAGGTCCCTTAATATTCTTGGATGTAGTTTGCAGAAATTTTCGTTGTGGTTTATACATCCAAGGGAGGTTCCAAGCATGTTTCTGAAAAAAAAAATATTCAAAAAGCCTACCGTGAGCTTATCTGCAAATTTACCACCAAATGTTCTGTCGCCTTGTCCACTCTTCAACCCCAAACCAACCGGTCTTCACAAAATAGGTATATAGTAATCAGTTAATGTGGGGGTACTCTGTTAAGTAATAGAGAGTCTACAATACTTGTCAACAATGAGAATAATTATCGCAGTAGGTTATTAATTGTTTAATGTTATCTGCATTCTGCACGCACAGTTTTAGAAAAACTAACTTTTGGCTAGGAGAAGGTGTAGTAGATCACCAATTTTGTCATAATTTATTTATTTATTAATAAATAAGGACAACCAATTAAAATATTACAGCAAGTCAACTTATGGGGTTTGACTTTTTTCTAATGAAATAAGATGGATGTTACTCTGCCGCTTACAATAAGTGGCGTATTCGATTGTTTCCGACTTGTCTGCATTAAATATTTTAGATGCTGAAAAATTATTACACTTTAATAGTGTAATAAATTATTCTAAATATTTCATTGCGGCTACCGCAAATTTAACATCACATTTTGGGTCTTGTAGCACATGGCTTGTAACATTAGTTGTATCCAAAATATTGTATAGGTACATCCCTGTTTCTGTTTTACACATACAACTATATAAGTCATTTGCACCACAGCGTACTTAGGCCAATTAGTCTTTATCTTCAGAAGTGTTAATTAACGATGCCTTAATTTGATCATAGTCTTCAAATAAAGCTTTGCACTTGTCAGATCTAGAAAACCATGGCATTTTATTAATTATTTTAGGTACAATCACGTTGCTTGAGTATTACTAATATAACAATTGACATTACAGTCGATTTGAAATTTTGAGGGAATCGAGAAAGAGATTTTAGTTTACATTTTCTAATTAAAAAGGACACCTCAGCAATGAAATATCACATGAGCAATTTCTTCGACATTATTACTAGTGATCCCTCTCCAGATTTTCTCACAGATCCATCGATTAACATATAAATGCTTCGAATTCCCTGTTTCTCCCATAATGCTCTGTACAAACATGGTGGAAACATGGCGTTGCTGATCCCACGTGATTGTTGACCAATCAACACCTTAACGAACGCCTGACCACACCGTAGTTATACAGTCACTGCAATAAACGTGTATCAAATAGATCTATGTCTATACCTCAAGCTTTTATGGGCAATCTGCCAAGAGATTCTGACTGCGGGCAAGTGCATACTTCCTATAGGGAGCGTGCGCGTTGACAACTAGCGCCACCAGTTATAATACAACAGTAAGGAATACACAACAGTTATTAGCTTTGTATGTCGAAAAGTGTTTAATACATTAAAAAAACGTTTAAATCTGAAAGAAATTGTTGCGTTGTGGACTGTTATAATAGTGAGAATACGTGTGTTGGCAGAAACATTAGCTTTGATTATAAAAAATACAGCCAAACACATATTTAATTATTTCGTCATTTCGCACCGGGACCAAATACGTCGCACCCAGAACTTCTTAATAAATCGCGTTATTTACGACAGTTGTTACCAGAGAAACAACTAAACGCCGTATACGCGTCTAGCAACTATATATTTGTTCATACCCCAACTTCTCTGCACAATCCGCTTGTAGGTTCTGATTGCGGACTCGTGCACTCTCTATATATAAAATGTTTATGAAAATATGCTGCCACAACACACTTGTTCCGTTAGAACTTTTACTGTGGTTATATATGGTTTGTTCGTTTATCATTTTATTAACTGGAGAGAGACATTTTTCAAATATCACACGTTTAAATCAAAAACTCTATCATTTAAGCTGCTGCCAAAACATCACAAAAAGGGTCTGCTTTAAATCAATTTGAAATATACATTTCAGGTCTTGCTTAATACACTTATTGCACTATCTGTTTCCCATAACCCGCATTTGTTTCAGAAGGTTTGTTTAAAGATTCCCAATTTTGACGTTTCAAATTATCTTAACGTTTTTAGAAGAAAGACCATCAAAATTTCAAAGTATTTTTGCTACGTGTTGACCTTTTTTTGCGCCAGAAAACTCAATATCCGTCTCTAATATTTTAATATTTCGTTAACCACACCTAATATTTTGGTCGTGTGATCCTTTTAACACATTTTTTTGGCGCCAGTATGACAATTTTTGTAAAAGCTTATAATTTCTTTTAACTTAGAGGTTTGAGTTTTGGCACCTTTGTATACGAACAAATTGTGTACCAAATTTGGTTACAATAGCTTCGCTATTTCCGAAGATACAAAAAATTTCCAAAAGAACATCCAACATTTTTTCGGAAAACCTGGTCAGAAACTCATCATTGACGATTGTTTTTTATAACAAATAATCACCACAAAAGAAATTACTCTATTAGAATACCTATGTACCTTTTGGACTCTGTCAAATGGGTACCATAATGGAGGTGATATCGATTGCAATCGTGATCTTGTCATGAGCGTTCTTTAGTATGCCAATAAGGCGAACTATCTGCAAAATAAATCAATGCTCTTGTGAAGTGATATAATATTTCAACGTCTGATTTGTCCCCTTAATTGCATTACATGACAACTAAGCATTATACCAGAAAAGTAATAACACAGCCGTAACCTATGCGGATTTTGAAATGAATTTTTAATAAGACCGTAAAGTTCCAAGTTATATATGCGTTTATGTGCTTTATTGATGTTTCAAAATAAAGATTTACAACTGTTAGTAGTAATGCATGTTTCAAATTGTGGTTCCCCTAGTTTTCGTTTTAAGTGTTTGTTAAGTTTCTTTCGCTAACGCTCAGCATTTCCATTCCAAAGAGCACCAAACTTGATCAATTACGTAAATTGCTTTCTACAACTTTACTCGCAATTTTAAATAAATTAGCCGGTAGTGCTGAAAATTTACTACCTACTTCTACAGAACACGACTGTTTTTTTGTTTTGTAATCGTTGTTGAGCACGAACTTTTTAGTACAGCACTGTTGTCCTGTGTTGTTGAATTATTCTTAGTTCTAAAATCTTACATTTTTGACACAAGAAAAAAATGTTCATTTTCAACACAGTTGTCTGGGGAGTAAATACAAAGTGCTACATTTTATTGTCTAAGAATTTCGATCTTTGTTATTACATAAGTGGCAGAGTAAGAATTGAACTTGACAAGAAAAGAACAAAATGAAAAAGTGAAAGAAACTTTGTGATATCAAGTAATGTTTGATAAGCTGTATTAGTTACTTTACCATTACAAAAAAAGGCTGGACGCAGCAAGTGCGTTATGGTAGTGAATTTTTATAGAAATGATCTGGCACCAAATATTTTTTATAACTTTTTTTTATTGTAACATATAAATCTAAATTTTGGTGTAGAGTTTACCTTTTATATCATAAATCTACCTACCAAATTTAGTTACCAGACACACACACACACACACACACACACATATATATATATATATATATATATATATATATATATATATATATATATATATATATATATATAAAGATATGTTGCAATCATTTTTTTTAAATTCAAAAGTCGGGATCTCCATTAATGAATTTTTTCTACGAAAATTCACTAAAAATGATGAAGAAATATTTTTAAAAACTGAAGGTGATGAAATTTGGTAGCCGGAACTAGTCATGTTTGTAGAGTCAAATGCAATATTGTAAAGAATAAATGATTTAAGAATTGAAGTTAATGTTCGAAATATGGATCTATAAAAGCGTATGTGTTGGCTATCATGTTCTTGTGGAAAAAAACTGATTTTTATGGATTCTCGCCTACAATCTGCTAAATGGTGGCAATATTGCGGAATAATAAACGGATACAACAACAATCACATACTACGAAAGATTAGAAACGCACACCAACAAACCACTACACCACAACAAGAACAAACAGAGTCCACACAACAACACAAAGCGTTTTTATCATACATTAAAGGTGTCATCGACAAAATCAGCCGAATTTTCAGAAATCATAATATCAAAACCATATTCACAACACAGCAAAAACTGTCAAATCTGATAAAAACTCCCAAGGATACGATTCCAAACGAATCCCACGGAGTTTATGAAATTCCTTGTTCCGACTGTTCCCGAACTTATGTAAGGCAAACAAATAGACGCATCCACAATAGAATATATGAACTCACCCTCGCAGTTAGAAAATCCGACCCCTCTTCGGCGCTGGCCATGCATCATATTCATACAGGACAGAAAATAGACTTCGATAATGCCAAAACAATAGCACCGGTTTACAACTTCATAAAGAGAATTATCCGCGAAGCAATCGAGATTGAAAAACGTCCCGATTGCTTAAATAAGGGAGATGATGGTCTTCGCTTTCCGACTACTTGGAAACCTATTATATCTTCATTACAAACACAAAAAGAAAATATATTTCACAGACAATTTTATTGCCCCATTATTTGTCTCAACAAATGCCGGTGAACCTCTTAATCCTCCTCATCCTCTAAGTACCGTGACCAAAGCCCCCCACTTAATTGACCGTGACCCTACTACTTTCACTGATAACGAAGCAGGTAGACGGAACGACATATATAATACAAGACTTGCAACGAACTGCTAGATCTCTCTGAGGCCTAGGGTTGAACACACTGAGACCTCACAGACGATCTCCGGCGAGATTTGGAGAGTAGGCAGATTGAGGCCCCGTAATCGAGCTACAACAACCCAACCCACCTTTGTCCACCGCTCTAAGGAGTAGGCAGATTGAGCCTTAGAGTGTCCTTACATATTTCCTTTACCTCTTGAAAATGGCTTCAAAACAGGAGTCCAAACGTCGAGGTTTCATACATTCTGGACGCGGTTTAACCCGAGAACCAACTATGTCTCACATTAAAGACCGCGGAAATATATATATATATATATATATATATATATATTTATATATATATATATATATATATATATATATATATATATATATATATATATATATATATATATATATATATATTGACTTAATAAATTGTATCTACCTATCCATTTATAATTCCAATGTCACATTTACAGACGCTGTGGTATTCTTTTTGAGTAAGTTAAGTATGCTCTATACTTTCAAGGGGACGGAAAATCCCATTTTGTGTACTATGATGGATATGTTCAAGATCAGTATCCTTTAACAAAATTCGGCAAATCACTTAGGGGTGAAATTGTTACTTGGTGTTGGCAGCGCTATTGACAGCAGACATTGCGATAACTGACCGGTAATTTAGTTCATTGTCTTAATTAAAACGAATCCCTTGTTTCAACTTTACGCGACGTTCTTGTTTCATACCCCCACGCAACTTAATTAATAAGTTGCCATATTACTGAACATTTATTATAAAGCCTTTTAAGCAGTCAGTGCATCACCTTTTCTGCAAAGGACTGTAACAACCCAAACTTCTGAAGGAGCGCGGAGATACTGTACTTTTATTCCATACTCTGGTATTTGGTCAGGATCATAGTACTCAACTTAAGACTCATCAATAGTTACAAATTGACAACTAAAGTTAAGCTCGCCTGCTCTGCGCCTGTCTAGTTACCGCCGACAAATCAAAACACTTTTCCTCTTTTGGTCGTTTGCTAACATTTGTGGAATTTATTTGTAAACAATTTTTTTATAAAAAGGTGTTTTAATAAGATGTTCTATACTGTATGCTAAGATAAGCCTGTTTATTCTAATATCTGCCTGATACTAATGCGTAGATCATGGACTTTTTATTGAGTTGTGACTGTTATAAATGGTGCATCCGCATGTTTAGAGAGATAGAAAGAGAGAGAGAGAGATAGAAAGAGAGAGAGAGATAGAAATAGAGAGAGAGAAAGAGAGAGAGAGAGAAAGAGAGAGAGCGAGCAGACACAGACAATCAGCGTTATTCTATGGTCCAGCTGACACTGATTTATAAACATGATATACTTTACATTGTCTACACACTCAAATGAAAATTTCGTAGCACATTGTTCGTCCTTGTCTAGGCGAGACAAATTATAAAATGACCACATTTTAGATTATTTTCGATTTTCTTGGCTAGTTGTAGAACCATGGTTTTATATTTTCATGAAATTAATATAATCTTGTTAGTTGGAATTATAGCGAAAAAAGCTTATGTTTAGTTTAAACGGAGGCACACTTTTTTATTTCTTTTCAATAAAAATGAAGCTTCATCCAAAATCCGCGGTAAATAATCAAAAGTCGCCATCTGTAAGTTTTGTTACACTTTCACGCTGAACCTAAACCCAACAAAACATTATAAGGTGATAATTAACAAATGCTAATACAAGTATATTAGAAATTATTTCAAGGACTTACTGTTGTTTTTATAGACAAATAAACGAGAATAAGGGTTGATACAAGTCAGATATTTAAAAGTTTTTCATGTTAAATGAAATAAAATATTTTATAAAAGTTCATGTTCACCATTTTTTTTAATCATTTAAAGATACAAATATTTTTACTGCTAAACTATATATTGATTATTTCTTTATGTTTAATCAATAATATCCTCCCTTTTATAAAATTCTGAACAATATTGAAACATTATATCAAAAAAGTTTGCTAAAAAATATGTACTTTCAGAATTAGAATATAATCTGTTAAAGCCACACAACCTCTTTGTATATATTTTTATTGTGGGTCAAATACCTAGGTATCTATTATATTAACGGAGTCGCGGCATTTATTTTTTATCATTCAATGACTGTTTATCACCGTTTATTAATAGGGTCATATTACAAATTCGCTATACGAGGGGAAGACACTATATCTCGTTAGTCGCAATGAAATTGAAATAACTCAATTTCTAACTCATTTAGAATCTTCAATTCTACCAAATTTTATCAGACGACCTTTACAATTGTTGGGGCTATAACATTTTTTGAAAAAAGTTGGTCCGACTACGCTGGGTAACAAAATCATATAGGCGACTAATAAGTGGAAGATACCAAATTTTATCAAAGTTCCAACGCTAATTTTTTAGCAAAACCGGCTATACGTACATATAAAAATTTGGTAGTTTTTTACATAACCGTAGTGTGCGTAATTTTTTCACTCAGACACCTGGGTAAAACTACCCCTGTATATATAAACAATAAGAGAATTGTCGTGGTTTCAACCCCCAAGAAAGTTACCGAACCCGAAGTCAAAAGGAGTGCTAGGTGAAGGTAAACGAGACTAAAAGAAGGTATAAGGCCAAAGTGTGAAAATACAACTAGGGGAAGGAGGAAACCATTTCAACCATCGCAGGCCTTATCAAAACAGTTTTCTTATGAGAGAAAACGACACTGATTGAGTTTGGTAATAGCAGAATTCTCTCGAAAGCGCCCGACCGAATCGAAATATTATTACGTAAAAAGTCATTGTTATGGAGACATTACATTACGGAGATCATGTATATAAACCGTCACGCACCACATTTTTTTAATTGATTGATTTTGATGGCTGTGGCATCGCAGGCCATTAGCGCAATTCTCGATTTTTATTTGATTATTTGCAAATTTCCAGGCAAGGTCCACTTCCTGTTAACCTGCCCGGGAATTGAACCCGAGACTTTTCAGGCCAACGTGAGCGCCACATCGAAAGGTGTTACAGCGAAATGGGAAGACGGGAAGACTTTTGATAGTAAAGTAGGTCAGAGCCGTACTAAGACAATATTCTGTGTCAAATGTATAAAAATATTGTCATGTAAATAACTTTGTAAAGATGAGGGACCACTAAGTAAGAATAATATTGGGGTGAATGTAAGGTGTTTAGGTTTATCTATCAGCAGTCTGATCATCTAAAATTTACATTGCGCTTATCTGAAAATTTTCCAAAGATTTGAACTGACCTTTTATAGGTGTTCGTGGAACTTTAATTTGCGCTCATTTGACTATTAGTCTAACAGCAGTTTGTATGATAAAAATACGTTAATAAAAATCACAGTTACAATTAGATTATTTATTTTTGGAAGGATTTTTACACATTAACATCGAAAAACAAAGTAGGAACCTAAAATACCTACTACTGTAAGCATTTAATGTAATGCAACAGAACACGAAATAAGAACTTTTTATTACCTAACTAAAGATAAAAACAACTTCAAATCTATCTTTACCTACTAACATAGGCAATTTTTATCTAATTTGTAATTATTGCCACACTCTTCATCTTTTAATAGTATAACCTTATCCTGCGTCTTGCCTTTATTATTAGTAAGTTCAGCTTCTGGTAAAGCCTCGGCGATCTTTCGAAATAGACTTTTGACGTTGTAACCACTTTTTGCACTAGTTTCTATAAACATCGTTTGAAGCTCTTTGGCTTTCTTCTGCCCATCCATAGTTGTAACTTCTCTTAAGTCCTCCAAATCTACTTTGTTACCTACTAGCACAATTATTACGGAGTCTCCTCTATCTCTTTTAACATCTTCTATCCACTTTGAAGTTTGGTTGAAGGAATTGATGTTGGATACATCATAAACAACTACAGCTACAGAGGAGTCCCTTATATAAGATGGAATTAGCGACCTAAACCGTTCTTGTCCGGCTGTATCCCATAGTTGAAGTCTTATAGCTCCATCATGTAGGTAGACGGTTTTTGAAAGAAAATCAATACCGATTGTGGCTTGATAGGAGTTGTCAAAACTGTCGTACATAAATTTGGTGATTAAAGAAGTCTTTCCGACGCTCTGCTCACCAAGAAAGACCAATTTGTACTTACGTAAATTTGTAGAAGATTCATGTTGAGAAATCATCTTATCAAAACCTTTGGTATTTTTTTAATATCCGAATATATTTTAATAATTTCGACAGAAACCACTAAAACAAAACTTTTAAGTACAAACTGGTAAAAACTAAGGCTTTTGCGTTTTCAATTCATTTCACTTTGAAAAGTGACAGTTAATGACATTTAATACATACACCCATAGACAAATATACATCTGTCTATCGATGCCTATTGATTCCAGATTACCTTTTAATGCTATTGATACTTACTGAAAATTTTTAACGTGCTTTACTGATTGCAAACAATTAAATTTTATACTTTTTTTGCAGAATCAATGATTAGCTTTTTCCAAGACTTGAAAAATCAACGATTCGTTTTTTCCAAGCCCTACTGCTCTAAGGCCAACAAAACGTTCTTCTTAAATCATAAAAATAGCTTTTTTAGTTAACTTTATTTAAAAAAATTCACTAATTAGGAGATCGTGACTTTTCAATTATGAAAAAATTTCTTCAAATGAGCGCTATTTAGGACCTCTGGAACCCAAATCCGAGGTCGGTTTCAGACTTTATATATATATATATATATATATATATATATATATATATATATATATATATATATATATATGTATATATATATATATATATATATATATATATATATATATATATATATATATATATATATATGTATATATATATATATATATATATATATATATATATATATATATATATATATATATATATATATATATATATATATATATATATATATATATATATATATATATATATGTGTGTGTGTGTGTGTGTGTGTAACACCGATAACTCAAAAAATAAATATGGCGTCGATGGCGATCAAATTTGGTAAACACCTTCCTTTTGCAGGTGGCTTGGATAAGTTCGTTAGCCAGGAAAATCTGAATAGTCCAAATAGATTAAACTTTGCTTTGTTTTAAATAGATAGGACAGTTCCCCCGGTCCGTGGCAGTTCTCAGCTGACCTTTAACGTATAGAATTTCGAGCACGTAATTATAATGTATTTTTGTAAGAAAACAAATTCGGGACGCAGCAAGTGCGTTATGGTAGCGAATTTTTGTTAAAATCTGCTCAGTTCAAATAGATTAAACAATGCTTTGTTTTAATTAGATAGTCGAATTCCCCCGGTCCGTGACAGTTCTGAGCTGACCTTTAATGTATCGAATTTCGATCACTTAATTATAATGCATGTTTGTGAGAAAAGAAATTCGTGATGCAGCAAGTGCGTTATGGTAGCGATTTTTTTATTAAATGGCTCAAATTTGAATCGCTCAATTTTCTATTAATCTATAAGGTTCGTTGGCCAGGAAACTAGTTTTTTTCGGGAAATTTTAAGTTTATTTTCGAAAATATTTTGTACATTTTCAAACAATAAAGTTATTTTGATGATATATGGCACATTGTTTCTACTATATAGGTCATACTGGTAACCAAATTTGATGCCCGCTTTCTTTAAAAAACACATATTTGCTATTTTAGAACATTTTAATGAAAATTCACTACCATAATGCACTTGCTGCGTCCAGACTTTTTGTTTCGCGGTCATTGGCGATATATGGTACCCTAAACCCAAAAACAGCTTAATATATTGCTGTGAAAGCTTAGCAAATAAGCTGTATTGTTTTCTAAATAAGAGTAGCAAAGTCTCACTTCGATATATAAGTATCTTGACCAGTATCGCTTACTATATTAATATCTTTGTATTTTTATTGATTTCTCTTTTTTTTAAACAAGCACTGAAGGGTCCTCCAGGAACTTTCATTGTGTAATTTTGCTAAAACTGCTCTTTCATAGTTCCCTGCCTTGTCTATGCTAATTTCCTGAGATTTGATGAAGATCTTTTTAGGCACCTTTTGTTTTTATTGTCACTTCCCATATTTTCTGTACGTTGGTCGATGCTCATTATCTCCAACTTTTCTATATTCATTTTTAGGTAACAGCTTTTCACTACTCCATTAATTTTTTTACTTTTCTTACCAAATATTTTTTACTGTTATCGACGGAATCCCAAAATAACAATTTCAATGTGGCTTTTTCTTTAAATCAAAAATTCGTTTCAACCGAAGTGCTATTAGCGAGAGGTATTATTTACAACAAAACAAAAAAGACCTTATCTACATTACAACAAATTACAATTCATACAAATACCTCTTTGGTCGGCTATAATAACATTTCTATATTCAAGAGTCCAGAGCAATTTTCTATTGATAATTTTTCTAATAATTTGCACATTTTTGAAAGTCATAATTAAGTTTAAGATGAATTTCAAATTTAGTAATTTTTTGTGACTAGTTGCTTTGAGTATCAGATGTTAAATCTCCTAAACTTTCTATCTGAAGATGGGTGATCAGGGTTTTCCTTAGCTTTGTACTTCTGCTTTTCAACGATCGTTGTTCAATGTGTGGGTATATCTTTGTCAACATGTAGATTAATGTCGTAAAATCATTCGTATAGTTTTGGATGATGCTAGGTCAATCAGGTGAACCTTTCGCATTCTCAAAAATATACAGTAGTTGGTCATAGTTCAAGATGAAGGTTGAGGCATTTTGTCTTACAAAAGTGTTTAAACGCACTCGACGATATTTGGTTTTTAATTTACCTGTTACACTGCAAAAAACTGAGCCGACTATAATTCCCTATCTCACTTTTTATTATATCCTAAAGTTATGGGTTAACCCTCTCTTTACTCTTACCATATATTCTGAGGACCTATATAAGCTTTTATTACTTTCACTGTTATGGTTAATTCTTCTCTTTTGCAACACCTTCCATATTTCTTCTCGGGAAACACTATCAAATGTTTTTTAGGTCTATTACACCTACTTTCCTTTGTGTTCGCCAATTTTTAGCTAATTGCCTCAGTAAAATATCCAGTCATGCGTTGATTTGCTTGTTTTGAATTCTGATTGAGTGCCTTGGAGTGTAGGAATTTAAATGTTATAACCCTATGCTTTAGAATTCGCTTGTGTATTTAATATGTTACAAGCAGTAATCATATCTCTGAAATTACTACACTTTATCTAGATTCCGTTCTTCTGATTTCGTGTTATTACAACTATATATTAATATTTGTCTCGTGACATTTCTCAAGTTCTCTGTTCCATCTACAAAATATTAGATGCTAGATTTTTTTCTTTGGAAACATGTTACAAACTTATACAATCGTAGTTTTGATAATAACTACCTAAATAAAGATCTACGGGTATGTGCCAAAGACCTACAGGCACTTGTTACTGAAACATTGAAATTTATCACTTCAGAAATCATAATCAGTGTTTTAAATGAAACTATATGTATATATATATATATATATATATATATATATATATATATATATATATATATATATATATATATATATATATATATATATTATTTCTGAAGAAAATAATAATTCTTAGGTTGAACATTTACTATGAGAGTAAGATTTCAGAAATATGCTTGTTTATCTATTTGAGTTTTACTCATATCTGCAAATATTTTTCGATCATCGTAAAACAATGAAACCGGTGAGAGGGAAGAAAACAAAGAACGAAGCCTCTACATCTGTATTTTTATTACTGTTTTATTTTATTTTACTTTCTGTAAATATTCTTCCAGATTTTATATTAAAGTAATATATTATTTTTAGTACTTCACAGGTTTTATACTTTGTCATTCTTTAAAAACGAGCAAGATTAATTCAACTAATTCAATATACTAGTGCCAGAGAGCTTTACAGGGACCGTAAGTACATCAAAATGAATTTAAGTCACAATTGGGGACATGTGGCTGAATTTAAAACAAAGGAAGCTTACTTAATCGTTAAAAAACTTGCTATACGTTCTCGCTATTGTAGTGACCTCTAAAATTACAGAACAAATTTCTGATTTAAATAACCAAATTTTTACCGTTTTCCAGATTCCCACAATTTGCATCCTTGTTTTGGATATATATATATATATATATATATATATATATATATATATATATATATATATATATATATATATATATATATATATATATATATATCCGATAACTCAAAAAATAATGGGCCAACTTTGTTCTCGGTTTTTATGTTTGTAAATGTAAGCGATTCGATTAGCTGATTTATTTCTGTTAGAACATCGCGCATAATATTATAAGTTATGTACCAACAATATAATTTACGAAATAATATATTTTAGTGAATTTTCGTAGGAAAAACTCGTTAATGAGGTGATCTCGGCTTTTGAAATTAAAAAATATATATTTAAATGAGCGAGAACTAGGCCCCCTAAAACCCATATTCGTGGTCAGCCGATTTCGATGAAATGTGGCAGGTAGGTACTTTCTTAATGCAAGTCTATTGGATAAGTTCATTAGACAGGAAAGCAGATCAGTTTTGCCGGGAAAATTTTGAGCTTCCTTTCGAAATTTTTTTCTCCGAAAATAACAAAGTTATGTCAACCAGATTTGGTACGCAGGTTTCTACTAAAAAAACGTATTCTGCATATTAAAAGTCAGATCTCTAGGTTAAAAGAAAAAAAGTTATAAGCGTTCAAGGAAAAAAAGGGTGCCAGTGGTTATTAGAGAAGGGCATAAGACTAAAATATTTTGTGTGGTTAACAAAATCTATTGAATAACATATAAAAAGGTTACGTTTTCTTGGCGCAAAAAGATCAATACGTACCAGAAAAATGACTGAAAATTTTATGGGTTTTCGCGATTTGAAACGTCAAGTATTGTGAGTTTTAAACAAAAATTCTGAAACCAATGCGGGTTCTGTAGAATAAATGTTGTAAGGAGTGTGTTTTGCAAAGCCTTAAGTTTTTGCTTCAGTCACCGTTGCCTTTCATTTCACTAAAATATTTGCAGAGGATTATCTGATGAATAAATTTGAAAAGTCTTTTACTTCAGGCAATCTATAAACGGACAAATCATATATCCAGTAGTAATAGTTCGGATGTAGCAAGTATCAACACAAAAATTGTTCAAACTTGAATAAATAAGTTATTATTGACTGACATAAAAATTTTAGCTTTCTTCCGCTTCACAGTCATTGCCATAATATGCAATGGAGAATAGCGCAAAACACCAGTTTTGGTTTTGTGGCAGTTCTAGGCTTCCACAACAACTTTTACATACACACAGTATAGCAAGAAAAAATCTATGGGATGAAAATAGCAAGCGAAAACAACTAATCCCCTGGCTAATACCACGAAGGGTATTGAATCACAGCACTGGCTCGCCACCATCAGCTCAGTCCTGCTGGGAATTGCGATATAATGTATTATGATACATGATCGGACCCGCCTTAAGGTCGACTTGTTGGAGCATGGGTATGACATACTGATGAGACCTACCAGGATGAAACCGGTCTATGTCTCCTGTTTAACATCATACCGCAAGTCCCGACAGGACTAAAGCGATGGTGGCTAGCTAATGATGTAATTCAATATCCGTGGTGGTATTAGAAAGGAGACCAGTGGTTTTCGCTTGCTAGTTTCTTCCCAATTGCTGTGGAAACCCAGAACCGTCGCAGCACAAGAGATGGCTCTGCACTATGGTCTATGGCAAGTATATAATGGGTGTTTCAAACTGTTTTTCTTTTTTGTTGTGATAGTTACGCGCCAAACACAGATAAAGGGGGGGAGTGGTGCCCAAACGCTTGGCGCACTTGTTTTTTTTCCCTCAGGGCTCGTCCGCGGCTTTGCCGCCCTGATAGCACTGCAACCTTTGGCTTATTGTGCATGGCGTACTTGTTTAGTTTAGTTATGATGGATCGTTAACACTCATTTTGCGTGCGAGCGTTTTATAAAAAAACCGACCATGATAAATGTACCAAGTGAAAATTTAGTCAAGCATTGGGTGCATCAGTTTGAGGAGACTGGAAGCACAATGCTGGATAAATCAACTGGGCACAAAATGACATCAATAAAGAGCATGAATGTAGATCGCGTTCTCCAGTCTGTTGAGGACGATCCACGACAGTCACTACGATTGCGCGCAGCTTCTCTACATTCGAACAATTTCATGGTTAATCGCATTATTCGCAAAGAACTACATTTCCACCACTATAAAATTATTGTTGTGCAAGAGATGAAGCCCCATGATCCTGCTAAACTAGTCGAATTCTGAATGACAATGAAAAATCGTTTTAGGAGCTTCAATAACATATGGTTCTCTGATCTAATTTCCACATCAACGTGAATAAACAAAATTGTAAGTATTGATCACAGATGAAATCAACACTATTCCAAGAGCGATGCTCCAGCGAGTGATCGAAAATTTCTGTTCACGCTTATTATATGCAAATGTTTGTTTTCTAGCCTATATTTATTGTTTTGAAATGACAGACTCTGTCACAGGCTTATCTTTAAACTTTATATGTTATGTTTTAAAAGAGTCTTATTAACATAATTACTTACTCTATTTTTGTCTTCAAACCTAAATATTAATGAAAATTCGCCACCATAACGCAATCGCTCCGCCAGAACTTTGAAAACATGAAAACTACACACACTTTAATTTTGAAAAGTGCTAGAGGTGTTAATAAAATAAAATTTGATTGACAAACTCGGATGAAACGTGAGCTGATTTGGGGTTTTTTATTTGACTTGATCACAGTATGGATACTGCATACAACAGGTAACAGTGCAATAGAATGGCTGAAGGTAAATGAGCGTATCGTTTCATTTCTGCTGTTTGAACGGGCATTTTGTTTAATTGGATATGATGGCAGGCACGGTGCAAATTTGTACAGCAGCAGAAATTTTCAATAATGAATTTTATTGGAAAACATCGCGCTTCGTGAAGTGTAAAACGATAACGGCAGTATAGAACATGCTGCATTAATTAAAACACATGCTCAGGTCTGATATGCACTGTTGCCAAATTTATTTATTTTTGAGGATATTTCTTCTACGTCTGAAATCTCTTCTTTTATCTGCTGCTCTATCAGAGTTTATAACTTCACTTGATAATATACTGACATAGGTAACAAACGTTTAATTAAATATACATTATGCCCCAAATTCAATGCTCATCATTTAGCGATTTCATTTTCCTGCTTTATCAAAATATGTTGTGGCTGACACAGTTCAGACTTTAACATCATTAGGACACTTATTGATGACGAATATTTTGCTATAAACAGGGCGATCCATTTTTTTTGTTTATCACATATACTTTCCACCAATCTTGTTTCTATTAAAGCAGTCATATTGATTTTAACTTGTTCAGTTGCGCTTGGAAAGAGTTTTTCAGTGATGTATTACTTGTAAGTACACAATTACATCAGGTTTCCTTTATCTATGTGATGATTATTATCCCAAATATACTGGGACAAGCGTCACCTGACTACAGTACCGTTTATAACAGAGAGCAGAGTTTATAACTTCACTTGATAATATACTGACATATGCAACAAACGTTTAATTAAATGTCCATTATGCCCCAAATTCAATGCTCATCATTTAGCGATTTCATTTTCATGCTTTGTCAAAATATCTTGTGGCTGACACAGTTCAGGCTTTAACATCATTAGGGCACTTATTGATGACGAATATTTTGCTATAAACAGGGCGATCCATTTTTTTGTTTATCACATATACTTTCCACAAGTCTTATTTCTATTAAAGCAGAAATATTGATTTTAACTTGTTTAGTTGCGCTTGGAAAGAGTTTTTCAGTGATGTATTACTTGTAAGTACACAATTACATCAGGTTTCCTTTATCTATGTGATGATTATTATCCCAAATATACTGGGACACGCGTCACCTGTCTACAGTACCGTATCTCAGCTGTGCCAGATCTTGAATTCGATGTTCACAGGAAGGACACCTTAGAGCCTCCGTGGTTCAGGGGTAAGAACGTGTGCCTCTGAACCGAAGGGTGATGGGTTCAATCCCAGGGTTCTCCTTTCACTTTTTCAGTACAAACTGTATCATTAACATCAACCGAGGTTCTGGCATTGTATTTGAGCAAGTTGAATGTCTGCACGTTCCGGCTTTCGGAAGGGTAGTAAAGCCGTCGGTCCCGTGTCAATGCAATGTTGGGCACGTTAAAAATCCCTACCCTTCTTACAGAAAGGCAGGGGTTAGGCAAAATTTCCAGGATAGTGAGGTGAAACTGCTCCCTGGCGTCGGTGATTGGCCATAGTCGCGGAAGTAGGCCGACGTTAAAGAAACAAAACACACACACACAGGAAGGAAACCACCACACGAAGTTACATTCCAAATGACTCACATTATACCTTCACACAAAAAACGGCTAGTTTAATTTTTTTAGTAAATAGATTAATACAATTTTCCTTAAGTAAAAATAGATATAGCAGAGAATTAGAGTTAGCGTAAATTAAAAAGATGGCTAAATATAGCGGAGAAGCGGTTTGCTTAGTGAAGAAATTGATTAATAGACACAAAACAAAGATAATGTTAGCGGAGTTCACGACCTTCAGAAAAAATAAAACAGACAAAAAGTTTGTCTGCTTATCATTTGAACCACAAATCATGAGGGTTTCGAGGACATTTTTAAGAAAGCTAATTTGCAGTTAACTTGTTGAATTAAAAGACTTTAAAAAATGTGTTAGGTAACCCAAAAGATAAGGATAAGCCCACTGAAATGTCAGGTGTCTATAAAATAAGATGTAATCTTAAATATGGAAGGCAAATTAAAAGAGCCATTGAAATCAGGTTTACGGAACATCTGGCACAGCTTAGATGGTACTACAGACCGGTCATGTGTGGCCCATCATATTTGGGGTAATTATCACCTAGATAAAGAAAACCTGAAGCTTATAAAAAATGTTAGACAATCGGCGTAATTAGACGTCCACGAAAGAGTGCTCCTCCACCTCTATATAGTTCACTGTTCGCAGAATGACTCTAAAAAAGGCCGAAACTTCGTGGAAAGAAGTATAACGGAATTTTTAAAGGGACTTGCGGTAAAACATAAACATAGAAAGTTTGTTCGTTATTCCTCCTTCCAGCGTGCGGTCACATGCCTAATATAAGCACCATCTTCGTAGTTATGAGTTTGAAATGTTTCGTATTCTGATGATGGTAACCTTGTTAGTGAAACAATCGTCAGGTTTTTAAAAATATGTTGGGGTGATTTGGGTTCTTCAATGTACTTAGGTGACTTTCGTGTAGTATTTGGTCAAATGTGGGACATCCATAAAAAAGAGAAGAAGAAAAGAAAAGAAAAGACAAACATTTTATTTGCTTAAAATATTTGTTGATAAAAATTACTTATCCAGTTTCTGCGTAAGTTTTCCAACACTAAGGAATTTTTTTGAATTGAATATCTAACAGCAACAATTTGGTAAACCATGTTCTTCATATTTTGCATTTTTGTTTGGTACACAATACTTTTTATATCTCCACAAAAATAAAAATTGGGCATTAAGGTTAGGGGATCGTGCTGGCCATGGTACTGATCCCCAGCGTCTAATCAACCTTCCTTGAAATTTATTATTGAGGCAATCTGTTACACCAGGTAGCAAACTGTGGAGGTGCTGCAATGTCAAATAAATTGGTCTAGTAAAGAAACTGGAGCAATTAAGATCGTTTATAATTTTCGCCTAAACATTTACTAGATACTAGGGCTGAAAATGCACTCGCCGCAGAACATGAGTGTTTTCGTAGGCCGAGATGTGTGGATTCTGAAAATGTACAGTGCCATTTTCTTGTGACATAAACTTCGTTTGTGGCCTAAATATTGTTTATAAAATTTCGATTTTCATGCATGCGAAAAATTCATAGGCAAAATCGGATTCCGTCAGGGAGATCTTCAACCAGCAGAGCGTGAATCTGTTGAAAGTGCAATGGATGAAGTCTTTTACCTATGAAAACACTTTGAACAAATTTGTGTGAAACATTAGATTGTTCTGCAATTTTATGGGAACTAAGTAGAGAATTTTCGTGTACTAAATGCATCATTTTATTTTCAATTTAAATTAAATTTCGCTAATGTCCACCGCCTCGACCCGGCTGATATTAAACGAATTCATTATCCCGTATGCGCTAAACTGCAGCAACAGTTGTATGAGGTACGGAAAGATTTAATTCAGGAAAACGTTCTCCGTAGGCTCTGCAAGTTTCTGCAGGATTTTCTACACATTCACCATAAATTTAAATCATATATCCGCCAACTCATTATTTGAATAACTGTGTACCGTATTATCAAAAATGAAATCAATATTCAAAACTACAAAAACTGACATTCATTTAAAATAAAAACATGGCAACGAATTTCCGATGTTCATGGTTTGTAAAACTAAGGCACCGAAAACAAACACTTTTTTCGTTGTCTACTCTGTGAAATAAAACTGTAGTACACAACTTTTAGTGAATTTTCTTAAAAAAAAAATTCACTAATGAGGAGATGCCGACTTTTGAATTTTGAAAAAATTTCTTCAAATGAGTGCTAATTAGGCCCCTCAGAACACATTTCCGGGGTCAGTTAAAATTTTTATATGTTTATATATATATATATATATATATATATATATATATATATATATATATATATATATATATATATATATTTATTTATATATATATATATATATATATATATATATATATATATATATATATATATATATATATATATATATATATATATATATATATATATATATATGTATCACACCGATAACTCAAAAAATAATGGTCCGATTTTGATAAAATTTGGTGAATACCTTCCTTTTGCAAATGGCTTGGATAAGTTCGTTAGCCAGGAAAATCGGTCCAGGTTTTCCCGGAAAATTTTGTGTTTTCTTTCAAAAAAAATTTATATCTCCGGAATTAACAAAGTAAGGGCAACCAAATTTGGTACACGGGTTTACATCCTTATAGGTAAGCTATATACCAAAATTTAGCTCTGTATGTCAAAAGACAAAAAAGTTATAGGCATTTAAAGAAACATAAATTGAGGTTTTTCACAAAACGTCAAAGTTGCGATTTAAACGTCAAAATTGGCAACATTTAGGAAAAGAACTTGAATCTAATACGGGCTATGGAGATAAAGTGTCTCAAGAAGAATGTTTTACAAACCCTGAAGTCTTAGTTTCAACTGTCATTGTCCTTCATTTTAATAAAATGTTTCCAGAAAATTCATTTCAAATAGACCCTTTCTCTGACGCTTGGCAGTAGCCTTAGCTATAGAGTTTATCGTTTAATAGTATATAATTGTTGTAGAATTTTCGTAAAAAAATCAATAAAGTTCAATATATCTGTTATTATACAACATATGAAAAAAATTTGTATATATTAATTATAGGGTGTCTTGAGCTACATCTTAAAAAATTATTTCTACAATCACAGGGTGGCCCATAAGTCGTTGGTGATACAAATTTTCTTTTTTTTTTTAATCAAACACGCCTTATGTTATTGCATTTTTGCATTTTCCATCGAAATACAATGCATGTTTGTAAGAAAAAAAATTCTGGACGCAGTAAGTGCGTTATGGTAGCGAATTTTGATCAAATGCTTAATATTTGAATAGCTCAATTTGCTATTAACCTATAAGGTTGATCAAGAAACGAATTTTTTCGGGAACACTTTAAGTTTACTTTCGGAAATTTTTGTACATTTTCAAACAGTTATTTTGATGAAACATGGCACATTGTTTTTAATATATAGATTATACTGGTAACCAAATTTGATGCCTACTTTCTTAAAAAAACACACATTATTGCTATTAAAAAATAGTTTTATGAAAATTCACTACCATAACGCACTTGCTGCGTCCCGAGTTTTTTTCTTGATGATTTAAAACCATATTTTTAAGATTAATTTATTTTTTTTGGGTCTGGAACCCATTAAAGTTAATGTCAGGCTGGTAGTCAATCTATACAGGGTGATTCGTTGGTAAGTGTACATACTTCACCTGCATATTATGTAGGTCACTTGGGCGATTTCATAGCACCTATCGTAAGTGGGTCAATAATCCCAAATTATCAGGGTGTTTTATTGATTTTGCCTATTTTTGTCTTGGACCTTAATTTCAGAACCACTAGGTACAAAGAAACAAAATTTGGTGTATATATTTTGCTCAATCAGTTATATCTATTTCTTAATTTAGCGAATAAAAATATAGGTTAGGTCAGAAAAATGTTGCCGAATTGTTAATTATAAAGAAGAATACTTTCTACCAAAATTTATAAACTTGGTTTTATGATTTGGAAAGAGCAAAAAATAGTAGACAAATAAACTGCATTTTCAAATTACGTGTCTTATTTTTAATTAGATTTTCTTATTTCTTCACACGCATTGTTTATTCTTTCGAGCAACTGCTGAAATTTTGATTCGTAAAATTTCAATTCTCAGTTAATTTGAAATGTGGAGGAGCTCCACCGTGTTAAAAAACACGGATCTAGGATAATTTTCAACCGTATTTAATAAAAATTCTTCACGTTCTTAATAGCGTATTTCTTGACGTTCGTTCAGTTTTGCAGTTGCAAATCGCCCATGTTCTTGGAATAAGTAAACACGTTAGAAAAAGTTTGGTGATACGACGTCCTGGAAATCTTCTAACATATTCTCTGGCAGCCGCTCAATCATTTCACCACAAAACAACAAATTAATATTTAGGTGAAAAAGTTTAATCAAAGTTTAGCTTAAGGTTTCAGGAAAGATCAACTGTCAGAAATTTGAAAATGCACTTGATTGTTTAAAGTATTAATTGTTGTAATCAAAACCTTCTTATAAGTATTTTAGATTTATAAAGTAATGTGTACATTTGTTGGTTTTAATTGAATGGTTGGATACTTTTCAGGACTTACGTTGTCTGAATAGTTTTTTATTTAATATGAATGTTTTGATTGGCGTAGTAAATTATAAAGAGAAAACGGTATTTTGTATGAGCTACTCGGTTCTTAGTTTTGTAGAATTTCCTTTCATAAAAAAAGTGAACAGAAAACTGAGACGTGCAACTTGCAAATGTACTTTATTTGCGTTATATTTTATGCTCTTTCCAAATTTTAAACCATATTTTTAAAGTTTTCGATATAGTTGTTCTTTTTTGAGATTTAATAATTCGGCCACATTTTTCTGACCTGACCTGTACTTTAATTCCGCTAACTTAAGGAATATATATAACTGATTGAGCAAATATATATACGCCAAATTTTGCTTCTTTGTACCTAGTGGTTCTGAAATTATTGTCCAAGACAAAAATAGACAAAATCAATAAAACACCTTGTACCTTGGTAATTAAGGATTATTGACCCACTGACGATAGGTGCTATGGAATTGCCCAAGTGACCTTTATATATATATATATATATATATATATATATATATATATATATATATATATATATATATATATATATATATATATATATATATATATATATATATATATATATATATACATACATACATAAACAGGACGAACAGCTCAGTTAGCGAGGTGAGTAACCTCTAGAATCGGACTAGGAGGTCGCGGGTTCGAGTCCCGTATTCATACATTCGGTCTTTTTCAATCGAATGTGGAAAGGCCGGCTTCTGATGAGTTATGGGTGATGTCCTTTGTCTATATGTGTATGTAAGCTCCCCCCGCACAACTCAAGGATTTCTGGTTGTGGAGTTTGTCTACTTTGGTGTTATTATATATATATATATATATATATATATATATATATATATATATATATATATATATATGAGATATGATTAGTGCCCATTTGAAAATTTTTTCCAAAGTTATAAAGTTGTGAACTCACTAACAGCAGGTTTTTGATATTAAAATTCGCTAACAAGGGTAAACTTTTGTCATAAAAATTAAGATAAAGCATTTCCTAAGCAAGAAAAAAATAATTGGCTATTAAATGTTTGTTTCTTTTAAATATGTCGTTCTTAAGCCGTCAATGAAAGTCACTAGAAGTGGCGTTTCAAATAAATCTGGCAAGACTGTTCATGTGTCTACATGACGTGAAATTTTTAATAACTCGTAAATTAGCTGGAATTCTGTGTTACACCGTAGCCATCCCAGTGAGTCCCCTTATCGGAGCCCGGGCTGCCAACTTAATTAGACGTGGCAGTTGATCCGTGTAGATTTTTTCCAGTCTCCCCTACTTTTACCTTACTGTAACACAAGTAGCAGATGTCAGGATTTAAAACAGCAAGTAAAATTTGACGGCACTGTCCTTTACTCTATCGATCTGGCTACAGTTTAGAACACTTGAATCCAATTATCGAGTAGCTATTAAATACTACAGCGATTAATATTTGATTCCAACAGATTTCAATTAGGTAACTACTTAAAAATAATAAATCAACTTTTTTATATTTGATCTACATTTATAACCTGAAATAATATATTGTTACTGGATAAATAAAGTACATATTTAAGGATTTTCCGTCTTTCTAGTGTAGGTTATTTTAATGGAAAAACGATGTATATATTTTGCTTCTATAAGGTCAGGGAGCAGTGTCATGCACATTTTGCTGAACCATTCCCTTCCCGCGAGAAGAATGGGTTTTTTCAATATGCCCAACATCGCAAGGTAAACGGGAACGATGGTTTACGCTCCTTTCGAAGGTCGGAACGCACAGACATTCAATTTGCTCGAACAGAATGCCACAACATCGGTTGATCTTAATTTTATAGTACGTACCTACTGAAAATAATATAAATAACATAAAAACTTAATTTTTGTGCAGTATAGTCGCTGCAAAGTCAATTTCACCAAAACATCTTGGTTACAGACATCCTTAATGGTACAGTGGTTAGAACTTGTGCCACTGAAACCATATGTCCTGGGACCTATTTCCAGCAGAAGCGTAATTTTTTTGAGCAAGTTAAATAGCACAAGCGTAATTTTTTTGAGCAAGTTAAATAGCTGTTTCGAAAAAGTTTTCAGGATGGTGATGCAAAACTTCTCTCTGGTATCGGTGATTCGCTATAGTCGCGGAAATTGACCGACATTAAAAAAGCAAAATACGATATATGAAGTTTTGTTATTTCCGGAATACAATTTCTCTTAATAAAAAGTGAATTTTTCTGAAAAAAACTATAGGACTGGGCCCACGAATGATCCACAACTATTAAAAGTCTGGATGCAGCAAGTGCGTTATGGTAGTGAGATTTCATAGAAATGATCTGGCACAAAATATTTTTTATGACTTTTTTTCTTGTAACATAGACCTTGTTACATCCGCCTCTATAAGAATTAAGTTTATGAACTTTCTTACTTCTATGGTCAGAGGCTGGTAAGAAGTGTGCTGGTAACAGCGAACACTCTGGAATTATATTTCTATTATTATTATTATTATTATTATTATTATTATTATTATTATTATTATTATTATTATTATTATTATTATTATTATTATTATTATTATTATTATTATTATTATTATTATTATTATTATTTATTTATTTATTGGTAAAAATCATACAGCATGCCAATACAATAAGTCTAGGACTTGTGGTGTACATTTGCATAATTTTCAAAGTTACATCTAAAGGAATGTGACAATTATATACCAAATAATTTCTATAATGGACCAGAAGTGACAGGTGTAGAACAGTGTAGAAGGTCTTGAATCTATATGGACAGTATAAATAGGTGAGTCGCACATAGAGTAAGTTAGTTTTGTATTGAGTTAGTGTTGGTGCAGAATAAGGGATCATAGAAGGCGAACATTGAAGTATAGTTATATCGATATTTAATAATAGAGAGAAATATTTTAGTTGATAGTGGTGTTGGAAAATAGTTGATTATAATAGATTAGTAGTTTGAAAAGCTGTGTTTTGTTAGTCAACAAATCGAGAACCCTGAAGAACGTAACAACTGGTGTCAGAAGTGGGATTTTCAAGCTGCTAATGGAAATATTTTGCAGAATATTCGTTGAACAACTTGGAAATTTCTAGAATCTCCGAAAGATCAGTGTCAGTAGTAATTTATAATTGGGTGTTTGAAACAGAATAAACTGTGTACCAGCTTTAAATATGTCTATGCCTAAGACACGTAGCGCAACAGCCAATATGGACACTCAGCTATTGAAACTGATTAAATACATGAAAGAAGAAGTGAAAGACGAGCTGAGAAAAGGAGATAAAGAAGCGAGAAAAATAGATGAAGAAGCTAAAAAAAGAGCTGAGAAAAAGAGATGAAGAAGCCAGAAAAAGAGATAAATTAGCTAAAGGAGAGTTGAGAAAAAGAGATGAAGAAGCCAGAAAAAGAGATGAAGGAGCGAACGAAGAACTAAAAAAGGAGATGAAGAAGCGAAAGAAGAACTGAGAAAAAAAGACGAAGAGACAAGAGAGGAACTGAGAAAAAGAGACGAAGAAACCAATAAAATTCTACAAGAACAAGCCAGTAGAATTGAAAATATTACTTAATCTGTAGACGAGTGAATAAAGCAGGTAAAAGGCGATATCTTTTCGCAAGTAGAGAGACGAGTAAGAAGTTTCAGTGACGATGTACATGGCAAGCTGACGACTATGTAAGAAGTACAAGCGGAAGTACAGAAAAAAATGCAATCACTAGAAATAAGTGTGATAATCAGGCTCGAAGATAGCCCCGTAAGAATTAGGGTTCCCACATTTGATGGCACAGCTCCATGGGTTATTTATCTACGCCAATTCGAAGTCGCTGCTGTAGCAAATGGTTGGGGCGAGAGAGAGGAAGCGACCTCGTTAATTGTAGCTCTCAGAGGAGATGCCCTAGATGTGCTCCAAGGTATTCCCAGGAAAGAACAGTTCAGTTTTGACAGCATTAGACATCAATTAGAGATGAGATTTGGCGACCAGTATTTACAACAGCTGTATATATTTCAGTTGAAAAGTCGCTGTCAGAAATCGGGCGAAACTCTCCAGAAGTTCGAAGCCGACGTTGCTATATTAACACAACACTCTAGCTCCGGTGAAATTTTTGAACCAGCTGTCGCTGAAAATTGATAGCATCAGAGACACCGACACCTACCAGGCGCTGAGGATGGCGAGACACAAAAACTTGAACAATGCTTTCGCACATTCCTTGGAGTTTGAACCGGCAAAGCAAGCGTCTGAAAGTCATGAGAAAGTACGCAGTCTCCAACTCCGAGAAGAAAATAAAACAGATTTATCCAAAGTCATGCAGCTACTAGAGAAAATAGCAGAACAAATAAGGCCTACGTTTCATGGGCACCCAATTAGAGCTCACCGTGCAAATGCTTTGCGTTGCTGAAACTGCAGCAAGGTGGGACATATACGAGGGGAATGTTGGCCTCTAAGATCACGCGCATGGGAGAAAGTGAAGCTAAGGCCGGTAACTGTTTCTCAGGCTAGCGATTCTGGCAGCGGTCTCGTCGTACATGGATACGTAAGCGTGAAACCCAGATAATCGTCGACACTAGCGCACCTAGGACGATTATTCGCCGCGACATGGTACCAAGATGGCGAGTAAGAGAGCCAGACAGAGTGTACAGAGTAAATACAGCCAGTGGTGATCGGATCCAGGTATTTGGCTAAACTGACGTCGGGCTGAAAATTGGGACATGGAAAGCAAAGCAGAGAGCCATAGTCGCCGCCATATCGGACCCAATTATAATTGGCTTGGACATACTTCAAGGTCGGTGCGCTAGCCTTGATCTTGGCATTAACATCCTGACTATCGGCGGTGAAGAAATGATAATGTCGTCTGGAAGTAACCTTGTACTGCGGAAAATCACCATAGAGGAAAATAGCAACGTCTGCCGTGAAAGTGTCATTCCAGCGAAGAGAGCTGTAAGAGGAAGAGCCGACCGAGTAACTCAGTCAGAAGCAAGTAGAAAAGAAATTATGGGGGGAGTACAAGACGAAGGGTTTGAAGACCATGTAAGTGTAAAATCAACCCAGAAAAGGGTCAGTGAACTCATTTGTTGGAACAGAGCTGATGTCGGCAGGAAGAATCGGACCTGCAGAGATATTTTTGCAAATAGAAACACCAGAACAAGAGCAATTGTGCGGAAGAACCAGTGCAACGTAAGAACTTCGCTTGAAGAGAGCTCTGACATATTGACGAGAAGGAGAGCCATCCATTCTGCTGTCTTAATGCACATACGAGTAGGAAGCGAACGCATGAAGACCCGTTATGACGTGCGAGCTACTTTAACTGGTTTTAAAGAAGAAGATCCATTGTGATTTTACTATCTGGTACGACGCAAGGGACTGTCACCGAACCTATAGAAATTATAGGAAGGTCCGTATAAGGTGGTCAAAAGGATCAATGATGGTGTCTATCGCATTCAGAGGAGTCCAAAGAGCAAGATGAAGGTGGTCCATATGCATAGGGTTATACCATACCAAGAAATGTCAGAGTTCGACCGGGACGATCGGAATTTAAGAAGGGACAGTGGCCCATCCGTCTTTATGAGAATTAAGTTTATGAACTTTGTTAATTCTATGGTCAGAGGGCGGTTGTAAAGTTTATTGGTAATGGCGAACACTCTGGAATTATATTTCTAGAATGGACCAGAAGTGAGAAGGTGTAGAACAGTGTAGAATGTCTAGAATCTCTGTGGACAGTATAAATAGGCGAGTCGCACATAGAGTAAGTTAGTTCAGTATTGAGTTCGTGTTGGTGCAGAATAAGTGATAACAGAAGGCGAACAGTGAAGTATTATAGTTCTATAACCATTTAGTAATAGAGAAAAATATTTTGGTTGATAGTGGTGTTGGAAAATAGTTGGTTATAATACATTAGTAGTTTGAAAAGCTGTGTTTTCTTAGTCAACAAATCCAGAACTCCGAAGAACGTAACAATATCTAAATTTTGGTGTATCGTTTACTTTTTATATCATCAACCTACCAACAAAATTTGGTTACTATGGCTTTTTTAGTTTTTGAGATAACATTTTTTTTCCAAAGAAAACTCAAAATTTTCTCGGAAAACTTGGTCCGATTTTTCTGGCTAATAAACTTATCCAAGCCGCTTACAATACAAAAGGAAGGTACATCCCAAATTTTATTAACACATTTCTGTCTTCGAATGTTATTACATTATTTTTATAAAGCTTAATAGCTATCCGTGCTCTTTTAGTAAGGGTTTACTATGCATTGGAATATTGAATATTCAAGCTTAATGGGAAATGAAGTTATTAGGATTTAAAATATTTCCTTTCATAGTGCACTTGCTGTTTCCACACTTTTTTCAACACTTATTTACTACATAACTAACAATGGTTTAATGAAAACAATTATTTTTTAAAGAAGATTCGTTACCATAAGGCACTTAATGAGTCCAGCCTTTTTAAAACTGTTAAGATACTGCAGCTTTCCATGTGAGACTGGCAAAAAGGTCTACGTGAAATACATTTTTTGCAAACATTTTAGACTAATGAAATGTGCTAACAATATAAACATAAATTAAAGCGACTTATCACAGCATGTCATGCAATATTTTGTTTTCCAGAAGCCGTAGTTGTTTCAGAATCTTCGTTTAGAAATCATTGTATGGTACTTTTACTTTTGTACTACCGATCATCACTTCAGGAATAATTGAATGTACCAAATGTTAGGTATCATCACTACATGTCCGAAATTGCCAAAATGAATTATTTAAAATAAAAATCTGCATAGACATTTAAGATCTTGTCAAGCAGGCTTCATGCAAGATGGGCTCTTTACAAACTATATCTGTTTCAGAGCATTTGTTTAGAAAATGCCAATTTTTGGAATCAATTGTAGCAAAATATACATTTGCTTCTTGCCTTATGATTGGTTAAGACCTTACCGATTCACGTATTATTTGTTTTAGAAAATTTAATTCATTATCGTTTGACCTTGTAAAATATTGTTTTTCAAAAGTCCAAACATAGTAGGTGGGTTATGGTAGCGAATCACAATTCACTAATAAACGGAATATACCTCTTAAGTCCTATATCGTGTTCATTTAAAAAATTTTGAAAGTTGAAATCTTTCTTTTCTTTCTACGAAAATTTGCAAGGAAATCATGAATATTTTAATATAGAAAACGTATACTTTTTCACAAAATAATATGCATTGCCACGCCCACACCTATTATTTTCATTTCTATTTCATTTTTCCACGTATTAGTGATGCAGTAAATTTAGCACAAAACCTTGAACATTATTATTAGCTGTACAAATCAAAATTAAATATCAAAATTATACTAAGAGTTTGTAATTGCATGTCTCCGTTGCATAGGCAATAAATTCTTGCAGCAAGTCAGCCCAATACACCGCCTATCTGTAGTAAAAGTCTGAATGAGAACTTAGGTCTTTATAATACAAAGACAAGTTTAGCTAGGCACTAATAATTTCTATATAAAACCGGGCTTTTATTTCACTAGACAATATAATAAACCCGCATGGGCTTGCTGCATATAAAAGGCAAACGAAAACAACGTCAATGCGCAATAATATTATGCTTCATTTCAAGTCTTGCACCAGCATAGGCGGAGAAGTAATGCCTATTCACGTTACCGCGTGTCTAGTTTGGATCTTATTTCTACTTTTCCACGCTTTGTGACTGACATTTCAATTACTATACCTCAAATCATAACTTCATAACGTTGTAATCACGACTGGAAATGCACTTTCTTGCCGACAGCAGTGTTTAGCGCTGACTTTATATCCCTAGCAATACTTGTAATTATTATGATTATTTTGTAAGTGCACACGCAGTTCTAGTTATGGGGAGGCAGGGAAAAGTACTTAGTCTACAATCTACAATAGAAAACGCAATAGTTATTTAAAACACACTAAATACAGACGTGTAGACTAATTCTATGGCTTCTCTAATATTGGTTTTCTTTTCTGTAAATGAAGCACGTAGCCAGCGCTTAAGATAACTGGAGCATGTGGCCCTTTTGAATTCTAGATGTTTTTCAACGTTTCTGTGACCGGTTTCGCAGCTTCACAGCATCCTCAGACAGAGAAAAATTTAATTAATACGAAATCATGACAACTACAAATAAAGATCTGTTGCTATGTTATGATGTCTGAGGATGCTGCCAAGCAGCGAAACCGATCACAGAATTGTTGAAGAACATCCCCAGCAAACACTATCAGCTGGAATGCTTACGGCCCATAGCATTTCTCCCAGCACTGGAACTGTTGGTCATTTGTCGGGGGTACTGCAACGTACCGGCCTCTTTTTGCAAATACGGCCAACAGTTGCCTATACTACACTTTCCCATCATTTTAATATTACTCAAAGCTAATGGCTATCACACGCCCGCATATGAAAAAAAAAGATGTTAAGGGGTGTTTAGATGCGTGCAAGAGGCATACCGGGGGTAAGTGGGATAAATGGGTTTAAAATATACACAAATTATCAAAATATATTTCTATTTGGACATATGTGATCAAAATAATGTTGACACGGCACAAAAGATATAAATGCTACTTGATATTAAGAACGTTATTGTTTCATTATTGTCAACTGTATCATTATCTTCCTCGGCTTCACTTGTACAGCAATCAACAGGATTAATGAGTTCGCTATCACTGTCAGAACTGAAGTTCGAGATCAATCAACTCAGTATCATCAGAGGCATTATGTGTCAACGAATTTCTTACATCGAAGCTGTCAGAAATATTACTGATTCGCTCTCACTGCTTCAAGCGTTCATATTTTGCTTCTACCAAATTAGCTTCAAGAATTTTTTTGACGTAGGTGGGAATGATTCTATGATATTAACAGTTTCGTTAATCACAGACGTTGGAGAAAAAATAACATCAGTTATATCAACTATAGAATAATTGATGGCTTTTTTCATTTGCCGATATTCAGCGCTTTTACTACTAATTTATCAATATTAGACATTTTTCTTTGCTTTTAATTATTTTTATTACCAATAATAATTGCCACTACTAAAAAACTTTGACACCGATTCTAAAAACCGTTAAAAATGCAAAATTTGAAAAACACAGCACTGAATGAGTATTCTCCTCTTTGTTCCAATCTTATGTCAGGACGGAATTCTTGCTTATCTGTTTATTAGCTTCTCCATTATTTCTTATGGATAACAATGAGTCATCTTAAAGAAGCGATATTAAAATTCTCAAGCAGAAGGCAGATAACATCGCAAATGATTACGTTTTTACCACAAAACGTATTTTACGCGCCCTTCTTAAGAAAACTAAAAGCCTGTACTTCTTATGTTCGACACCTGACAGAACGGCCATAACTAAAAAGTACCAATATATAAAATTAGAGGAAAATAGCTACCAAATGTCACATGTATTTTTGAGACGGAAATGCAAAATACAAGAGCATCTGTAAACGAAATATGATCCAAAAGAGGAATACAGAATTTGCGCTCTTGGGATATCACTATAATTAGCTTCAGTTAATGATTAGTCACGAGTCTTAGCAGATCAAATATGTAGAATTCAGGAGAGCCACTTGCTCCAGTTAGCTTACGCTTAGCGAAGCCAGAGAAATAGTCTCCACATCTGTTTTTAGTATGGAACAGTTTTACCAAGTTACGGCAACAACAATTAATGAATATTTACAACAAATTTTTATTTGTTCAACATAATCTCTTCTGAGACCTATACATTTAGCCGAACGTTCATAAAGCAATTCTAAACCCTTAAAAAAATATTATCTTCGTCTTCAAACCAATGGTGCTAAATCCAGAGAATAGGGTAGATGGTCAACCAATTCAAAACCAATTTAATCAATTATTTGCAGTGTCTTGCAAAAGGAGCACACCTTTAACCTGTTTCAGCGGCGTTTTTCCAGAATTTTCTCACGTAGTTTAGTTAGCAACTTACTATAGTGTGCTCTCGCAACAGTTTCACCTTGTTCCAGAAAATCTACAAGTAATCTCATTTTGCCTCAGAAAACTGGAGCAAGAACCTTTCCAGTCGATTTTTGAAAACGGAATTTCTTAGGTCGTGAAATAGAAAAATCCTTCCTCTCTTTCGATTGTTCTTTAGTCTCTGGATCATAGTGATTAACCCATGTTTCGTTCAGAGTGACAAGGCGACCCAGAAAGTTTGAGGAATCTTCTTCAAAACGGTGATACATTTCCTTCGACATTGTCAAACGAGCGCGCTTCTGATCAGTGTTAGAGCATTTCCGAATCCATCCAACAATATGCAACAGATGTTTATAGGAAATATGCAATGTTTCTACTGTACGTTTGATAAAAATTCGTCGATCCTCTAATGGACAGAAGCAATGCGTTTTCTTGACTGGTCTTTTAGGGCGGTGCCCATCGTCTTTGAAATTTGATTAAACTTTAGTTTTTACTTGTAGCAGACAAGGAACATAACGTTCCATTGCCCGCTAACCCTTTCAAAAATAAATACTCTGACTGAAACTCTCTTATCGAAATATTAAGCTTTTTCTGACATGCCTTTTTCAAAAATTCACAATTCCGTAGTTATTCAACTTTTGGATGTCAAACCAGCGTATTACTTATTATATTTATTTTTCATTTTTTGAACTCGAGATTTACTCATACGGACACGAACTGTTCCATGAACTTCTTGATACCAACCGCTATTTACTAATTTGTGTTTGCATCAATACAGTTATGACCTACATGCTGCTTTTGTTTCCTTAGGGCTCGTCCGCGTCTTTGCCGCCCGATAGCACCGCAGCCTTTGGCTTATTGTGCATGCCCTTTGTCTGTTCTACTCCACCCATTCCAAAATCACTGTGCCTTGAACTAGTCTGCACAGCAATTGGTAGGGTAAACTTTTATATTGCTCTGTTTCCGGTCTAGGCTGTCCGTAGATCAGTTGTCTTTTGCGGTCCAGAGCTTTACACTGGCACAAGATGTGCTGGGCGGATTCCTCCCCCTCGCTGCAGAGTCTGCATGCCAGGTCCCCCTCGAACCGCCCCATTTTATGCAGGTGTTTCTTGACGGCCATGTGTCCCGTCAAGAGTCCTGTTATGTTCCTGAGCTGTCCCATGCTAAGATTTAGCAGCTCCGCAGGTCTCTTTGAACTGGATTGTTTTTCTTCCTCAGGGCTCGTCCGCGTCTTTGCCGCTCCGATAGCGCTGAACTGGGTTCCACAATTACTTATTTCCCATGTCTGAGCCCTGGAAAAATGCCCAGTACACTTTATGTTCGTTTCTGACCCAGGACTTAATGTATCCCGTGGCAGTGCTTTTCATCACGCCCAGGACCGGTTCTGGCCCTATAAATGGTTTTGCTGACCCTCTCTTCGCGAGACTGTCAGCTTCTTCATTGCCTTTGACCTCCCAAGTGACGCGGAGCCCAGCCAGGTCGCTCGTCTCGTCTCGTCTCGGCATTCACTTGCCAGCCAGAAATTTACCCGTGGGTTACTTAGGGCCTTAAGGGCTGCCTGGCTGCCTTTGGCTATGAGGATCCCCTTGTTGGTGTAGCCCCTCCTTTTGTTCTCTCGCACGCAGTGTAGGATGGCGTACATTTCGGCCTGTAAGACCGTTGCATGAGCTCAGAGGGAATACCGTGACTTACCCTCGGTCCTTCCGAATAAACGCCTGCCCCCGTCCCACGCTCCCCGCCGGATCCGTCTGTGAACTAGACGAGCGCGTCCCGTGGTAGGCCCGGAGTCTCCTCCCGTCATGCCTCGCGGCCGGATATTTCCACTGTAAAATTGTTTTCCCTGCAGAATCGCGAAGTCTGACCTCATTTCAAGCATGGGCTCCTTCACGATCTCCTGAATTTTGTAGTGGCCCCTGCAACCTGGGTTGATCTTCAGTCTATCATTGCATGCTAGTCTGTATAGTCCTAACCTGGTCTCTCCCATGATAACTAAGTGTAGAGACGGGGGGATCCAGCAACACCCCTATGGCGGCTGTTGGGGTTAAAGCCATGGCCACTGCGATGCCTGGGCAAGCCATCCTTTGGATCTTGTCTGGTTTTTGTTTGTCACTGGAATGTGTCACCTTAGGCCACCAGACCAGTGCCGCGTATGTTAACGATGGTCTGACCATCCTTGTGTACAGCCAGTGGGCCATACTAGGTCCTAGTTCCCACGTTTTTCCATGCAGCCGCCTAGTGACGGCTAGGGTCTTTACTGCCTTACGCAGTAATTTTTCAACGTGACCATTCCATGTTAGCTTAGAGTCCAATACGACCCCAAGATATTTTACCTCCCTGGCCATTGGGATGTTTATACCATATAGAGTGAGAGTTCTGTGGCTCTCCCACTTCCTCCTCCTCGTAAACGGTTGATTTCTCGGGGCTCACCCCGAGCCCTTGGCCAACCGTCCAGGGTTCCACCACTTTCAGTGCTGCATGCACACCCACACTGACTGTGTAACCTTTCTTCGGACTATGATGACAATGTTCTCCGCATAGCCATGTACCTCGTACCCCTCTCCCGAGAGCCTCCCTAGCAGGCCGTCCACGACTAGGCACCAGAGCAGGGAAGACAGAACGCTCCCCTGCGTACACCTCGCCGCGACCCCCGCCAGCAAAGTCTCTCTTGCGAGCGAGGTGAACACCGCTCTGTCCCTGAGCATGAAACCGATCCACCTGCAACAGGTCTCCTCTGTTCCACGCTCCCTGACAGCCGCCAGTACCGATCCGAATGATGTGTCGCTGACGGTCCCCTCTATGTCTAGGAAGGCCCCAAACGCCACCTCCCTGTTCTACAGGGTATTCTCCAGTTTCAGCGCCAGTTGGTGCAGTGCTGTTTCTGTTAAGACTCCTGCTCTGTATGCATAATGTCAGCTGTGTGGGGGTATGCTTCCAGTACACCGCCCCTAATGTGCCGGTCGAGCAGTTTTTTCATTGTTTTTAGCAAGAAAGGACATGAGACTTATTGACCTCAGGGACTTTGCTGGTCTGTTGGATGCCCAGGGTTAGGAATGAATACAACCCTGGCCAGTCTCCAGCATGCCCTCGGAATATACCCCAGTGCCAGGCTGGCCCTCATAATGAGGGTAAGCGCCGGCGGCAGTATGTCTATACCCTGTTGGACAATTAAATGGCTCAAAGCTGTTAATGGCCCATCTAATTTTGCTCCAGGTAACCACCTCTTTAGCGACTGTCCAGTCTACTCTAGATGCCCGACTATACGGCCGCGGCACCTCTATTTCTGAGTGTTCCCAGTCCGGGGGTGATTCGTTTATTATGTTGACGCCGGGGAAGTGCGTCCGTAGTAGGACTTCCATAGTTTCTTCCCCCGAGTTTGTAAAGTATCCCGTCGGTGTATTAAGGGAGCCTATGTTGGTCTGAGTACCCTTGGACATGATCTTGTGTAGTCGAGCACTCTCGGATGTACTCTCGACTTTCTCGCAGTGCCTCCTCCACGGCTCCTTCCTAGCGTCTCTCATTTTTTTGTTGTAGCTTTTTGGGGATGTCTACATTTATCCCATGCTCACTACCTTTTGGCCGCGTTGAACAGTTTACGAACCTGCGTCCCCCATTGCCTGAGGTCCTCGTTCCACAACGGAACGTTCCTGGTGGACGCCCTCATTTTCAGGGAGCAGTTGGCGTTATAGGCCGAGGTGACTGCGTCTCGCATTTGGGCTGCCGCAATCTCGAGGTCTATTGAATTGTCTATGGTACTCTTACCCCCCCCCCCCCCCGCAGTTCCACTGCTAGGTCTGCCCTGTAGGATTCCCAGTCTGCCTTGCGAGGGTCCCGGTACCATACCGTTTGTCTTTCGGCTTTGGAGAATTCAAATCGGGTGTATCTGTGGCCTGAACTAGTTACTTCTCCGGACACAGCCCAGTTCTTAAAAGTCACCCAGAAACTGGGTGGAAACTGTTAGATCTAAAACTTCCTCACGCCGTGTTCTGGCGAAGGTCGGTTTATTACCTCTATTCAATATGTCTTAATTAAATTTCATTAAGAACTATAAAAGTGATTCACCCCTAGAGTTTGTGCCCTAGCTTCCCCACATCTCATGGCGCGCGTTCGCATCCATGCCGATGATGGTCTGCCATCCACCTGCTCTGCTACCCACCATCAGCTGCTCCAATTCCTTGTGTGGAGGCGGGTCCGTGCTGTCCCCTGGCAGATAGGCCGATCCGACAGTAATCTCCCTCGGCCCATCCGCTCCTCCACATCGCATTTTGATCGTTGCCAGGTCCTTGGAGCAGAAATTCATTAAAGGCATAAACTCTATCCCTTCCTTGACAAAAATGTAGACCCTCGGATTCTCGCTCGATCTGCTGTAGATGAGCTTTCCAGCAGCTCCGCCGAGTCCTTTATCTCTCCTTTATAGGAGTACGGTTCCTGGATGAGGGCCACATCCATGTTCCACCAGTAGTCCGGCCGTGGCTGTCCTATTGTGTTGGAGGTTGACCTGATAAGGAACCTAAGTGCTATCAACCCCCGTTTGCTTCCCCAGTGGGCGGAACCTAACCCTTCCCAGGCCCCAGAATGTCTTGAAGGAGATTCCTTCAAGGGCTCTGTAAGACTCCTGGTCAATCGAGAAGGCGAGAGTCTGTCCTTTCTCATCTGCCCTCCTGCTTTGAACCGAGCAGTGTTGTGTCCCTAGTTCAGGGTTCTGGATCTTCCGTCTTCTGATCACCGTCTCTTGCGGGACGGTGTCAGGGATCCGTACGAGGACCTTGCGTCTCTTTGGGAGTTCTTTGGACGCGACGACTGTCAAGTCCGCACACTCCCAAATCTGACCGAGGCCCCCGATCGTTTTCCGGAGCCAGTCTCGCGATCGCGGGCCGGCACAGATTATCCTGATGGTGCCTCCCGCCAGGCGTGCCCGGTAGAATTGAGGCGGGCTCTCCCCTTCCTGAAGAGAGTCCACTGCAGCCTCGATCGGGTCCGCCTTCTCCTGGTCTAGCGTTACCTCAGGATGGCGTCTGTCAATCACCGCCATCCCGACGCCCTTTGCAGCCGCACTATACGAGCCAGTCTGCGCCGGTGTTCCGGCCCTGGCCTTTTTGGGACGTCTGTCTGTAGTAGGCGAGCTAGAGTCCGAGCGCGGCCTCTTCTGACTCGCATTTCCCTCTTGCGCCTTTACAGGTTTCTCGACCGTCCACGCGCCGGTCGACATTTTTTGCGCCCTCCGGAAATTCTTTCTTTGCGCCCCGGAAAGACGCTTGGACTGCAGGGACAGTCCCTCTTCCCCTGCAGTAAGGTCCTCACTGGTGGAGGGGCCTCCAGCTTGGGTGTCAGGGACAGCTCCGTGGCCGAAGCTACCCCCTGATCCCCCGTATCTACGTCGGTCGTGAGACCACCAGAGTATGCGGACTGGTCTTTTTCCATGAACTTTTCGATACCCACCTCTATTTACTAATTTGTGTTTGCATCAATACAGTTATGACCTACATACTACTTGGTTCTCGTGAGCTCTACGTGGTTATCTATTTACTTATTTGTGTTTGCATCAATATAGTTATGACTTACATGCTACTTGGTTCTCGTGGGCTCTATGTGGTTATCTATAGAGATACGAGTATTTTATTTGGTACCTAATATTATATTTATTATTGTAAAAAATAATAAAAGAACTATTGCTTCATGTCTTGGGGCCTCTCAAGGCAACTTTCTTAGGACCACAAGTGGCCACGGATAGGTGGGGTGTAACATTTGGATAAACAATAGGTGTTATATTATCTACCTTAGATGTATCTTAAGAC
Organism: Tillus elongatus; assembly: GCA_964006375.1. NCBI lineage: Eukaryota > Metazoa > Arthropoda > Insecta > Coleoptera > Cleridae > Tillus > Tillus elongatus. Next base: position 154,408,624 of record OZ023263.1, on the reverse strand, counting down.
TCTATGTACACAATTACATACGCACGCGCATACACTTTCTCTCCCACATAATACCTTATTTATAAAACATAATAATTGTTATGCTAGTAACTATCAGTTCAATTCTGCTTACTACAAAGTTTCCATGCCAATCATGTGTTTTTTTATCTCAACAATGAAGCAAAAAATTAACGAAAATTCGATTATTAACAAAAAAACATAAGATGTCATTGATCTACGAAATTATTTACAAACATTATAATTCAAATTACCTACTTTGGCCTAAACGGAAGGTCTAGATAAACTCGATTTAAAGAATATTTAGCCCAACTGAGATGATCGTCATCATCATCATAGAGGCGATTTCAGCTTATCGTCGCTATCATATGACTCTCTGCCAGGCCTGCCTAGGCGGTAGCAAAGGTAGACGACTGCTCACAGCGGCAAAATTAAGGGGAGGCAAAACCGCCTGAACCAGCGCACATAAAAATAAACACAACATAATCCAAAAAATATATTTCGATTACCTACTCAAATCTATAAGATAAATGAATAGTAAAATTAAATACAACAGGAATTAATAGGCTTCTGGCTATTCCTATATTTTGCGATGCACCACATAGACAGGCTTCTGGGCATTTTCTATATGCATTTTATGAGTTGGGGGAAAATGGATTAAAAGTTGAAAATTTGAGAGGTCAAGGTTACGACGTTGAAATATGGGGGGCAACAAATTGGGAGTATGATCAAGAATTAAAACTCAAACCCTAGAACATTTTACGTTCCTTGCAGCACTATCATTCATGAAACTTATTATTTAACAATATGCAAAAATATTCTTTGGATGCAGTGAAGTTTTTTAATGTGGTTTAAAAGCTATATACATTTTTTGCATCATTGACGTTTCGGTGGGCCATATTAAGAGAACACCTCACCTCATCTGTTACACTGAAACCATTGAGCGACTCTCGTTGGGAAAGTCGTATACATTTCCCAAAACCTTTGTGTTTTCAAATAGGAAATATTTACAATGCTTTATTAAGTATTTATGAAAATATCGAAATATATATTATAATTCGAGGATAGAGGCCAGCAGTTGTTTGATCACAATAAAATAATTAAAGTTTTTATGATAAATTGTCATTTGGTATAACATTTTGAATCACATAAATTCGATAAGTAAACTACTTAAATCCAAACATGTTCATTTATCCTAAGCCACTGATTTATTAACACCTCATCTTCATGTTTAAGAATTAAGATCGGATGAACCCATTGGCAATATTATTTTAAAACCTTAAAATTTGGTTAGCAACATCGACACAGAAAAAAACTTTGAATTGACTACACCACGTCATCGTGTTGGGACTAAAAAACGATATTTTTCATATAAAAGTTTAGACGAACCTATACAAGATCTAAAACAGAAATATAATATTTTTTCCTCACTATAGATCAGGCACTCGTAGTGATTTTGAGCTGACATTCAACCTACTGAATAGTCATAACGACTCTCTCTAATTTTCATAACATGTTCAACAAACTTAAAAAAATGTGTAAAAATGAATAACTTGGAAGACATGGAAAACGTCTTGACACATGAGATGGTATTTCCTCCGATCTTAACGCTTTAGAATTGGCTGACGAAATAGGCCCAGCTAACGTTCTTAAATTCATTACCTCCCTTATAACATCGGGCCATATTTAAGCATTGCTTTAAGAATTGTGCTAATGTTGCCCATAACTGTTGCTACCGGCGAAAGAACTTTTTATAAACTAGAAATTATAAAGAATTATGTGTACTCAAAATCATCTAATGGGTTAGCAATGTTGGACATTGGACATAAATTGAGTAATCAATTATAATGGAAGAAGTTATTCGTGATTTTTCAGAAAATAAAGTTCGAGAAAGATTGTTTTAAAAGTATATAACACTTTGTTGTTTGTTAAACGGGGTTGAGGGTAAACACAAGTACATGTAACAAATATAATGACAAACTTTAACAAAAACAAAGAAATAACAAGATGTAGCATAAATGTCTATAGAGTTCACTTGACGCTAGTTAGCTGTCGACTCCCGTCCAGTATTGGGATTTTAAGCCAAGCAGTCTGTACTAAATGTAACCCTAAATTGTAATAGAACATAATAGATTCGTAAGGCCGTAAATTCAAATAAATATATTGGCATTGTAGGTAATGGTGAGCTGAGTCTAGAAAGTGCCCCCAAACTTAGTGGCACAATTTTAGGAGAACGTTGAGCAAGTGGAAATAAAATGAAAACACCTGGCGATTGAGGCATTCACTGTGAGCTTTTAATCAGACAAACGACCTCGCTTGGATGCTGGTTGAGAGCGGGACTGCATAGGATACCTCGAGTCAACACTGACGGATGTAGGGTCCAGACGAACTTGGAGAGAAGCTTTTTCTCTGTAAGCTGCGAAATGGGCAAGCAATCACTCAGCACTACACCCGCCAAACCAACTTCCATCCTAAAAAATATTGGCTCCTGGGGGAGCTCGATTTGATGGGTGAAATTTAAGCAAAAACTGACGTGTCTCGGGTTCAGATGAACTTGACGAGAGGCTATCTCTCTGTGAGGTTCGAAACGGATAAACGGCCGGTCTGAATGTTGCTCGAGAGCAGTGTTGTTCCTGTCATGAAATTATAAGTGCTGAATTTAGGGACGTTTCGGTACTAAATTTGCGGTTTGAGTGCTAAAATATGCCCAGACTTCTAAAGACCCTAAAAGGTCTCATGAAAGAGGGGGAAATTATTCATATTTATGATGATAAAACGATAATTAAACGAAAAAATAAGAAATAACTTTCTTTGCAATAGATAAAAACAAATATATTCTCTTACAAAATAAAATAAAAATCCAAAACATTTCTATATTTGCGCAACACGCAAAAGTTGAAAAGGTATGCCAACCTATGTACCACAACCGACAAGGCATCAACTCAACTGAAATATGTACTGGGAGACAACGTTCGTCCCCTATGGCCAGTCAGAGATTACAATGTCTTGTAAAATGTTTATTTTATTTACAGTATCAATATTTACAGGATCACTAACAGTCTCTACCACAGTTGTTTTCTTGCTTTTGCCTTTTTTCTTTGTAGTAGGTGATTGTGGAATTGCGCTAATATTGTTCATGCTCTCATAACTGCCAGATAAATTAACAGGTTCAATTGAAGTAACAGTTTGCTCATCTTCACTTGGCACAATAGTTTCTTTAGCTTCACTCGAAATCATGGTTTGTTTAGCTTTGCTTCGTTTTTTCTGCCTAGCCTTTTTAGGTTTTTCTTCAGGAGGCTGCTCCTGCTCAATAGTATCCACTAGTGGTTGTTCAACAACTTTATTTTTCTTTTTAGACTTGGTAACATTTAAATTTATCACTTCGCACTTTATATTTATTTTCATAATTATTAACGGGAGCGAAAAATTGTTGTTGATGTTTTGATGCACTGTTGTCGACAGTTTCTGACTCAGGTTTAATCTATTTATTTTGTTTAGAACCCATTTTGAGTCTATCTTGACTTTGAGTTTAACATCAACATTACAAATTGTCAGAAAAGGTCAGTGTTGTTCCTGTCATTGCACTAAAAATGCCAACCTATAATAATGAATCTAACCATCGAGTATGGGTAGACGGGTAATGCGCATGCGGAAAACGGAAACAACGAATGTAGTTCATGCATGTGTTAATGTGTGTATGTTTTATATCTGTGCCGACTTGAGAATGGAGCGTAGTTTGACATTTTTAAAATGTGCCAGAAAAGTGTAAAGGGGTGCTAGTGTCAAATCTGAAGACACAGTGCTAAATCTGGCACGATCGTGCTAGCGGGAACAACACTGCTCGAGAGCGCGATTCTAGCTGATACCGCCTTGAGTCAAACGCTGGCGATTGTCGGGTCCAAACGAACCCGGTGGGGGTTGAGATTTCTAGGGCGTGGTATACACCCTAATTTTGTGGCCCCCAATTTGTACTTCGAAACGAACAAACGACCTCGCTTGGGCGAAGCTCGGGAGCGGGACTCAGTGGGATATATATGGCCTTGAGTGTAGCACTGGCAGAGCCCGTGTACGGGTCAGAAAAATTTCAGATGTGATGGTACAGGAATTTAAAAGTGTTTTAATTAAAATTCAAAGTCTATTGACCTAGTTGTTTATTTTATTTTAAAAATGGTCAAGATTTATATACCTCTTTTTATTATTATATTACTTTGTAGGCGGTATAACGAAATAAAAACACCTAATATTCAAACACTACACTGTTTACTTTAGGGGATGTTAAGCTTACATATAAATTAAATTTTACTACTATATATATATATATATATATATATATATATATATATATATATATATATATATATATATATATATATATATATATATATATATATAATTTGGAATAACACAAAATTAAACTTATATTTATATATCAATTGTTGAGAATTCGTGGATAGCTATCTTGTATGTGATAATGCGTTTATTAAATTTCCGAGATAAATTAATTGCTAAAACAAAACATCCTACCATTTCACAGGTTTAGCAAATTAAATACAGATAATGTGTACAATTTACATATGAAATCTAGGTAGTAGTTACAGTTAACAGAGCACCTAAAAATGCAACAGATCTATATTTACTAGCCTCGTTGCTATCGTAGACCTGGAGGCATAATGATGTTAATGCAGTCTTATAACAGCTCTGCCGTTTTTCATCGTGTGAACAGCGAACCTTTCTCTCGCTGCTCATTGGCTCAAGCAATCATGTGCCGAGAGCTTCGTGCCTGATTGTTACTGTCGAAAATTCCAGAACAGCAAGCCCAACGTTTCTTCTGGTTCGAATATTGTATAAAAAACTCTTGTTTTAACCGAGGATATGCTGAAGTAAAATACTGCCTCTGTTGACGGTTAAACTGTGTTTTATTTTTCAGACCTTCGAAATCGAAATGTTCTCCTTTTTCTATTTACAGAAGCAAAAACTAGTGTTTTTCCCATTTCGATCTTTTACTTCATAAATAAATAATTTCTTTGTATTGAAAAACATCGCAACTAAATACTCTTGTCAGGTAGTAATATTTGTCTCTTAAAAACCTCTAACAAGGGGTCAGAACAGTGTATATCACGTAGTGAATTTTCATAATTCTGTAAGATGATATTTATCTCAATATAGTTTGCCTATTCCCAATAAAAAAATAGTGGCATTAAAAAAAAAGAAAGCAGTTGGTAAAGCATAAGCTTAGTGTATCAAAAATGTGAGCCAACCTAAAAGTCGAGCGTAGCACTCGGAGGAGAGCTAGGGTCTCTAGGGGTGGATTACATCTGGAGACCGAGGCTTCCACCGTAAGCTTAGAATCGGGCAATTGACCTCGCTTGGATGCTGTTAGGGAGCGGGACTTCATATGGTACCGCCTCAAATTAAATATTGAGAGAGGCTATTTTTCTGTGAGCTTCGAAATGGACAAGTGACTTTACTCAGATCGCAGTACATGTGGCAAACCAACTTTCACCCTCAAAAATATCGTCTTCTGCAAGCGGCTGGATTTGATGGGTGAAATTTAAACTTAAGCACCGGCGGGTATCGGAGAGATGCTATCTCTGTGAGCTATGAAATGGACAAGCAACCTCGGTTGTATGCTGGTCAAGAGCGGGACTCCATGATACCGCCTCGAGTTAAACACTGACAAATGTCGGGTTCAGGTGAACTCGGAGACATGTTTTTTTCTCTGCAAGCTTCAAAATGGGCAAGTGACCTCACTCAGATGGTAGTACACTTATCAAATCACCTTTCACCCAAAAACATATCGACTCCCGCAGGGAGCTGGATTTGATGGGTGAAATTTAAGTAATTAGATGTGAGCCACGATAGACCTAAGGTCACGGTAGAGGAAGTGGAGTAGCCCTCCTCACATTGAATCTAATCTAACAAATGTTGTGACAAAGTTCTTAGAATACCCACCGTAATAAGATTTAATTGTCTGTGTTTATATAAAGTTGTCTTGAACAACCCCAAGGCATGAAGCCAGTAGCCCGTTTTTGGTCCATAGGTTACAATGATAATTAATATAAATAGTTAAAATATATATGGTAGCAAGATATAAGTGCATATGTGTAATATAGGTATATAATATAAGGGTATAAAAATACTCTGCAAAGAAGCTAATGAAAATAAAAATGACAGTGGCTGAATGAATTCACCCCGAGGCCAGAACATACAAAAAAAAAGATCTAATTATATCAGTATTTGGGGTTTTCACCCAAATGTGACCAGGAATAGCACTGAAAGTCTTTAACTTCTAAAGTGCCTAAAACAACAATCAGCCAGTACTAGGCAGCAGTAGCTGGGTTGTCTTTTGTTTACTTACTGTACAAACGGTAAAATTTGTGATCTGCATATCTGTTCCAAATTGAAACTGATGCCAAGCATAGCAGCAACAAGGTCGATAGTTCAAGCTGTCTATACCTAACTTGGTTCTGAGTGTAGGTAGCGCAAATTTCGTCATCTGTTGAAAACTAAAAGTTGATTACCAGCTTCTTAAAAGGCAAATGAGCTAACATAGACATATCATTCTTTATCCAAGTAAAAAAAGAACAGTATAGTAAATAAATCAATTTAATTACGCAGTATACAAATATTCAATATATTGTCTCATCACAATTATAGTCATAACAAAATATACACAATAGTTAAAAATTGAGCACTATTTTTGTGTGGATGATTTATTAGTATATCTATGTGAAAGGACTTGTTCGGGAGCACTGGCAACAGAATAAGCTTGTTTCCTTATTTCTGCAAACATATCCCTTATACTTGCATGAGAATCCTTTGATGCTTTTTTTGAAGAAGACTTACTGGCCTGAAAAATATTACACATTAAAAAATTTACCAAGACACCAGCTGTAAATAAAATAAAACATTTTTGATGCTAACATACAATATAATAAACTCAATAGGAAATCTATACTTGACCAATAACATACTTTAAATAAATATCTTTCAGTATTGGAATATATATATATATATATATATATATATATATATATATATATATATATATATATATATATATATATATATATATATATATATATATATATATATATATATATATATATATATATATATATATATATATATATATATATATATATATATATATATATATATATATATATATATATATATATATTTAATGTGTTTAAGAAATTTGATAGTTTGGACAAAGCATTACTACATATTCTCAAGGTAAAAATATGACAATCAACGCCAGCTTATGTAAACCCATCCAAAAATGCACCATGTTCAAGATAACCTCTCAAACAGGGCCACCCTAAAGATAGGTTCATACACTCGCGAATTGCGAAACTTTCTATTGGTCTATTTTAAATAATATTATGATATTATTTAAAATAACCCAATACGGATACGTTTCGCGGCGATTTGGCAATTTGCTTTTCGCAAGTGTATGAATCAAGCTTTAAACAGTTCTTTTTTAAGTAACAATTTACTGCTCAAGTTATCTATACATAACTGAGTTTTTATTGTCTCACATTTTTCACACTTTAAACTTTTATTTTTTCAGTAAAACAGCATTTTTTGAAAAAATTGCATCCCATTTTTGCTGAGGACCCATTACAAAGTCTTAAATGTGTGAGAATTTGCAAAACACAAAAATTAGTTTACTAAACTCAGCTTACCAGATAAAAAACCGCATCCCTATTAAAACACCACCATCCTAATATAAAGGCTTTCAAGTGGTAGTATTTTGAGAGCGGTATATTTTGCATAAAGCTAAGTTGCGTTAAACCATAAAAACATGAAAATTATATAAATATAAAAAAAGTTTTACAATAATTTTAAACAAATTAAAACAAATAATATAAAAAAGTCTGAACGCAGCAAGTGCATTATAGTAGTGAATTTTCATCAAAATGTTTTTTATAGCAAATATGTCTCTTTTTGTTTAGAGCATGATGCGCATCATATAAAATATATTTTGTAATTTTATTTTGACAACATTTAGTTCGTAAAGATTTTAGAATACTCTTCAAGAAGCTGTATCCAAATTATACTCCGCGTTTTATAATCTCACTATACAAGCACAACCATTAAGGATAAGTATAGAAACATGTACGGCGAACTTGACACAGAATAAGATGGTAATGTTAAAAATATGCCTTTCTATTTAAAACAAATTGAGCTATGGATGTTTATTTATTTTAGAAATTATGGTGATTGTATGACACTCTGTATAATAAAACATAACCTTTGTATTATAAATGAATAAAATTTAGTTGGGTTAATACATTGTCAAAATTTAAAGCAGTTGCTTTTGTTAATCGAAAATGAACTTTCAAAATCGCACTGCAACTGTCAATTTTTCAAAATAAAAGCAAATATCTCAAAAACTGACAAAGATATAATAGGGAATTCTGAATAAACTCAACCTAAGAGCGGCAGAGAAATAAAAAAAGTAAAAATACACCAGGTGTTCCATTTAAAGCATCTTCTGGTTAAACTGGAAGTGGTACAGAGTTGAAAATATTTCAAATCGATACAATGCCTCATCTTGATCCCAAATGTTTCAGAGTTTTAAAGAATTTGGAACTACAAAAGCATTTAAAAACAAGTTGCGTGAATGATCCTGTATGGGATGTAAGACGATCATTTAAAACAATTGGTATAACTAGGAGTACTGTGCAATAATATTTGAGGAAAACCACCTTCTATCATCACAAGTTAAAGCACTTTCAACAGATAAATGAAGCAGATCATTTATAATTGTATGGAATATTAACAAAATAAATGGTTAGTAATCTGAATCCACTCTGTATGAAATCTGTTTTTTAGATAGATATTCATATTGGAATAACAAAAACTTTATGTATATTTGAGACTATTATACCCAATATAATTAATTATATAGTAAATATTCTTGACAGCCATACTATAATATTGAATCAATGAAAACTTCAGGTTGATTGAGACCATTTTACCCGACACTGCAGATGTCAATAATATGGCATAATATTGAAGACCTTACTAAAGGCTTATCTGGACAAATAATATGCCATATGGAACTAGTTATCTTGAATTGTTAGAAGACCACACCAATTCCAAAATTGCTGATGTTCTCCAATAGCATGGCTATTTCTGGGATATTAAATGGCTTTTATAGTTCGTGAAGCACCATCTTATTCGGTTGCTCTCGTTTGAAAACTTGTTTATGAGAACTTACAAGACAAGCAGATAGGAATGATCACTTTGACCAGATTTTTCTGATCACAATTACTATTATTTGGTGATGCCACTAAAAAGCATTTCTACCTACCTACCCAAATGGCACTTTTAAAAAATCCAGTAGTAACAGCAATGTCCAAGCTTGTAGTGTATTAATACACAAGACTTTAAAACCATGTTTTGTGTTAATGTTTTAAAGTTAATTTTTCAACACAACACCTGTTTATAAGTCACATTCTATATATTTGGATATAAGAAGCATCAAAAACAGGACAAAAGATAAATGTAACCTTATGAAATTTGAATTACATTTAAAATGTTTCTTGATTGTATAGCTTTACTTCCTAATAACTGATGAATTACTGACTTAAAGTGGTTCTATCAAATGATATTTTTAACATATTTTGTGTTAAATACTTCTAAGTTGTATTACAAGTGGCACCATGCACATGTCAAGTAGTTCAGTTCAATTCTTAATTAAGAAAATTGCATATTAAATTTCATTTTAGCATGAAATTTCTACACATCTTATTAATCCACATCTAAGTAGTAATAAGTGAGGAAAAATAGTCAAATTGAATTTATGAAAGCGCCCCACAGCCTACTGAATTTCACTCGCGAAGACCTTTCATTTGATACCCATATAAAGGAGGGTGTTGAGAAAGAAATATTCCCTCATCTTAAGTCGGCGGCCATTTTAAATGTATTTTACTTGTGAAACCCTTTCTTTTGATACCCATGTCCAGGGGCTTGTGAAGCAAAATATATTCCGTCATCTTGCATCGGCCGTCATATTGCAATTATGAAAGCGTGACCTAGCCTACTGTCTTTTACTCGTGAAGACCTTTCATTTGACACCAATATTAAATAAAATCGAGTAAAAGATGGTAAGTTAGGTATCCTCTTCACGAATTCAAAATGGTGACCGATACTATGTGGCGGAATATTTCTTTCTCAACAACCCCCTTGACATGGATATGAAAGGAAAGGACTTCACGAGTGAAATACAGGTTAGTTAAAAAATAGAGCAAAATTAACTAATCAGTAACGATCTTGATTGTGTTGAAAAATTGAATACAAGTTTTTTTAATGTATTGTAATCAAATTTTAGTTCCAAAAAACATAAAATAACGCTTGTATATGACGAAGATATGATAGTTTTGTGTTGTTCATATCACAAACTATTAAAATCAGAATTTCAAGAATTTCGTATAATTTTTTATTTTAATCGATTATAATTTTTATAGAGGCGTTTAAATTTTCTCAAAGTGGCGCACAGTCATGTGAGCAGAAAGACATAACCGCAGTATTTTCTTCCACTGTACAGTGCGATTGACCTTAATCATTCTTTCCAATATTTAAAGCATGGTTTTTGATCATTTAATATGTTGGCATTTTTTAACGAAGAGAGACATAGGGATTTGCAAATATCTACTGTTTGTTTATACCAACATAACCATAAATCCTACAGAATAATTTTTTACATGCGGACTTCATTGTTAAGAAGAATCGAACAGCGCAGCACTCGGTGCCTGGATGTCAGATTCAAGTAAAGCGTATGTATTTACCCATAAATTACTTCCATTAGCTCAATGTTTAATGAATGTCCTAAACATAACTACCACACGTTGGTCGAAATGCCTTGTTATTGATTTCGACACTACTTTGAGTTTTTTCCAACATTGATAACATACGCTCAAACTTTACTTGAAAATGATGATGATCTATTGTTAGGATGTATTTACGTCTACCTGAATTCTAATGGTGCTTGAAACCAAATTTGATCAAACCAAAATCAGTAATTTTGACAATACAATTTTTTTAAACTTGAATTTATGGTATTTGAAAGATTTTTATGAAAATTTGCTACCATAACCTACTTGCTGCATCTAGACTATTAAACTGCAGTAAAAAACAGTAAACGATTTATTTGTGATGCAAACTCAAATTAGAAAAATAACATTATTAGTTAAATGTATTGCATCAACGTGTAAATTCATATTTATCTAATTTGAATTTGTATCCTAAAAAATTTTCAATGTCAACTTTTTATTAAATTCGTTATTCTTTCCTTAGGGTTAGAATCCGTCAGAACTGTCAATTTGATGTAATTGTTCCATAGCCATTTTGTTAAGGGCATAATTTAACAGTTCTGGACACATATAATTAAGCAAGTGGTTATATTTCCCCATTATGTAATTTCCTAGTTTACTAACAGTAAACAAAATATGCAAATCAAATTACTATTTCTAAAGTATGCATTGTCCCATTGAATTTATATTATAGTGTCAAAGAAGAGATTAAATCTAAAACAATATCTCAAATTCACAAAATAATGAAATACGTTGGTTAAGATGCAAAAATAATATGAAATAATTTGCAATCATACAGACTACAATTGAATAGATAATTCAAATATGCAATAATATATGGGTGTTTCATTTGAAAATATCAAGTTATGGTTGTTTGAGGTTTCTGAAAAATAATAATGTTCTAAAAACACCTGTATAACAGTCAACAGCTTGAGATGAAGTGATTTTCAGCATTAGGATATAGGAAAAGGTAGCTGAAAAATAGAAACTCAGTTGTCCATAATAAGGAATGGCTAGGATCTTCAAAAACCGATCCACAAGGAAGAGCAGCGGAGGCCTTTGCAGTCAGCAATTCTTTAGCCAATATGGTTCAGCAACCTATTTACTTTCCTCGCATTCCAACACACAGCTCAAATCCCTTGGATCTCCTTCTTACTACAAATCGTGACTGCTATAAGATATCAGTCACCGCCCCCCTGGGTTGCGCAGACCACGGCATGATCACTGCTTCCTGCGCAATGCAACCCAAGGTCACACAGTCATCACACCCACGTATCGTTTGGCACTAGAACTCCGCAAACTGGGACGAAATGCGAGATTACTTTTCCTCATTTCAATGGGCGTCTGTCTGCTTCTCTTATCCTGACCACTCTGATATCTCATAAAACGTCACCGAAATTATTCAAGCTGGCATGGAATTATTTATTCCACGTACACAGAAAACCTCTGCAGCCACGCAAAAGCCCTGGTTCTCTAAATCATGTGACAAGGCTAGACTTGAAAAGGTCAAAGCTCACAAAAAGCTTCTACACAATCCCAGTCAAGAAAACCGTCAAGCATTTAACGACGCAAGAAACCGTTATGTCCGCATTCTTTCTGAGACAAAAAACTCGTTTAATAATCACATAAAACACAAAGTCCTCTTAAGCTCCAGCGGCAGCTAACCCTTCTGGACTCTTGCTACATTTATTGGGAATAATTTCTGCAAGAGCACGTTCCCACCTCTTGTCTCACGGGATGAAATTGTTTCTACCGCCCTGGGCAAGGTTGAACCTTTTGCCTCGTTGTTCGCCGGCAATTCTACTCTCAACCCACCTCCAAATGTTCAACCACCAATGTCACACACAAAATGACGGATATCATTTTCAAAACTAAAAAGGTACTAAATATGCTCTCTTCTCTTTTCTCTTCTCAGGAAAGCCTCTGGTCTTGACGAGATCCCAGCAATTGCTCTCAAAAAATGCGCACCAGAACTCGCTCCTGTCCTGACTCGTCTGTTTCAGACATCTTACAATAGAGGCATATTCCCTAGTAACTGGAAAACTGCTCAAGTACAACCCATCCCCAAGAAAGGATCCAAAGCGCTTCCTAGCAACTACAGGTCTATTTTTTTTTCTTTCAGTCGTCTCTAAGGTGATGGAAAAGTATATAAACACCGAATTACCAAAATTTCTTGAAAAACAGTCTAATCCACGACAGGCAGTATGGATTCCGTCAGCGCAGATCAACTGCCGACCTCCTTTCCTTTGTCACCCATTCTTGGAACAAGTCTATGGAACTACAAGGTGAATCCCAGATTGTCGCTCTAGACATATCCAAAGCATTCGACCAGGTCTGGCACGCAGTGCTGCTTAATAATCTACCGGCCTATGGCCTACCACCAAAACTCTGTAAGTGGACAACAAATTTCCTCTCCAACCGGAGCATTTCTGTTGTCGTGGATGGCCATTCCTCTAAACTGTATCCAATTAATGCAGGAGATCCTCAAGGTTCAGCTTTAGCCCCTACTTTGTTTCTTCTCCACATCAACCTCCTCTCTAGCACATTCAACCCAGTTCACAGTTATGCGGACGACAGCACCCTCCACTCAAATATACAATATTCTAAGCCTGTCTCTTTAGCCCAATTATATGAGGATCGCAGACTCATGGAGGGTTCTATCTCTGTGGATATAACAAAAATAGTTTTATTAAACATCTTCAGATTTCAATTCCTCTTTCCTAGTCATCATATTTCGGAAACCATTAGACTATGGAACCTAAAGTCATATTAAAATTTAACAAGGAATCCGAAAATGTAATAACAAATAGGTGTACTAAGAAAATAAGGAAGTTGGTGTTCACTTCCAGTATAACCGGAAACAAACTGGAGCTGTACATATTTTAACGTTAAAGCATTCACAAAAGTGAGTAGAAATAGCGTTTTTATTACCAAATAAACATGTATTCTACAAGAAAAACAATCATCAGCATAATTTGAGCTAGTTGTAACAAGTCGTAACATATTTACAACGTCGTCTATTCATGCTTCATTGCATGTTCGATTGGCATCATGAAGTGGTAAGTTGATGAGAATAGGTGACACCAATGTTTATTTATTCTCAAAAATCAATATAGCTAAAACTTTACGTATGTAGTAACAAATAATAATAAATGGTTGAACCCTATTAAAGTCATAATGATTCGCCCGAAATTAAATGTGACAAGAAGTATAGTTGAGTGTCCTATTTTCGGTAATCCGACAGATTTAAACCCTCCGATGCTGCCGACAATTGAACAAGTTGTTAATTGTTTATTAGATATGAACTAAAATGTAATAAACAGTGTGCCAAGGAATCGAATTTTGGAGAAGTTTGCAATGAACTTGTGGCTAAAACTGAAAATATTTGGAAACCCGAGTCAATTTCAATAGTCTCTAAGGATCGCATTATGTAATTGATATGCAAGTACCATTCCAAGTATTCGAGCCTAATAGGATATCCGAAAAGTAAACGGAACAAACAATATAAATTAAAAGTAAATGAGTTTAAAAAAGAATCATCAGAGAAACTGTTTGATATTACTGCTTGCAAATGTGACTTCTCTACATGTGATTGTAAAAATGCACAAAAAGTACCTCATCGGTAACAAATATTTCTCATTGATCAAAAATCGACTAGGAGAATGGACATAAGACTTTAGTTTAATCAGCAAATCGCAATCCTGACAGGTTAGCTCATTCAAGATGGCTCACAATGGCAAATCGAGTACTACACTGGTAGGCTAGAACTGAAGAGCCAACATAAAACATGAAGGATCTGGTCGAGTTTATTGTGAAATCTGTAGTTTCACATTAAACTCAATTCTATTTCAACACAACGTGCACTGCATGTATTTCAAACTGTTAAACTGTAGCGGTGCTGGAGGGAAGATCTAAGAAATATTAAAAAGGCAGTGATTCAACAAAATGCACATTTTGTTCATCACGAAAACATGTTTTTATGTTTGTTAGCAGATAATTGCAAATGGGTACGGGAACTTAGTTTGAGAAAAATCCTTAAAGCTAGAAACTACCAAATTAAGACCTTTTGTTGTACCTAAACTAAACTTTACTGCTGCAGAGTACTTCAATTTAATCAACTGGTCTGAATGCGAGATGACTAACCCACCAGTTATGGCTATCATACCAGATTATATTAAGAAATTTATTGAAAATTATGTTATACCAGATTTTAACTTTGACAAATTTCCATGTCACACCCAACTGGTAGAAAGATATGTAAAATTCATAATGGTTGCAAGTCAAAATCCGCAGATGGTTTTACCAGTTCCAGAATAAAATCAATAGAGAACATCCCAACTTTTGAAAACAAGGGTACCTCTAAAATTACTTTGCTTAATTGGTCTCCACTGATTTTTCAATATATTATTTGCTTAGTTGCAAAAGTATTCCGATTACTCATTTTTTCGCTATTTTGCAGAATTATTATTAAATATATGAAAGTTTATACAATTCAAAACAGGCTTAAAACGAGGTTGTAGAGTGCTAAAGATTTCACTTAAGAAGTCTTAAAATAGTGCTCCAATTTGAGTCATAACTTCTACATAGCTGTGATAATTTATTCTCTTCAGAAAGACATTCTCATGGAATGATTTGACTTGACGCCAAAGAAAATAGTTGTATTCCTGTACCCATAATCTTTTGAAACGTTACATTACTGGAGTTTTATGAAAAAATGTAAATTTTTACCAATCACCTCTTAGTATCCCCTACCCCCCTGAAGCGATCTTACCCAAAAACAATTCGAAGCATTCCTTTGGCAGGTGCTAACTGCAGTGGCGGATTTGCCCTAAGGCGCAGTAGGCCCTGGCCTAGGGCGGCCAGATATTAGGGGCGGCCAATAAAGTAAATTCATTATATAGTCTATATGATGGGTGCTGAGAAATGGGCGGCTGGTACTTACTACATGGCCTGGGGCCTAGGGCGGCCAAGACTGCAAATCCGCCACTGGCTAACTGGATACCAAATTTCAAGAGGATATCTCAATTCGTTCGAAAGTATTGTGCCTATTAACAGACAGACGTACATGCCCACAGACAGACCGACCGACAGACAAAAAAAAAAAAAAGTTGCAGAATCAAGTTTTCTATATGTTTTAAGACTTTATACACAACAAATTTAATAGCAAAAAAAAAATTCGAAATTTTTGTCAACAATATCCCATTCCCACACATTCAACCCGTAAATTAATTTCAGCACAGAATAGCAGATGTTTGAAGAAATTAAAAGTTTTCTAATAAGTAAACCCTAAAACGTTATATTCCTCGCGTTTTAAGGAAAAAATGTCAATTTTCACCAAATCACCCCCCATTCAGCCCCTACCCCCTAAAGCAATTTTACCCAAAAACAATCCGAACCGGTAGTTTGTAGAGTGTTAACTGTTTACCAAATTTGAAGACGATATATCAATTCGTTCTAAAGTTATCGTGGCTACAGACATACATAGACAGACAAAAAAATGTTCCTTTCCAAATCATGTTTTGATACTTTTTACGACGTTTCAGCGACAAAATTTTTTGAAATTTTTGTCGCCGATGCGATACTTCCACACGTGACGATATGGAAGTAAAATTATAGTGATTAATTAATTATTATTAATTGAATACCAATATTTGTTTAATGTTTTTCTTAACTATTAAACTGAAGATTACAATGTTTACTTTGTTTAATTATCAGTTTATGTGTGCTTCTTCAATGTCATTTGTTTAGTTTCAAAAGTGTTTTAATTTCTTATGTTTTTTTTTATATTTTTTATTTCAACAACACACCACGAGGGCTCACAGCCTAAATACTATCGTACCGTGGGTGTTGACAAGGCGGAAAGGGGCAACTTGTTAATTCTGGACTTGAAGGTTTGGAGGTTCGGAGGAGAAGGAAAAACATGTGCCGGCAAGGAATTCCACAACTTTGAAGTCCTCGGGACAAAAGAGCGGGCATAACAAGATGTTCTATGTCTGGTGACCTGGACAGTAAAAGGGTGCATTCGCTCTGTTCCCCTGGTAGATCTGTTGGGGGCAGCAGGTGGAGGAACTATGGAAGAAAGCTCCTCTGAGCACTGCCCGTGCAGATATCTGTAAAAGAGAGAGAGGTCACCAACGGCACGTCGGTGGGCAAGGGATGGCAGCCTTTGGGTGAGGGTAGGGTCAATGATGAGACGTATAGCTCTCTTTTGAATGGAGTCCAGGATAGAGAGTGTAGAAGCGGCAGCACCACCCCAGATGTGGGAGCAGTATTCGAGGTTTGGTCTTATTTGTGAAGTATATAAGGTATAGAGATTAGCTGGTGAAAAGTATTTGCGAGCCCGGAAGAGAAAACCTAATTTCTTAGCAGCCGCTTCTGCAATTGATGTGACATGTTGATGCCAATTCAAATTCCGATCCACAGAAATGCCAACAAGTGAAAAGGACTCATTACTTTGAATAACTTGGTTGTTCATTGTCATGGGTCTAAGGCTTGTGTATCTCTTATGAGAAAGAAAGCAAGACTGTGATTTGGTGGGGTTGAATTGTACAAGATTTCTACTTCCCCAGTCTAATATTTTTTGGAGATCCACAGAGATAGAACCCTCCATGAGTCTGCGATCCTCATCTAATTGGGCTAAAGAGACAGGCTTAGATATTGTATATTTGAGTGAAGGGTGCTATCGTCTGCGTAACTGTGAACTGGGTTGGATGTGCTAGAGAGGAGGTCATTGATGTAGAGAAGAAACAAAGTAGGGGCTAAAGCTGAACCTTGAGAAACTCCTGCATTAATTGAATACAGTTTAGAGGAATGGCCATCCACAACAGAAATTCTCCGGTTGGAGAGGAAATTTGCTGTCCAGGTACAGAGTTTTGGTGGTAGGCCACAGGCCGGAAGTTTATTAAGCAGCGCTGCATGCCAGACCTGGTCGATTGCTTTGGATATGTCTAGAGCGACAATCTGGGATTCACCGTGTAGCTCCATAGACTTGTTCCAAAAATGGGTGACAAAGGAAAGGAGGTCGGCAGTTGATCTGCGCTGACGGAATCCATACTGCTTGTCGTGGATTAGACTGTTTTTCAAGAAATTTTAGTAATTCGGTGTTTATATACTTTTCCATCACTTTAGAGACGACTGAAAGGAGAGAAATAGGCCTGTAGTTGCTAGTAAGCGCTTTGGATCCTTTCTTGGGGACGGGTTGTACTCGAGCAGTTTTCCAGTTACTAGGGAATATGCCTCTATTGTAAGATGTCTGAAACAGACGAGTCAGGACAGGAGCAAGTTCTGGTGCGCATTTTTTGAGAACAATTGCTGGGATCTCGTCAAGGCCAGAGGCTTTCCTGGTATTAAGAGAAGAGAGCATCTTTCGTACCTTTTTAGTTTTGTGTTTGCTATCTGGCATAACTAATATTAAATGTATGAAAATTCATACTAGATCAACCCAAGACATGCTTAAAATAGGGCACTAGAGGGCTAAAGGTATTATTTTTAAGTCTAAAAAAGTGATAGTGACCTTAAAGGGTAAAAGGCATCTTATAGAAAAAAATTGTGATTTTTATTTTAAAAATCCATTATTAAAGGGGTGAGTGAAACGATCGCCCGGTCTAAAAACTGTATTGTGATGAACTGGGTTCTCCAAATTGTACTGATTGTACTTATTAAAGGGTGGTAAAAGGCTGCTGATGTTATTTTAAAATTTTGAAAAAAATTCACAGTAACCATACATAGCAAACCACCACTCTTGGTGGGTATTGTTATTCCCTGCTTTAATTTTTTCCAAAAGACTTGTTTGGCCCTAGCGTAGAGTGTTCTAATGTATGGTACAGAAAGTTAGAGATTGGATAAGATAAAAAGGATAGAAGCGTTTAAAATGTGGATATGAAAAAAAAGTACACATATAGAGGTTAGCAAAAGTGTGCTAGAAGTACAGAGGAAAAATGCTCATTGAGAGACATTGACAGGAAGAAGGCAAAATATGTAGAACATATTCTGCGACCCAATAAATATTTGTCAATACTTGATGGATAGATACTTGAAAAGAAGGAAAAGGCAGACCAAGAGGTAACGTTATGGAACATATGACTGAAGTGATGAAGTGCGAAAGCTACAATGACATGAAAATAATTGCTGGAAGTAGAAAGCCAAGGTTCCAACGAAGGCTGACATCACCTTTAGACTGTAATGATGATGATTATGATGCTATAAATTGCTTAAACGAATTTATTTGATCAAAAGTTATTTCTGATAACTATAGAATTTAAGTAATTCAAAATTAATTTTTTTCAAGTAATTTATTTCTTCAAATGCTTTTTTTTTGTATTTCGATAACCAGAATATTTAAGTATAAAATGTGTCTAACAATAATATACCTTTTCTACTTTTTGAGAGTTCCTAGGACTCAAATTCAAACAGTTTTCTATAAGACCAATACTTTCGCTATCACCTGAAGGCAATTCTCGGAATGAACTGGGTGGTTTTCTAATCAATTCAAGATTTGAGTTGTCTTCACTCATTCTTGAAAGAAAATTTTCACTTGACTTGAGACCGTCTTTAGCATCTTCATATATCCACGCTTCAGAATCTGCTGCTCACAAGTAAGAAAGAAAAGGAATGTTAATAAAATTAAAAGTGAAGATATAAAACTAAAAATATACTGCTTTTTTACAATAATAATAATACGTTATAAATAATGCCAATAATTCAGTTTAATGTTGTTCTCAGCTTGTCACTTCCATGACAACTGACAAGCACTGACATGGCTTTCTAATAGTGCATTTATTCTTTGCTGTTGTAGTTATAAGTGAAGCCATTATGTGTTGGCTTTAAATGCTAAAAGACCTCTAGACTTGCTGCATTGTGAATAGATAGCATTAGAGTCTAACCTTTTTTCAAATAATCAGTAAAAATTTTGAATGGTTTTCGGGCTGTTCGGCCATGGTCGAACTCACTTGCTGAATTATTAGCTGTTTCGCAAACCATGGCATAACAGCTGGACCGAAACTCAATGGTGCTCAGGTGATTCATTTAATACCTGTGAATGACATTGGGGACGCAATTGCTGCTGATTGCTTGGCTGTAAATGATATATGGGCCACATACAGTGATATCGTTGTAGAAGACATAAGTATTGCTTATATATCCACAATATGTCTGGTGTCCTGTGGCATTCTAACCACGTGGCCTCAGAGGAAGCCAACAGCTATTGATACTTTGCGCATTTTAACTCATGATCCTTCACCACCATACAATAAATTTTCATACCTGTCCTAATAACAGTTTTCAGACATCTACTGAGAGGTTCATCCTTCATCATACACACATGGGGCTAGGTATTTGGCAACCCAGTTTTTTTTCAATAGTGAATGTGGAGGCAGAATTGAAAAGTCTATTATTGGAATCAATCCTTTTAAATTAAAATGCTTTATCATTGCCCGTAGCTCGCATTTAACATTTTTGAAAAATCACCAGCCAATTCATTTTGTAATCTATGAGACGCAAACGAATGAACAGATAACTATATACTGTTGTATTTTATTTGATATATAAAAGAACAGCTCTCTAAGATTGTTATGCAGCTTGGGTTTCACGAGCGCCATTTTTGTGTTAGGCTACAAACTTTCCTCGTAAAATTATAAGCAGAAGTTACAGAGCAGCATGTGGATGAGAATAGGTTGTCGAAGGCTCAGGAAAGATTGGGTGAATGTTGTAAGTGCTATACTAAACAATTTTTACGCATTATTTGGATATTTTGTAGTAGGCAATCCTTATTTTTATTTTCATTTGTTGCATTTTTTCTTACTTTTAATTATTAGGTCAAGTGGAAGAAGTGCTTGTCCGAACTCTACCTATTGCTTTGATTAAACCATTGGTATTATAATAACTGTATATATGTATGGAAGGAATTGGAACAATAAAAATATAATAATAAGTGCATGGAGAATTATTGTTTGAAACTAGCAAAGGATATATGGTTTGTCTGCCTCTTTATAGAAAAGGTGTAATGGTTGTAGTCGTAGTAACTGTTGTCCATAATGATTGTGTTTTCATTCATTCATTCATTGTTCGGTTTTTCTGGCTGCGGTTTAGGTTAACCATTCGCACAATTACTGTCGTTCGATTTTTCTATGTCGCCGTTAATTAATATCTACCCTCATTGGGTGTAGCAAACTGTGTATGAGATCACTATACTTTACACATTACCCAACACCTACTTTAACAAACTTATTACCTACTACATATTTTACCATCTATTATTGCCATAACTATTAGTATTTTTTCCTTATCATTTTTATTGAGGGATATCAGACAGGGAACACACATCTTCATGCCCTGGGGCCTGTCAGAGCAACTTATCTACCACAACACAGAAGGGCCACGGTAAGTAAAGGTATTACACTAGGACAGACATTAGGTGACTTATATAACTATACATATAGTGATCTTAAATTAATTTGATTAGATTGTTTCCAACTCACACAAGCACCCACACGTACACACATCTGTACCCACTCCTCATACACACACCTACCCCTAAAACTAAATATTCACTACGTATATCTATATCTTTATTTTTAGATATTTGACATGGTTGGTGATTAATTTATATATTATAATGTTTTTGGATTCTAGTAGTTGCGGCAAATTAAATGGTATTTGTACACTTTTTAGCCCACAAACCTTGTCTACAAATGTTGTTATATACGCTGCGGATAAGCTGCAATTCAGCAGGGTGTGCTCTGGGTCACCCAATTCACCACATCCACAAAGCGGACTATCAGCTAACCTTAATTTAAATAGATGTTTTGGTACAAGGGCATGATTAAACCTAAGTCTACATATAATTTTAATTTCTTGCCTGCTAAGGTTGCTTTTGATGAACCATGGTTTTTTAGGTATTGTAGGTTGTATACTCCTATAATATGCCCCATTCGTATCTCTAATAAATTGATCATGCCATTCTTTTTGGTGCAGTGATGTCACATAGGAGTATACATCCTTGTAAAAATATTTGTAATCTAACATAACGCCGCTAGTCAATGCTTCTTTTGCCTGTTTGTCGGCAATCTCGTTACCTGCGATTCCACAGTGTCCCTTAACCCAAATCAAAGTTACTTTTTTATTTTGTTTATGTAAGGTATTAATCCTCCGTGTGTAAATCTCATGCAAATAGTTACACTGTGAAGTCACATTTAACTTGGCTAGCTTTTCAAGTGTACTTTTACTGTCTGTTACAATTACAAAGTTGGTATGGTCAATGGTCTTAGCAATATCTAATGCTTCTATTATAGCTATGAACTCTGCAGTGCATATAGGAAACAGTTCTTTTACTTGCATATTTTTACTAAGATCTTTTTGTGGGTCCCATATGGCCAATGCTACTTTCTTCTCTAACTTGGAGGCGTCTGTAAACAGGATGTAATTGTCTGGTACCATATTTTCCAAATCAAAATCAAATAGTCTGTTTCTCACTTCTATCGGAAATATTGAATAGTCTGTCAGAAATATAATGGGTGTGTCTGGAATTTTCTCTGGTAGTCTATAAATGCTGTTGTATTTGTCAACCCATATGTCATCTTGCAGCTTTATTAGTATATCTCTATATTCTTCTACCAATGCTGGAGCTTTCTTATTTTTCCAGTATGGGTGTGTAAGGTCTAGAACATTTAGATTGCATATCTTGTTAATGAGACTGCTTTGTTTGGCATGTATTTTCAATAAAAACCTGGTGGACAGCATCGACCTTCGAATGTTGATTGGCGATTCGGAACACTCGGCTAACAGGCTACAAATTGGTGTGCTGTTTAGGGCGCCTATGCAAGTTCTCAAGCATTTGTTCTGGACAACTTCGAGCTTTTTAAGATGAGTTTTTGCTGCTTGGTTATACAAAATGGATCCATAATCTATTATTGATCTGATGAACGATCTATATATCATTAATGCGATATCTGGATCTGCACCCCAGGCTTTGCCAGCTAGTACTCTTAATATGTTTATCCCCTTTTCGGTTCTTGCTATAATAGTGCTTATGTGATCTTTCCACAGGAGTTTTCTATCCAGAACTATGCCTAAAAATGTTACCGTGTTATGTACTGGTAGAATCTTATCGCCTAAAACAACACTGGATGTTGGATTAGCGTGTTTTTTGTTGAATACACATACTTTGCTTTTATAGGCTGATATACTTAGACCATTAGCTTCCGTCCAGTTATTCAAACTATTCATTGCATCATTAAGTTTACTGAAGCCTTCATTTACTTCGCATTTTTTGACATATAGACATATATCGTCTGCATATTGCAATACGTTTACTTCGTTGCCTATGATCTGGTCAATGGGGATTGTGTAAATTAAATAAAGTACTGGACTCAGTATACACCCTTGAGGTAAGCCTTTATTCAATAATCTTGGTCCTACCAGTTTGTCCTTTACTTGTAAGTAAATGATGCGGTTTTCATATAGGCGTACTATCCTATGAGCAAAACTACTGGGTATACCAATGCTGCACATTCTTTGGGTCAATATGTTTAAGCACACGTTGTCGTATGCACTCTCTATGTCTATGAAGGCGGCTGTTACAGACTTTTTGCTGGTAAAGGAAGTGTTAATGTCTGTTACTAAATGGGCGACACTTTCTTCCGTTGAATACCCTCTTCTAAAGCCTAGTTGCGTATTTGGAATCTTGTCATTTAATTCTAACCACCTCACTAATCGGTGTTTAATCATTCTTTCGAGTGTCTTAAGTACACAGGAAGCCAAGGATATTGTCCGGTACGAATTTAAGAGTTGTGGGTCTCGCCCGGCTTTCAAAAACGTAATCATTATGTGCGTTTTCCAGGATTGTGGTATATTACCACTCTTCCATATATCATTAATTATCTTAAGAAGGATATGCTTCTGTTCTAGTGGTAAGTTGCTTAGCATTGCATAGTGAATGTTGTCAAATCCTGGAGTCGATAATTTCTTATCTTGGACGGCCTTCTGTAATTCGTCAATGGTGAACTTTTTTGAGAGTGGGTGCCCTTCTGTGCTTGGTATTGTGTGTTGATCAATCTCTTGAAGCTGCGGTACCCAGGATGGTGCCAATTTATTTAGTAGCTCTTCTGCTATTGCTTCGGTAGTCAAAGTACTCCGGGGTGTTGATAACGTACTACTTATCTTCCTTATATGTGACCATACTTCTTTTATTGGGGTGTTTCTATTCAATTTTTGGCAAAAATCCCTCCAGGTAATTCTTTTGCTGTTTAGTATAGTTCTTTTAGTGATGGCCACTGATCTATTATATTGTTCATAATTGTCTTTCGTGGGATTGTTTTTATATCTTCTATATGCTGCCTTTTTATTAGATATTGCTAATTTACATTCTGAATTCCACCACACCTTTGAAAAGAACTGACTTGCAAATACCCTCTTCAGTGGTATCGATTTATTTGCGGCGCTTTCGATTTTTGAAATAAAATTATTATATTCAACATTTTCGATATCTTCGGTTTCCTCGGATATCACTAAAGAAAACAGTTGCCAGTCTGCCCTTCTCAAATTAAATTGACTTCGCCTTTGCGTATTTGGAATGTGTTCCTTGTTATTATTGTAAGTGGTATTTGAGATACTACAATTTATTTTATACACAATAGCATAATGATCTGACCCTAATGTGTCTTCATTTACGCTCCACTCAAAATCCGCGGCTATGTCAGCCGAAACTATGGTCAAGTCAACGGCCGACATATTACTTGAGCCAGGACAGCGAACAAGTGTCTCTTCACCTGAATTTAGAAAAACCAAATGACTATCCTCTACCGCAGCCAAAAGATTATTTCCTTTGCTATCATTCCAGTTGCAACCCCAGGCAAAATTATGACTGTTAAAGTCCCCCCCTACAACGAATGGTTTATCCAAACTGGAAAAGAAATCTTCCCACTCCTCTTTTGTTATGCTTAAATTGGGCTTAACATATAATGAATAAAAATTTATGCTTTTGCATTTATTTAACTTAATTTTTGCACCTATACACATAACTCCACTAATATTATGAAAATTTGATAATTCAGTAAAAAATAAACTATTTTTTATCAGGATGGCTACTCCACCCCATCCATCGTCTCTGTCTTTTCGGATTGTGTTAAACCCTTTTATTCTAAAATTTACATTATTTTTTAGCCACGTCTCGCATATCAATGCTACCGTTACGTCATAATCAAAAATAAATTTCTCAAATTCACCTTTATTTGAAACCACTGACCGTGCATTCCATTGCATTATAATGGGTGTGAATTTTGACTTAATATAAATTTAACCTTTTCCCTTAACTCTTCATATGAAAATGTTTTATTTTGATTATTTACCAAGTCTCTTAAACTATGTAACAAAACTGTGCATGAATTAAAATTAGAATCACTGCTATTACCTAACCTTTTCCTGGAGTATTGTGGAGAATAAGGATTCTGAATGGGTTTAGATGGAAGTGGTGGGAAATGTATAATTTGTCTATGCGCTTCTAACGTTGGACTTATACTTCCCTCTGGTGTGGAGACGGTTGCTCGTTTTCTTTTTATTTGTGTAAAATAGTGTCCGGTCTTGCTATCGCCACTGGTATTTGATGATCCTTGCACCGTTTTTAAAACGCCTGAATAACTAGACTCGTATTTCCTAATAGCTTCCTTGTATGAAACATTTTCTTTACCCATAATAATTTTTATATTTTTTTGTCTACTAAATTCTGGGCAAAGTTGTCTGTTTGTGGCTTCGTGTTCTCCTGTGCAAACAACACATTTTGGCGGTTCCTGTGATGTGCAATTTTTGTTGTCATGTTCACCACCGCATCTCTTGCATCTCTCGCGACCCTTACATTGCGCGCTAATGTGACCGTATCTTAAGCATTTTAGACATTGTACAACTCGTTGTACATAAGGCTCTACATCAAATATTAATTTTTCTATAACTATCTGTGTAGGCAGTACTTTACCTTTGAATGACACTAATATTGTTTGTGTAGGAATAAAGTTCAACTTCCCGTCTTGAAACACTCTACGATTCATACGCCGAACGTCTAACACTTCTACAATGTTGCCATATCTTGGTTTAATAAGTTCTTTTAACTCTGTTTCTGAAATATCCACATCGACGTGTTTAATTATACCTTGCCTTCTTGCTAAATATTGGGGCATGTATGCTTCGTAATCCTTGTTGGATAGTTCCTTTGAATTTATTAATTTATTGGCGCTAGATGCGGTTGAAAATTCAATTTTTAATTTATTAATGCCTACACTAGCTATACAATTGATAGAGTCCTGTATATCTGGCTCGCAATTCCTAACTAACCTTGCTACTCCTATTCTATGCAACCGACCTACATTTCCGTTTTTATTTTGTACGTAGACTATGTATGGCCCTGTATCAGCTGTTCGATATAAATATTTTTGTTTTGGGAATAATTGATTATTTATATTTTGGTTTGTTTCTTCCGTGACCTTCTCTTTTTCTTGTGATAAGCCCGTGCTGCCAAGAGCTGATAAACCCGACTGCGATATTAATTGAGAGTTGTGGAAAGAATTTTGATTTAAAATTACTGGATTAATTAATAATTCTTCGCTTACCTGTTCCCTTCTAATATTATGTGGTAGTGTAATTTGTGTCTGTGTATTATGTGTAATCTGTGGATTTTTTAATAATAGGTTTCTATTTTGTGATTGTGTATTTGAGTGTATCTGTTCATTTTCTTCTCCTATTCCTGTTTTTTTTGTCACCGTATCGTCTTCTATGTCCATCCATGTGTCATGTTCTTTGGCCTTATCTGGTGGATCAACTTTAATGTCTTTATTAAGGCTCATAATACTTATTTGTTTTCACTAAGAACGCACTTAAAATTTTCACGCTACGATCAGACGTCCGAACACTTCTGAATCCGCCCGTGCACTGTTTGTGTTTTCAAATACTGGAAAGCATCATCTTCATTTGAATTTAAAAAAGTTAAGAGCTATCAGTCAGGTGTTCATCTAGTTGATTTAGTTTATACAGGATGCGCCAATTAAAACTTGCCATCTGGAAAATATCGGAATTAAAAAAAAAAAACGCACAGACATGTCCACTTGTTTTCTTAAGGGGGACATATGATGGTGTAAGTTTTGTTGTCTCGGAACCTACCCCTTAGACAGGGGCATAAATACCTTTAAATGTTAAATGGCCCCTATTTTGAGCGACACCTCATTTTAAAGCTTTCTCAATTCTGCTCATAACAATATACAACTTTTTAAATTTTGGTGTGAATATGGCAATAAAATCATCAATTAAAGAATACGACAAAGTATCAATGAATGTTCTTTAATTAAATGTTCAAATTGTTCAAGTGAGTTTGGTCATGTTGCATAAATTTTCGACTTCAAGTGTCCCCATAGAAAGAAATCTGGCCATCTGGGAGGCCATTGACCTAAACCTCTGCGTCCTATCCAGTGATTTGGAATGTTCCGAAAATCACGCCTAGCTGCGGCGTAATGTTGTGGAGCACCATCCTGCTAAAAACACACATCCTCTTCTGCCAAAGTCATTTTACAATATTTCCACAACTGTTGGGTAGATATGCGTTTCTAGTAGATCCAGATACATCTTTACATCCAGATTTCCCGGTAGGAACAAAGAAGCTATGAGGTGGTTTCCCATGTTCCAAGACACCAAAACTTAAACCATCTCATGTGCCCTCCTGGAGAACAAAATCGACATGTTTCGTTTTTTTTCTTTTTAATTCCGGTATTCTCCAGGTGGAAAGTTTTAATTGGCACAGCGTGTATACAAAACTATATTAAATAATCTGATTAGTATTATTTTTCATCAGCAAACTGAAGAAAAACTGATATCCCGCCTACTAGACAATAAAACAAATAGGTTATGTTACAATATCAACTTACTTGCTAAACTCTCTGCACTTGGAATATTGGCCATTGCATTAGAATTCAGATCTCTCAGTTGTTCGTTGATCACTTGCTGTAACTGATCCATCTCAGTCCTGATTTCAGATATTTGTTGGTCCCTAAGAGACAATAAAGCCAGGTATTTCTCTTTTTCCAATTTCAATATGGCATGTTCACGTTTCAAGTTGGCATAATCTTCTTCAATTTTTGCCTTCTGTGACTTTAGTTCTTGTATCATGTAGTTGAATTCTTCAGAAACATTGGAAGATTCCTTCCTTTGTTGCTCCAAGACTCTTTTAAGTTGTTCAATTTGGGATTCCAAAGTGTTTTTCTGTTCTTCAAATGTTTTCATTTCTACATGTATAAAATTCTCCTGAAATAAAAAAATATGTTGCTTTATATAACAATAAAGCAATTAGGTAAACAAGAATTAAGAATATACTATGAAACAGCTTATAGCCTAAAGCTAGGTTTATACAGACACGAATTGAGAAACGTACTCTTATTGGTTAATTATATTAGGATATTATTAAAAATAAACCAATAGAATTCGTTTCGCTGTATGAATCTAGTTTTACCTGTACACTTTGATAACATCCAATTCACAATAACTATATTAACTTTGCTATTTTAAATCGACCAACCTGTGTACTATTATACATTTAAATTCTAGATACAACTTTAGTACAAATTGCATATAACCTATCTCTTAGCGTTTTTGAGATAATTGATATTACTGCCAAAGAATAAAATTTGCAAATGACCATTGAAAATGAGTAGTTGCAAGTAAGTTCTTGTTTATAATAACATTCTACTGTGATGACCATGTGGAAGGAAAAGGCTTTTATGATGTGCATTGGTATTTCTATAATATATTATAGGATGTCCATGATATGTTCTTTAATGATGAGATCAAAAAGAGACCCGATATAATTTTGTTTAAACATAAAACTGCTATTTTTATATTGTCATAGGCCAGCACATGGCTGGTCAGGGCATTGCCCTGACTGGAACCTTTTTTGCCTTTACTGTTAAAATCTCTCTAATCTAGTATACTGCGACTTCCAGATCGATAGAACTCAAAAGATTAATATTGATGAATTGTTAATCAAGTTCAATAACAAATGTGAATGGAAGCTACAACTGTTTTGACTGATTCATCAGAATGTTATAGAATAGTATCATCTGGAGGTGAAATTTACAAATGACCATTGAAAATTAGTAGTTGCAAGTATGTTCTTGTTTAGAACCCATATCCGGGGTCAGTTTCAATTATATATATATATATATATATATATATATATATATATATATATATATATATATATATATATATATATATATATATATATATATATCACACCGATAACTCAAAAAATAATGGGCCGATTTTGATAAAATTTGGCATGTGCCTTCCTTTTATAAATGGCTTCGATAAGTTCGTTAGTCAGGAAAATCGAACTAGGTTTTCCGGGAAAATTTTAAGTTTTCATTCGAAAAAAATTTATATCTCCGGAATTAACAGCGTAAGGGCAACCAAATTTGGTGCACGGGTTTATATCATCATAGGTAAGCTACCTACCAAAATTTATCTCTGTAAGTTAGAGGACAAAAAAAGTTACTGGCATTTAAAGAAAAATAAATTTGTGTTTTCCTCAAAACGTCAAAGTCGCGATTTAAAACGTCAAAATTGGTAATATTTAGGCAATGAACATGAAACTAATATGAGCTATGGAAAGAAAATGTTTCAAGAAGAATGTTTTATAAAGCCTGAACTCTTAGTTTCAATCGTCATTGTCCTTCATTTTACTAAAATATTCCCAGAAAATTCATTTCAAATATTTATTCTCTGATGCTTTGGCAGTAGTGTTGGCTATAGAGTTTATCGTTTAATGGTATATCATTTTTGTCGAATTTTCGTAAAAAATCATTAAACCCCTGTTTGGTATAAAGAAAAGTGGACTGTATGTGATTGAAACTAGTATTTATTATCAACCCTTTTCCTCGTTTGAGGGATACAATTTAGGGGGATGTTGAACGTTCGCCTGCTCTGCCGATACTGACTTGTCATGTCTCTTGATGCTATTCACGATTGCAGTGGAGCGGCTGTTAACTATTGCAATGAAGCGGCAACATGCCCCTGTACGTTGAAAGCTCCAGCATTTCAAAAACAATTAATTGAAGTAAAAAGTGTGTTTCACAAACAGAAAATAAACATAGTTAATACAATTCATGAATGACAGACATATTAAACATCAAAGCATAATATTAAAATTGTAAAAATAACGTAAAGTTCATTGAAAAATAAATAAACAAATATTCATGTGGATATGAGTCCTCAATGGACCGGTCTTGCACAAGTAACACACTCAACGTTCACTAAACTTTCCTTTGAAAGTGTTTGATATCACTTACTTACAGTTGGTAAAGGGCACAGTTTGGAAAAAGCACGTTTGATGATGTCCGTGCTGGTCTTCACAGTGGCGACTCTCATTTCAGCATCCTGTCCGGGATGAACCTCGACGATTCTACCCATCTTCCAAGACAGAGGAGGTTGGCCATTTGCTTTTACTACAACTAGATCTCCGACCTTGAGTTGATTTCCCTTAGTTGATAACCATTTTGTTCGTACTTGCAATTCCGACAGATATTCTTTCTGCCAGCGTGTCCAAAAGTGTTGAAGAATGTACTGAATTTTCTGGAACTGGTCTAATCGATTTGAAATATATGTAAGATGTGGATCAGGCAGTGAAACCAGCGATCTTCCTATCAGGAAATGAGCGGGGGTTAAAGGGTCAAGGTCGTTGGGGTCACTTGATAGAGGGGAAATAGGTCGGGAATTTAGGACTGATTCTATCTGTATTAACAAAGTAAACATTTCTTCAAAGGTTAGGTATGTATTGCCCATCACTCTTTTCATGTGATGTTTGACTGATTTAACGCTAACCTCCCAAAGTCCTCCAAAGTGAGGCGATTGAGGCGGTATAAAATGCCAGTCGATTTCCATGTCAGATGCCGATGAAACAATATGATCACAATTTGTGTTAATAAACCTTGCAAGTTCTCTTAGTTCATTACGAGCACCAAGAAAGTTAGTACCGTTGTCAGAGTATATATGAAGTGGCTTACCTCTGCGTCCACAGAATCTTCTCAGCGCAAGTAAGAAAGAATTGGTTGTCAAGTCTGACACTAGCTCCAAATGTAAAACTTTCGTAGAAAAACATATGAACAAAGCTATGTACGTTTTTATGAGCTTGGGAGCACGTCCTTTTCTGTCTTTGATAAGTATTGGACCTGCGTAGTCGACACCAGTAACAGAAAATGGAAAAGAAGGTTCAACACGGGACCTTGGCAAATTTCCCATTTTTGGGTGAATGTCACGAGGTGAATTACGAAAACATGTGATGCAATTGTGAACAATCTGTCGGGCTAAATTTCTGCCTCCTAGATGCCAGAATCGTTCTCGGAGGGAACACAAAAGTTGCTGTGGACCTGCATGAAGTAGACGTATGTGTTCTCTAGTAAATAAGAGTTTCGTGAGACGATGGTCTTTAGGCAGAATTAAGGGGTGTTTTTTATCATATGAATAAATGCTTGAATTCGTAAGTCTTCCTCCCACTCGAAGCAAGCCATCACAATCCAGAAAAGGATTTAGTTTTGCCAGCTTGTTTAACTTATGGGTACTACTATTTTTAATGGAAATAATTTCCGATTCGAAAGCTTCAGCTTGTGCCATCTTGACAAGTGTCTTCTGGGCTTGCTGAATTTCTTGGACCGTGATAGAATCAACCTTTCTTTGTATCACTGAAGACCGGCAATTTTGCTTGAATCGCATACAATATTCAATTATCCTTTCCAACTTAGAAAGATCTGAATATAGGTCGAAGATGTCATTAGCGACGGTTGTTATCAGAGAGGATAATTCAGCCCTTTTTTAGTTCAGGCAGCTCGTTTGCGGAAATATGCTCTTGTGTTGGCCACTCAGAAGATGACAAAGTCAACCAGGATGGACCAGAAAACCAGATTGTACACTTCGATAAATCTTGAGGAAAAATTCCTCTGCTAAGCAGGTCTGCAGGATTGGATTTTGTCGGCACATGTTTCCAAATACAATTATGTGTCAAACCTTGAATTTCTGCCACCCGATTAGAAACAAAAGTCTTGAGTAAGTTGGGTAACGTCTTTAACCATCCTAGGACCACAGTTGAGTCTGACCATAAAACGATTTTGTCAAACAATGTATGCATAGAAATGATCACATGGTGCATTAGTCTTGACAAAATTAGAGCTGCGGATAATTCTAACCTTGGAATAGTTATAGTTTTGAGTGGAGATACTCGTGATTTTGCACAAAGAAGTCTAACAAAGATGTTGCCATCTGGATCTGTAGATCTTACATACAGGCATCCACCATATGCTAATGTGCTAGCGTCTGCGAATCCATGAAGCTCAATGCTAACAGGGTTTTGGCATATCACGTGTCTGGGAATTTTGATTTCATTCAAACAATGAAGTTGGTTTCTATATAATAACCACTTTGAACTAATTTTCTGAGGGACAGGTTCGTCCCACGACACCTTTTCTAGCCAGAGTTCTTGCAAGAGTATTTTAGCAATAATCACTGTTGCACACAGGAGGCCAAGTGGATCGAAGATCTGA
This sequence comes from Tillus elongatus, assembly GCA_964006375.1. NCBI lineage: Eukaryota > Metazoa > Arthropoda > Insecta > Coleoptera > Cleridae > Tillus > Tillus elongatus. The sequence continues at coordinate 154,376,241 of OZ023263.1, read as the reverse complement.
GAGGTTTCAGACAGGATTGTTCGTTTGCTTATTACCTTTTCCAAAGGCTGTTTGATGTCGTATACGAAATTATCACCTTTAACAGACCAAACCAGTCCCAGTGTTTTGGTATGACCGTCAGAATCAAGGCATACAATATTGGGATGCATCTCTGATTGATCGAAGTGTCTAAGTATTTCTGGATTATTGGAAATCCATTTTCTTAATTTGAAACAACCAAACTCGAGAACCTTGGGTAATGTCTCACATATGTACTTCATTTCTTCTTTGGAGTTAGCCCCAGTTAAGACATCATCAACATAGAAGTCTTCACGTATGATCTTAGAGATGAGGATGATCTTGTTCACATTCAAAACTCAACTGAAATAAACATCTTATAGAAAGAAAGGGAGCAGAAGCTGTCCCGTACGTCACAGTGTTCAGGTCAAATGTTTTCAGCGGTTCAGAAGGTGAATCACGCCACAGTATTCTTTGAAGAGGGCGTTGTTTCGGTTCTATCAGTACTTGTCGATACATTTTCTCAATGTCAGCTGAGATAACGTAAGTATGTTTCCGAAATCTCAAAATTATGGAGAATAAGTCGGATTGTATCGTCGGTCCAACCATTTGAAGGTCGTTCAATGAAATTCCAGAACTGGAGGCTACTGAACCGTCGAAAACAACTCTAAGTGATGTGGTGAGAGAAGATTCTTTAAGGACTCCATGATGTGGAAGATGAAAGGTATCTGTTATCTCTTGTGACATGGATGGTGACATATGTTTCAATTCTTGATATTCATGGATAAAATTCTTGTATCTTTCATATATCTTTGGGTTCATATGAAGCTTTCTTTCTAAATTCAGAAATCTTTTCTTGGCAACATCATAGGAATCACCCAATTTAGTGGTATGTTCCTTCAAGGGTATAGAAACGATAAAACGACCATTCACATCTCGTCGATGTGTTTCTTGAAAGTGCCTTTCGCAGGCAGCTTCTTCCTTGGTAACAATTGTATTGTTGGGAATTTCTTCGATTTCCCAGAACTTAGCGAGTTGATCAGCAATTGGTAATGTCTTCGAGAAATTGCAGGACATGAGTGCATTATCGTCAGTTTCATGCTCAGTAGGACGGTGACAACCCAACCAAAATGGGTTTTTTGCAACGTGGGACGACCTGGCCCTGCAGAACGTTGACCAATACAAATAGTTTGCCAAAATTGGCTTGCTCCAAGTAGTATATCAATTTTCCCTGGTGTAGCAAAGTTCTTATCTGCCAAGTTCATATGTGGTGGAATATTCCAGTCGGATGTATCAACAGCCGTTGTTGGTATGCAATTAACAATTTCCGGAATAATGAGACAACTTACTGTGATTTGGAACTGAGAGAATTTCGAACTCAATTTGACATAACACTTCGACTTTATCGTAATTATGGAATTGTTTATTCCAGAAACTCTAAGTTCTATAGGAAAGCGTTCTAGATTGAGTTTGTCAGCAAGTACCTCAGTTATAAAATTAGACATACTGCCGGAATCGAGCAATATTCTTGCAGAGTGTGAATTTCCCTTGGCATCTAAAACTCTAGCAACTGCAGTGGATAACAGTACCATCGCTTGTCCTGAAGAAATTGCAGAAAAGTTGCCTTCAGCGGGTGGAGCAGAAGGAGCTGGATTAGTGACGACTTTTTTCTCAGTATTATCCCTGTGCAATAGTGTATGGTGCCTCGCCCTACATTTTTGACAATTGAACCTAGATTTGCACCTTCCAGTAAAATGACCTTTGGATAAACAATTGTAACACAGATTCATTTGTTTTACTCTTGATTCTCTGTCTGCAACACTTAGTTTCTTGAATGTATCACAGGAAATTACGAAATGGGATTGCTTGCAGAACGGACATGAAAACGAGTTTGTGGTAGCCAATGTCTTAATTTGAGGCCTATCATTGACCTTTGAATTCCTCTGTTCAATTGTTTCTAAAAGTGCAGCCTTTTTTTCTAAAAATTGAAGTAAGTCACCGAAAGAAGGAAGCTCTTTGGAATTATTTGAATTTTCAAGCTCTCTGATGGTCACGGAATCTAATTTAGATGTTATGAGACAAACAAGAAAGGCTTCTCTTTGTTTTTCTTCAGGAATAAGTGAATTAAGAGATCGAATGTTTTTGTTAATATTGTCAATCAGATTTCTCAGCTTAGAAGATGATTCCTTGGAAATGACATCAAGATTAAATAAGGATTTGACATGGTTGTGAACAAGCACACGGGAATTATTAAAACGATCATTTAGACTTTGCCAGGCAATGAGATAATTAGTCGCTGCAATAGGAAGGCTTTTGATTGCCTCAGCGGCTTTTCCGGTTAAAGATGCACGTAGGTAATGTAATTTGTGTACATCAGTTAAACCTTCATTTGCGTGAATAAGGCTTGAAAATAAATCTCGAAAATTCAACCAATTCTCAGACTGACCGCTGAAATGAGGTAGATTGATAGTTGGTAATTTTATGAAACTATTATGTGACATGGAATTGTTCAAAGAATTTAGAGAGGTGCTTCTCTGATTTTCATTTATAGGCGAAAAATGATTATGACTACCTGCAGGTTCGAAAGTAGCTTCAACCGCGGGCTGTAATTTAATTGCTTGCGACTGAACTTTGCTATATTTTTGTAAAATAAATTCTGCTTCAGATATCAAATCATAGTATTTATTTTCGAAATCTTCAGCATATTCAATTTCCTTTGTGGCATCTTCGCTTGCCGCTTCAATTTCAGGTTGAATTTTATTTAAAGATTCCAATAAGGGTTTCACAGAATTTAATCTCGTACGAAGATGAATTTCAGCACGCATGTCAATTTCTTGTATGTCTGCTAAGTTGATCTGGACATCCCTTAAATAATTTTCGAATAATGTGAGTCTCCGCTTGAAATTACCTCTTTCTCGAACATAATCCATTTTTACAAAGATCGTATATAAATTACAGTTAGGGTATAGAATAGAAATACTGATAACTTTGCTTTTTAAAGTATTAGGATAACATGCGAATAGGATACGTGTATTTCAAGCTCACAAAAAACGATAATATTAAATTGTAAATAACCTTAAGCATTAAACAGACCCTTGCGACCTTCCTGGAATACGCGGTATATAGCCGACGTCGTCGGCCGGTAGGTAGGTACTAACTTTCTTGCAAACGTACACGGTAAAGACAACTAGACGAAAATATTACCTGCTTTTGTATCATACAATTTAAACGACATATAACATGAGTAAATCAATTTGCAAATCAACTTGTTGGAAAACTGATATTGAATTTAATTGAAATGGCAACACAGATTTATTTTTCTATATCAGCACAGTACAAATACAAGTTAACTAGTAAATTTTATTTTAAACACTGAAAATGCATATGTCAAATAAGATCAGAATCAAAGGTTCAGAATGCAGTAAGTAATAGGAAATAGAAATGGATGCTCATACCTGAATCCACTGTATAAGAAACTAATTTTCACTGTTATTTTACGATTTTACGTAAACACTTCTTTGTGTACTGAGCATCGGCAGAATCACTGTTGATTAAATACCACAATAACTGAATATTACCCGATATAATCGGGCTCGATAGGACCAAAATGTTTGGTATAAAGAAAAGTGGACTGTATGTGATTGAAACTAGTATTTATTATCAACCCTTTTCCTCGTTTGAGGGATACAATTTAGGGGGATGTTGAACGTTCGCCTGCTCTGCCGATACTGACTTGTCATGTCTCTTGATGCTATTCACGATTGCAGTGGAGCGGCTGTTAACTATTGCAATGAAGCGGCAACAACCCCAATATATCCGTTATTATGCAAGTTACGAAAAAAAATTGTATACATTAATTATAGGGTGTCTTGAGCTACATCTAAAAAAATATTTATACAATTACAGGGTGGCCTTTTTTTTTTAAATCGAACATGCTCTATGTTATGCATTTTTGCATTTTCCATCGAAATATAATACATCTTTGTAAAAAAAGAAATTCGGGACGCAGCAAGTGCGTTATGGTAGCGAATTTTCACTCAATGCTTAAAATTTAAATAGCTCAATTTGCTATTAACCTATAAGGTTGACCAGGAAACCAGTTTTTTCGGGAACAGTTTAAGTTTACTTTTGGAAATTTTTGTACATTTTCAAACAATAAAGTTATTTTGATGAAACATGGCACATTGTTTATACTATATAGATTATACTGGTAATCAAATTTGAAGCCTGCTTTCTTAAAAAAAATATATTTGCTATTAAAAACATTTTAATGAAAATTCACTACCATAATGCACTTGCTGCGTCCAGACTTTTTTTATATTGTCATAGGCCCGTAGCCAGCACAGGGCTGGTCAGGGAATTGTCCTGACTGGAACTTTTTTTGCCTTGACTGTTAAAATCTCTCTAATCTAGTATACTGAGACCTCCAGATAGATAGAACTCAAAAGATTGATATTGATGAATTGTTAATCAAGTTTAATAACAAACGTGAACGGAAGCTACAACTGTTTTGACTGATTCATCAGAATGTTACCTTTGTCATAGTATCATCTAGAGGTGTGCGAAACCATGTTTTTCTTAAACTAAACTATGCACGAACCCAAGCAAATATGTTGCTTCGAACCTCTGAAATAGTATGCCTAAGGTTCACACTGGAACTTCGAATTTCGTAAAAGTTCAAAATCGAACTTCTAACTAACCAAAATTCTTCAATGTTCATAATATATAATTACCTTAAATACAAAACATAAGTATATGGTAGCATACAATATTTGGTATATCGAAGATATCTATTGTTTTTTGCAAAAAGCAAAGGCTCGACAAAATTTGAAGGTTGATTGGGTGAAAATGCCTTCTGGTGCTGATGTTAGTTGTGAAGATGGGTCAATATTGAATCAAAAACACAAAAAGGTATATTGAAATCTCGTTAGATTTCTACATCTATAGCTAAGCTCAATTATATATACTTTTTGTCGTTTGGTATTATCTAGACAGTTTTAACAGTCTTTTAGAGTGATTTAGACAGTGGCGATTTCTCCTAGTGAGCTAGGTGTGCGCCGTACACCCTAAAATATAATCAAAATGTGCACAGTTATATATGTTTTATATATTTTTTCCCTTAGTCTTAATACACTACATATTTTATGACAATCGATTTAATTTACTTAGGTATTTGATTTCATAAATAGTCGGTTAATAGTGACTTGGAATGAAGTAGATACCACGTCTTCTAACATATTCAGAGAATATGAGTAGGTCAATAGCAACGGGGAATGAATTTGGGTTAGGTGTGCGTTAAGATTTCCGAACAACTTCAGTCGATGGAGCGGTATTGGTATACAATGCAGTCCCCTACCCACGTGTTTAAAATAGTGAGGAAAATACCATTGATTTTAACACTACAGTGAGCTATAAAAATACCGCTCAAGACAAATGGAGGGAACGTCGGTGTAACCAACGTTGTGATAGCATTATTTACAAACATTACGACTGGATCAAAGCATCAAAGACTATAATACATTTTAGTGAATTTTCGTAGGAAAAAATCACTAACGAGAAGATCTCGACTATTGAATTTTGAAAAAATTTTTGCAAATGAGGGCGAACTAGGACCCCTAGAACCCATATCTGGGGTCAGTTTCAATTTTTATGTTATATATATATATATATATATATATATATATATATATATATATATATATATATATATATATATATATATATATATATATATATATATATATATATATATATATATATATATATATTGGTATCTCACCGATAACTCAAAATATAATCGGCCGATTTTGATAAAATTTTGCATGTACCTTCCTTTTGTAAATGGCTTGGATAAGTTCGTTAGTCAGGAAAAACGGACGAGGTTTTCCAGGAAAATTTTGAGTTTTCATTCGAAAAAAAATTGTATGCCAAAAAATAAAAACGATATGATAACCAAATTTGGTAGGCAGGTTTACGATATAAAAAGTAAACTATACACCAAAATTTAGATTTCTATGTTACAAGAAAAAAAGTTATAATAAAATATTTTGTGCCAGATCATTTCTATGAAAGTTCACTACCATAACCCACTTGCTGCATCCAGGCTTTTTGCACATTTTATTATTTAGTACCATATTAACATTGAACTACTTTTAATGTTTTCAGTTTTCACCCCGTTCCGGACACTGCTAACGCTAACACAAATTTGTGTGAAGAGAAGAGGTTCTATAATAATTCCATGCTCTTTTCGTGTTTTAAAGTTTTAAGTGACTTTTTAATTTGTTAGTGTTGCGGTGGAACATTAATTTATTTATCTACGTATTATTCCCATATAGGTGCAATATATATATATATATATATATATATATATATATATATATATATATATATATATATATATATATATATATATATATATATATATATATATATATATATATACATTTAGTGTTAATAATTTTTAAAACCACCACTAACACCAACTCGTTACCACACACCCGAACTTTTTGATCAGGAGACGCCACTGGATTTAGATTTAATTTCTTTACTTAACTTAAAATTTTAACTGTCTATCGATCGAGAATATTTAATTTTGTTTTGGCTCACTGGGAAATAAAACATGTTCAACCTAGTATTTCCGGAAGGCAATCTGCAATTATCAACTTAAAGTCGGAAAAATTACACTGCCGATAGCTTTTGAACATTGCGATCATAATGATGTAACCAAAGAAGGCGTTATAATAAAATATTTTGGGCCAGATCATTTCTATGCAAGTTCACTACCATAATGCACTTGCTGCATCCAGGCTTTTTGCACATTTTATTATTTAGTACCATATTAACATTGAACTACTCTTAATGTTTTCAGTTTTCACCCCGTTCCGGACAATTATGTAATGAATCAATTTAGAAATTGTAGGGAATCTTAAATCGCTGAGATGCTTTTGTCACGTATCCTGTATATGAATAAATTATTTTGATGTTATTATCTGTGATATTTAATAGAACAGCTACCAAACTGACATTTTATGTAAAATGTCAACAGTTATTTTCTATTTTATGTGTCATAGGCGACTAGAATAACGACAATGGTGAAAAACATCCAGTTTTTTGCTGGAATTGAAATAACGCAAAAAGTAGCAAAGATAGACACAGAATGACCTGGACAAGAGTTAGAGAGAATCAAAATCTCTACTGTATAAAGTAATCAAATACAGGGTGTTGCATTTCAAAAACTCACGAAAATTAGGTTTAAAGTTCGTAATGTTGGCATGGCCATAGAAAACCCCCTGTACAAAAACATCAATCCGTATTGCATCAGAGGACTTCAGCCATCGTTCCTCTTTCCATTATAAAAATATCTTGTTTCTAATGATTATAAGTTCAGAAATATTACACGTTTAATTGAACCATGTTTTTTCACAAATGATGAGAATTTTCCAATCTGTTTGGCAACGTTGCAAAAATGTGTCATGAAAATTGTGGTGCTATCTACGGAATTTTACGGTGAATCGAAATATGTAAAAATATACAGTGTGTTTGATTTAAAAAACATGAATTTGTTCCCACACTGCCTCTTTGGAGCACCTGTATAGTCTAAAATAATTTTATAAGTTGCATATCTTAACCCTTGGTAACTTCCCCAGAAGAGTTTCCCCTAAATTTATTGGTACAGGAGATATTGAGCTTTGTCGCACTAATTGGCCACCCTGTATAAATATACATACATACATACATACATACATACATATATATATATATATATATATATATATATATATATATATATATATATATATATATATATATATATATATATATATATATGTATGTATATAAAATGATAAAATATTGCAGTTTACTATGTAAGACTGACAAACAAGGCAACCTCAAAATCATTTTTGGAAAAAAATAATGAAATGAGAAAAGTTTAAATATACATTGAAAATCTTGGTTGGCTGCTTCATCGCGGGGGTTCTCCTTCCCCTTCTGCATGCCTACAATCACCCTCAATGCATAAATAAGAACAATGTAAACAAGAAACATTCCTTGGGAACAACTCCTAAGAAAGTTACGGGACCTGCGGTGAATATAGAGGTTCTGCACACAGCAAACAGGATTTTAAGGAAGCATAGCTGCGAAATGGGATAAAGGCAGTTTATAGGGATCCAACTAAGCTGTTTCCTTCGCACTTTCCGCTCACATTTCCTTTTTCTATTCTTCCCCGCCCAGCACCCCTATCCACTCCTGATCCCGTAACTTTCTTGTGGGCTGTTTGCAAAAAAATTCTTCTTGTGGTTTGGGCATTCAGAAAGGGTTCTAAGCACGTCTCTGAAAATATTTTTCTGAACACCCCCCATGTGCTAAACTGTTTTCTCGCAAAGGGCTAATTCAATAGAAAAATGCCAGGGGATGTTTTTTGTTTAGAATTAATCATTATGCCACAAAAATGTATTAAATTTAAAAAAGTGTCGTACTATTTTCTTTTTAATTAAACCAGACTGTATTTTCGAAAATAAGTCATTTATGACCTGCATTAATAGAAACCTTATGCTTAAAAATTAAGTAAACTTTAATTCCTTAAAGTTTGTGTACACATTTAATCAAAATCTTGTATATTATCAGCATTCATTCCAACAAGTGATTTGTGTTTAGTGTTGTCAGCACCCGTTAGGAAAAATGGGGGCGTGGTTTGTTTTAAATAAGGATTTATTGTAAGGCTGTTTAAGTATTAGATAAAAAATCTTAACGGCATTATTTAAGTTGGACATAGGTCAATCCAATAATTAAACAAAAATTCGTTATTATAGATTCATTCTTAATTCCTAAAATATGCAGAAATATATACAACTGTACAACTTGTGGAATAATATGCGGTAGCACAAAACATTGCATAATATATGCAAAATATGTATTGGCATGCATTTTGCATCTATTCCTTGCTAATAAAACAAACAGACAAAAAAACATTACGTTTTGATGTTCCAAATAATCCACTCTCTTCTTAAGAAACTGCACTGATTCTCTTTCATTTTTAAGTTGGAGTTCTAATTCATTTTTTTCACTCTTTAATCTACCACATAGCATCTCCATTTGTCTACAGCTGGTTTCTAATTTGACGGTGCTATCTTCCATAAGTTTCTGAATTTTTGCGGTTTCTGCTTCATTTGATGGCAATGCAGGTGTCTGGCAAGTTTTCTCAACTGTTGATGGTTTTATAACAATCAGTCTTTCCTATAAGTAATCCTTAATTAATAAATGATAAAAATATTGGTAAAGAGTAACAGGATTTAGAATTAATTTTTGCAAAGACATATAACTTATACCTTTAAAGTGGGTTTATTTAATAACTATTATAAATGCATTTTTTATGAATTGTTGGACCACTAAAAAAATAAACTGCAAACAAGAGTGGTCATAACATTAAAATAATATTTTAATTTCATCTTAAATGTGTCTACAATACAAAGTCAAAAGTAAATTCCAATTTAAGATACAAAAATATTGTAGGAATTAATTCATGGCCAGTTATTGTGGTGTCCATGAAGTAGTCATTACTACTTCATGGACACCACAATAACTGGCCATGAATTAATTCCTACAAAATTTTTGAGCTAATATTGACATCCATCCCACTAAGTATGGTAACTTACAAATGCTTACCACAACGCTAGATAATTTACCATTAAGCAAGTTAAGTTTGCAACATTTCTAAATGTTTGCAGCCAAAAAACCAATGCAAATTTACAAATGAAACTTTAACATAACTTTCAAATCTAATATCTCCTTTGCCGGCTTGTTGTTTTTCTCCATTTGTAAGCTCACGTAAAGTTACAATTGTAATGTTCCTGAAAGTTTGTTTTAATTTGTAAACCTTTATTTAAATTCCCCCCGTTTAGGTGTTCGTGTATGTTCGATCGTATATCATTGTCGTCCAATAGCAACGCCAACAGCGAACTGACTCTGACAATGCGTCCGGCGCCCGGCCATAATGATTAATGGCGGATTGTTGTTTATATTTATGATATCATAAGCTGTTATTTGATCTGTCTATTTATTTTTCTGGAAGTTTTAAAGATTGAACAATCTTATTGCAGCCTGAATTGTTTGAATTTTGTGTAATTAAGTAATTTGTTGTCTGGAGTGTAGATAATGAAACATGGAGTATATCGACAAAATGTCAGGTACGAATCCCTAAACCAGCTATATACTAATTACATGTGTGAATTCAATAACATTAGTCTCTTTTCTGTAGCATAATAAATTTTTGGTATATCGCTATTGGTGAATTATTTTTAAATAGCTGCATTTATATTTTTGTTTCTTTTTATGAAATATACTCAAGGAAAAAGAAAACCTAATTGCTAAATATGAATTTTGTTATGTCCTTAGAAGCAGCCTGGAGATGTCTTACCTGGTCAGACCAATTCATTTTAAAACGTTAAATATGATTGACCTATGGAAGAATGAGGCTTATCCAGAGCAATCGACATCATAGGGAACAGTACAGTACCCATCAAGTTGCCAGGATTGCTTATTTTGCACATTGTCGCAGTATCCTATCGTATGGAACATTCATATGGGTTAACTCGTCAGCAGCGGAACATGTGTTTATCATGCAAAAAAGGGTCCAAGAAAAAGCTGCCCTAATGTGTTCAAGGCCAATGGGATGCTTAGGTACCCTTCCAGCTATATTCCTCTTCAGTATATGTATTAAAAATATCCAGTGAATGATTAAGCTTGCAACATCAATACCAGGTGCAGGCATGAATGAAAAATACAGTTCCACAAAAAGGAGAAAACAAAGCAGATGTTTGATTACTTGGGAATCAAATTCCTCAGTTTTCTACCTAATGTTATTAAGATGCTCCCACTAACAAGATTACAGTAGGCACTAGTGGATGTTATAAAACCAAAACCAATGTGAACGAATGTATTGGTGCTCTAAACTAATGTGTATAGTGTTACATGCTACTTGTATTAATTCTTTGTAGTGTGTGTGAGTGCGTTAGGCAAAAGCTTTGGAAGGCAAGTTCCACCAGCCACAGACTTTTCTTATATATATATATATATATATATATATATATATATATATATATATATATATATATATATATATATATATATATATATATATATATATATATATTGTAATTCATTGTAGTCATTATTTTGCTTTACTTTAACTCAATGTTTCTGAATGTATATAGACATTGACGGTACTATACTTAGTCGATAGGGATAGATAAGACATATGCGTGAACACTTTCAGAGACATATTTAAGCTATTGTCGCATTGAAGTTGTATTCATTTCCCTGTGCTTGATTTATCCATTGCTTATTCTTACGTTTGCTTAATTAAATTTTCTCTAAAATCGATTTGAACACCATTTTAGGTATTTATTTTTTCACAATAGTATTTAATATGTTGACTTTATTTTGTCACATATGTTACCACATATTTTAGAAGCCAGAAAAAAATTCTCGTCTCTCAAAATAAGTAATGCTACTTCGTTTCTGTTATTGGTGTTTCACACGTTTTCCTAGAAGACTAAGGGTTATTTAGTAAAACAATATCAAAAACAATTAATTGGTATTCATTTAGAAAAAAGAATTTTTGAAATCGGTCAATTAATAATGATACCACGAGTTCAATTTATCTATTTTGTTGCTGAGTTTTGACTAGAACTGCATTTTAGGCTAAACTTGGACACTCGCTATATGTCTAACTATTTCTATGTAGTAACTATAGTCGGTACTTATAAAGACAGTGACTTACCATGTACATTTGATGGTCAATAAAGTGTATATATCTATCTATCAGCAGAAATGAAATGTGTTGTAAGTCTTTAATTTTATTATGTAATAAAGATTTTATTCTAATTAACATTGTCCTAACTCGTTTTTTACAGTTTTAGAAGAAATGTATAAATACACCTATACCTATATTCAGTATTAGTTTGTAACTTGAAATAAATTCAGTTAATCAAATACAGTTTCTTTTTTCAAAAATGCTTGGGCACATTGGTTAGTATTTCAAGTTGCAGTCTTTTAAAAATCTATATGGTATGTACCAAATTTGATAAATGACTTCATCGATAATTTCTTTAAATCAACCCTATGTTTTTGTTGACTTATTTTTAAAGTTCTTACATGTGAAGTTGTAGGAAACCAGCAGATTTAAAATTTTTATTCATTGATAACTACACTTTTTTTTTCTTGTTTTCAACTCAAGATTTATAATAAAAATTAGAAATTTTGTGGTTTTGTATCGCTTGATGTGTACTTTAAAAATAGTCAACAAAAAGCTAAGTTTGTCATTTACAAAAATTATCAATGACATTTGACACAATTTGTATAATACATTTTTGAAAAGATTGTAACTGAGAATATTATCAGACTCCAAGCATTTTTGAAAAAAAGCTGAAGTAGATTAATTAGAATTATCCCAAGTTACAAACTTGCACTGTATATATAATATATACAATTGCAGATAAGTTGCAAATGTAAGTTTAAATTTTACAACTTTGCTAGGCACTTTTAAAATTGAAGCTTGCTGTAAGGTAACATGGGTAGGTATAAAGAAAGTTTGTAACAGCTCACTACAGTAAACTTGCAGTAAGGTTACAAAAGAAATACTTGCATTTGTAAAGTCACTGGGGGGAAGATTTGCCATTTGCAACAAACTTTCAGGAGGCTTTCTGCAAGTTATCTATCAAACTTACACTTGCTTTGGAAAAGATTCTGCAATGTTAATGCAATATTACCTTGCTCAGTGGGATATCAAATAACATTGTAATTAACAACTTAGTGATAGGTACTCTGCTTCGAAATAAACCAGGTCTTAGGAGATTTGAACTAACCACAATTTGTGAAACACAAATAGAAAAAGTAAGGTTTGTTTTGTTTATTAAAATGTCAAAAATTCAATGTCTAGGTTGTTACGATTTGCAAAATATTTTGCAAATTATTTATCTACTGTTTCCTAAGCATAATAACCTTCTTTTTTTTTTAAAATTATATTATTACTTTATTCTTTAATTATTCCACAGTACAAATTATTACTTGTTATACACTAATAATGAGTAAAATTATTTAAAATTATATTGTTTTTTCATTCACAATTTAAATGGGTTTTATCCATTTTTTTATAAACAGTTTATTCAAATTTGTCACAGGGATTAGTTTTGAAAGCCAATGATGACATAATACATGCATTGCTGTATTAATGTTCAATATATGAATATTTATTTTTTAGATGAGAAAAAAAGTATTTCAGAAGATTACTTAAATGAAGCAAAATAAGGAGTAGGTAAATTCAGAGATGAGCTTATAGGCAGCATTAAAATTTTGTCCCCCCTTCATGCGCTGCCTGTATGCATGAACCGACAAGAAAAATGTTGTGGTTTTCACTACTAAGAAAGTTACGGGGCCCAGGGCGAATGAGGGTTGAGCAGGGAAGAAAATTAAATGGAAATATGAATGCAAAATGTGAAAAAGCAGCTTATAGAAGCAAAGGGAGGAAAAAACCACTATTTATAGCCCCTGACTTTTAACCACACCTCCTTTCCTATCACCGTTCTCTAAATTAAAAAGCTGGGAAGGAAAAAACCACATCACAATACATCTTGGCATTAAGTTGAAGGAAAGACTTCTAGGAAACATTAGGGTTGGGTCCAGGGGTAAGGTGCATGGTCAGAGATGACGGTTTGCAGAGGATTTCTCCTTCCCATGTACTTCTATGGAGGCACATTGTGGTGTGGTTTCCCTTCTTCCCTTGTGCTTCTAAAAGCTACTTTTTTCTCTTAATCTTTTATCATCACATTTATTTTTCTCTTTAATTTGCTTCCTGTACAGCACTCCTATTCACTCCGGGTCATGTAATTTTCTTGGCGGTTAAAACCACAACATTTATCTTGTAGTTTATGCACACAGAGATGAGTTCTCTGCATGTTTCTAAATTTTTTTTTAAGCTACAACTATGTGCCTATCTGCAAAATAAGTGTTTCTTGTTTGTTAAATATTAATAAGTAGTCTCTATATTTCTATTTAGGTTGTACTGATTGTCACATGAGCTTATTTAAGTAAAAATAATCCAACTATTACAAAACGTTACACAAACTTACAGGTTCTTCATCAGTTAAAACTTGTCCACTTGGAGTTTTCTTCCACTTAGAATCAAGACATTGTTTAAGCTGAATGGTTGAAGCCACCTCTGGTGGGATTCGTTTTAATGCTTGCTGCATGTCGCTTACCATTTGAAGAACATTGTTGTCATCTATAATGGTGAATAGTAAGAACATTGTCATAATCTGTAAATAGAAATCAAATGTGAATTACCTGGAACAACATTTTCTAACTTGTATTTCAGTTCTTTTGCAAGAAAATGTATAGTCCTTAAAGGGTCAAAGCTACTGAACATTGAATTCTCCTTTACAGTGTTAGCTTTAAGTATATGGTCCCAAGGTTCACGATCTGAAGCACTGTTGCTTCGAGACTTGTGCCTTTTCTTTGCTTTCACTGTAACTTCTACTAATGCTGAGTTATCAGAAATGGATTCTTTGTGAACGACACTTCTACCATGGTGTTTTATTAAGTCTAGATTTTGTTGCTTAACGTTAGATCTTATTTTAGCTAACTGATTACTCATGGATGGTGATTGTGGCCTAGTAGTACTACTTGATGACTGTTTTTCAGTTCTTCTACTTGTACCTGACAAAGGTCTTAATGGTTTGACAGATGAGGGTTTATTTTCTTTTCTTAATAACTTGTTTAAATAATCACTGTGTTGGGGACCTTCTAGATGTAATTGCGGGTTTTTTATTCGGTGAGACATCTTTAAATTTGTAAATGATAGGTATAACACTTTAATTTGAAAACAAAAATAAAACAAACTAACCGACGTTACATTCTTGAATAAAATGACAAACTAGGTTAGGAATTTAGAAAACAGCTTGTTCTTTTGTTGACATCAAAGCCCGCCATGTGATGTTTTTTAAATTTTGTGTTAGTAGGTAAGTACATATTAATGGTATTGGTGTAAGCTCAAAAATGAACTCTCTCTAGTAGTTCAAATAGCCACAGGTAGAAATATCGACATGTAACCTTCAATTGGAAGGAATCCCGTGCAAGGTTTATGGATTAAAGAGGTTGCACAGTAACTCTCGACCAATCATAGAGTGGAGCGGTAAGACGTCACATGTATTCTCAATTTAAATCAAGTGGAATAATAGAGAATAATAATAATAGTTGAAAACATTGAATATTGAAGTCAGCCGGCATTTTCATGTTAGTCTTTTCAAATCAATGCCTTCTTGAACTTATAACAAGATTAAACATTTATTAATTAGTTGAAATTAAGATGTTGTTCACATAGTAACAGAAAGTATTGACGTTTTAGGATATTAATCAGAGCCTCGGTGGTTCAGGGGCAAGAACGTATGGCTCTGAACCGAAGGGTTTTGGGTCCGATGCCAGCGTTCTCCTTTCACTTTTTCAATACAAACTGTAACATTAACATCAACCGAGGTTCTCGAATGATATTTGACCCAACCAACCCACCTTTGTCCACCACTCTAAGGAGTAGGCAGCTTGAGGCCTCAGAGTTCATGTCCTTACATATTTCCTTTGCCTATTGAAAAGATCTCCAAAACAGGAGCCGAAACGTCGAGTTTTAATAAATCGTTCCGAACATATATAATATATATATATATATATATATATATATATATATATATATATATATATATATATATATATATATATATATATATATATATATATATATATAGAATAAAAAAGTAAATACTGTATAGGAATCTGTTTTATTAAATTAGGGCTAGACGATATTTTAAGAGAAAGTACCATAATAATAATTGAATTAAGTTACAAAGAAGTGCTATCGTGGGATAGTGTGCATTGAAATACCGTTTTTTTCTTTAACGTCGGTCTATTTACGCAACTATAGCCAATCACCGACGCCAGGGAGCAGTTTCACCTCACTATCCTGAAAATCTTGCCCAACCCCTGCCTTTATGTAAGAAGGGTAGGGATCTTTAACTTGCCCAACATCGCATGGTCAAGGGATCAGCGGATTTCGCCCCCTCCGAAGGGCGGAACGTGCAGACATTCAACTCTCAAATACAATGCCACAACCTCGGCTGATGTTAATTGTACAGTCTGTACTGAAAAAGTGAAACGAACCCGGTACCCTTTGGTTCAGAGGTTCTTACCACTGAACAACCGCGGCTCTTGAAATACCGTTCTTTGTCACGTCATTTCCTATACTGGACATTCTGTACTTACTGAGTTAGTCACCGAAAGTTTATTCCGCTTTAAGCAATCTGCAACAATCTAATTCGAGCGGAAACTCAGCTGACTGCTGAACGCATATATTAATTCAACTATAAAACTGTTGGCAACAGGTAAACGTAGCATACAAACGTTTGCCATACGTAGGTATTAGTTTCTTTTCGATAAAAGTAAAAGACACATTATTTTTTGGGATTGTACTTATTTTACGAGAAGTCTGGGTGTATTTTTGTTTCTTTAACCTTGATCTACTTCTGCAAATATGGTCAATTACCGACGCCAGGAAGCAGTTTTACCCCACTATCCTGGAAATTTGCCATTCGGTAGGGAGGGTAGGGATCTTTAACATGCCCTAAATCGCATGAACACGGGACCGACGGCTTTACGTCCCCTCCGAAGAACGGCACGTGGAGAAATTCAACTTGTTCAAATATAATGCCACAGCCTCGGTTGAAGTTAATGTTGCAGTATGTACTGAAAAAGTGAAAGGAGACCACTGGGATTGAACCCGGGATTCTTCGGTTCGAGGCACACGTACTTACCACTGGACTTCCGAGACTCTTACGAGAGGTCTATTCATCTTTATTTAGTAAGGAAAAGTTTTACCAAATAGGTAAGGGCAATAACAATGTTTACCATGCTCAAGATTCAATTTAATTTTGAGTTTTGCACACCGTAAACGTTAGAGAGGACATCGTAACGGTTTCTAAAGTCACCTATTATACCAGCAACACAACAAGCAAAATCTTGGGGCCTCTGCCATATTGTAATTTTTAAACGAAGCAACTCAACCCGGAAACATTTAACAGATTTTCCGCTGGAAGAATTATTGGGTGGACGTTTTTTTTACAGTTGGAGAAGCCGCTACAGAACAAGCAGACAAAATCGCAAAGCATAATATTTTGATCACATTACGTAGAATCTTTGAAGGTATTAGGTAGAAATATTATGGGTTATATTTAACTTCTGTTTTTTATCTTTAATGATATTCCCATCTCTTTAAATGTATGCACATATGCGTATGATGCGTTTATAATAGATACGTGACATAAACAAAACACAGGCAAGCAGAACAGCGCCAACGCGAGATGTTTTGAAATAAGCTGTTCTACTTAAGTGTTTGATATACACAATACCCAGTAAACACATGTTCGTTAATTAAAAGTTTAAGAGGAAACTGCACCTTGCATTTAATTTTGGTAAAAATGTCGCCCGAATAAACATATAATTAAACCAACATAAAAACGTTTTTTATACATGTATGTTTTAACGTTTAAATATACGCTTTTCTTACATGTTTATTAACAAGGATTTTACAACGTTAATTTAACCATCATCTGTAATGGAGAATATACGTTTATAATTACTGTTTATCAACGGGAATTTGTAACATTAAACTATTTGCCGTTAATAACGTAAAATATACATTTTTTATACAAGTTTATTAACAAGGGTTTTGCAACATTAATTTAACCATCATCTGTAATGGAGAACATACGTTTATAATTACTGTTTATCAACGGGAATTTGTAACGTTAAACTATTTGCCGTTAATAACGTAAAATATACATTTTTTATACAAGTTTATTAACAAGGGTTTTGCAACGTTGATTTAACCATCATCTGTCATGAAGAATATACGTTTATGATTAATGTTTATCAACGGGAATCTGTCACGTTAAACTGCTTGTATTAAGGACGTATAATAAACGTTTGAATTACAACTAATACATACCTACAAAATTGTAGTTTTTCAACCCAGCTGACAGCAGAAGATGAGTACGATTAATTTTTTGACGATGGCAACTTATAGGACAAACGATCATTAGGTGTAGAAGTGTCAAACTGGACTCCATTGCGGTGTAGATACTTACTTTAAGTGTTCATTGCTCATCAAAACTTCAAAACTTGCTACTCTGTTAAATTTTATAAACCTACCATTGACAAATTATTATTTATGTTTATAATTTTAAATGGGCTTTATAAAAATGGATTAGATCACAACAAGTCAAATGTCAAATAAAAATAACTTTATTTAAAAAACAAAAATATATTTAAAAAAACTTACATTTCATTATCAAAAAACTAAAACCATTAATACCACATTCTAAAAATATAACAAGCTTCTTCAATCATAGCGTCTTAATCATGAAATGAAAAATATATTTCCTAAATTTTTTGTCAACTTCTCAACCAAAAAAAAAGTATTGCTCCATTAGCTTTTTGCTCTGGACATTCTCGAAGAAGCTAATTTCAACCAATCCTTAACAGCACAAAAGATTGCTCTGTCGCTTCTTTCACGTTGGGGAAAATTTAGCTTTGCAGCATCTAAAATTATAAACTAATAAATAGAAATAAATAGGTCATGAAATTGTGATTACCATATACTACAGCCATTAGTCTCGTGGGTTCGAATAAAATTATATATATATATATATATATATATATATATATATATATATATATATATATATATATATATATATATATATATATATATATATATATATATATATATATATATATATATATATAGGTGTACATCTATCGTGCAAATTAAATTAAAGTGGGGAAAATAAACAAATACATCAGAATTTATAAATGCTAAACTCATAGCTAAACATTATTACTCTCATTCGAATGTTTTATTTACGAACAATCAAAATACAGGAAAAAAAGGTGTATTCATAAACGTTAAATATACGTCTAATGTCACAATAAAATTAAACTTGAAAATATGAGAAAGCAACCAACATGGCAGATTTTAAACACGCCGGCTAAATTCATAAGTCCCAATTATTTATTCTACCTAATAACGCTATATAGCAATCAAAATACAAGAAATGTGATTAACTTCGACAACTTTTGAAGACAATTATTACATATTGTGATACAACTTACCTTGACCTAACTTCAAGATATAAAACTTGACACTTTGAGATGCACTAACTGTACCTATTTCCAAAACTTTTTAGAGAAATCACTACAGGATGATAATCATTCTATGTAACTGTGTATAAAACAATTATAAATTATAGAACAGACCACCATTCACCATAACATACTGTAACAGGTTACCATTGACTCTTTACCCTTTTACCTTTCATATTACCATAACTTACTTTCCTCGGGCGCCATCTTTGTTCCCTAGATTTAGGACGGGGTACGGTCCCCGTGAAGACATCCGCTAGAGCCTTCGTAACACGCTACAATTTACTGTTTAATAACAGCCTTGTCCCGTGGTAGCTTAAGTGGAGAAAATAAACACCAGGAGTTCAGCTTTCGGTGACTCCAGTATATGTAAGAAAGCTAAGTAGGCTTTAATTACTTACTTTCACTTACCTTGGGTTATTTTCATAACTAATAAGATGTGAGCAGATAAATAGAAACGTACTATACTAACAAGTACTCATATAGCTACTTAAATGCACTATAAACATGCAAAATGCAAAGGCGCTACTAAGGTGCAGTCAATAAGGCGAATGTTGACTAAAATAGTATAATAAATAACTTATCTACAAATAGACACAAACATTACACGTGAGTGCGAATAACATAGCAAATAAAAACATTTACAACATGCGCAAATCATTTTCTATATAGCAGAACAAACAATAGCAGTAACAATTAAAAGACACAAATAAACAAGTATGTTACGTCATTAAATGGGTCAAATTAATGAAGCAGGCGGTGCATTATAAGGACGCATGAATGTTAGCGTGTTAAAAGAATGCAGAGACAAGCGAGCGACATATCCAGGTTATTCGGGCGCACCAAATCGAAAAGCACAAGCCATGCGCTTCCACAGAAATGCAGCTAGGTTCCCCTTTACCTAATGTATAAACAAGTATGTTACGTCATTAAATGGGTCAAATTAATGAAGCAGGCGGTGCATTATAAGGACGCATGAATGTTAGCGTGTTAAAAGAATGCAGAGACAAGCGAGCGACATATCCAGGTTATTCGGGCGCACCAAATCGAAAAGCACAAGCCATGCGCCTCCACAGAAATGCAGCTAGGCGCCCCTTTACCTAATGTAGCTAACTAACTCCCCTGTTCCCTTAGCCGACGCCCAGAGTGTTTAACTGACAATATTTCGCACCATTCTACAGTCGTATTGCAGCAACCACCCTGTATATACTTCTTCCCGATAATAATGCACGCGAATCGACCTGTTCCCTACTTCAGTTAATTTACGACCGGCCAGAGTGTTTAACTAACGACACTTCGCACCATTCTACAGTCGTGTCTTAGCAACCACCCTGTATATAAATAAAAATGACGCACGCGACAGAAATTATTCCCCAATTCCTAACTCGCCCCGAACGTCCAGGATGTTTAACTGACAACGCTTCGCATCGTACTACAGTCGCGTTACAGCAACCACCCTGTATATACCCGCGACAACATAGTTCTACACCGCAAAACTAAAACCAGGATGCACCCAGCTGCACCCTACAGTCGCAGAAGAGGCCTACCTGACAAACGGCACAGCACCTCTCCTACACGGTATACACAATACACGATCCGCGAAGCGAAACAAACAATCCTGTCCAGAAGCCGTGACTTACTACTCCTAGCTCTGGTGCAAGACTGGAAGGCCTCTTACTAGTATGCGACCACTCCAATATCGCACGCAGCCAGCTCGCAGCGTCACGCGCCCGCACCTTACCGTTGTCGATGAAACAACCTCGCCGAGATTGCTGCACCGGCTTGCGAGAGTAAAGCGAACGGCTTGTCGCTCTCTCTGCCGGATCTGCCGGTGTCCGTTCTATTTATAGCCCGGGCAACGACCCTCGACCAGCACCGCCGCGGTCCGGCCCCATGCGCCAACCAGCAACTCGCTCGTGTCTCGACGCTCGCTGTGAACTTTTATATTAATATTATTTCAACGCGGTTTTATTTACTACAAAACGAATAAACGCAAACAAACACATTAGTGTTGTTGACTATTAAATAGCCCCTTTTGACGCTATTTTCTTTAGCGCGACTTAAATAAACAATATATTAAATCTATTAAACATGCCTGCTTCATTACACTCCCTCCACTTACCAAAAAGACGCAGTCTTTTGGTCTAAATCAAATTAGACACCCAGAGAGGAATGTAAAAAAAACTCAAACTTAAAATTAACACAAGTAAACTCTAAAATTAAAATAAGTAAACCCTTAAATACTACATAATTATTAACCTACTTGCTAAATTGTTCTCAGTCTATTTCTTAAATGCTACTTAACCACTAACCTAATCACTAGATTGGTTTCAGTCTATGTCTTTTTGTCCATCACTGTCACTCGCTTTCACTTGCACACATGCACGCATTTCACTTCATTTCCTAGGATATGAGATGCGGCGCCGGGAGAGTATACGAAGACTGCACGGGCCTCGCTGTTGACAATCTGGACGGTGCCTTCTTGTCTTCTTAACTCCTTCCCTGGATACAAGTAATTCGCACTGGATTCCAACGGATCGTACAGGTGGAAGCGACGACACGACCGGTACAGCGGTACCTCGTTCGTCGGTTCCATCCACCATATACACTCGCCTCCCTTTTATTTTACACATCGAAAATCCTACTGTGTAGGCACAACGATTCATTCTGTGCCGGGCTGGACAGGACTCTCTGCCGGGATGCGAAAGCGACATAGGCTTCCGTCTGGCTTCATTAAGCGGTGCTTGCACGGCCTGTCCGTGGGCTGTCGCGGGGATCTGAACTCGCGTAGCCGTTGGCGTAGGCTGCGCGTCCACGCGTTGCCACGCACCTCCAGGCGAGCCGCCAAGCCAGGTGATAGACCCTCCGCATCCACGGGAAACTCCGCTCTTCTTCCGCCGGTTCCTTCATAGCTTCGGACGGTTCTGCAGCTCTCAGTGCCTCTTCTGCCGAAGGCCGTTCCTCTGGCTCTCCGTTCAGCATCGCCTGAACCCACGGCAACCCAGCGGTTTCCGGGGTCGGAACCAATCCGGTCACCGCGGCCGTGAACGCCACGTCTTCTTTTGGCCCGATGTTGAATAGTGGTCTCCCTGTCACCATCCCATACAATATGATACCTAACGCCCACACATCTACTTTGTAATTGTAGGGCTCCTGCCTACATTGCTCAGGCGCTAGGTATCCCGGCGTTTCTCACACCGGATACGTCACTCGGGCATGGTCAGGCACCACCATGGCCAAACCGAAGTCGGCGAGCTTGACCACATCATCGGCGAATACCAAGATATTTTCGGGCTTCAAATCTCGGTGCACCACCTTCAGGTCGTGGCAAAACTGCAACGCCTTCAGCAGCTGTCTGCCCACTGCAGTAACATTTTCCGGGGCTCTATCATTCCGGCAACACCAATCCGCCAGGTCTCCGGCCTGCGCGTACTCGAACACCAGATAGTGTCTTTCCCTCTGGACGAAGGTCTCCAGCAGGGCCGCAATGTGCGAATGTTTCAACAGCTCCCCGCATCTCAATTCCATCCTCACGGACGCAGGTTGGCCACGCACGATTTTCACAGCGTACAAATCAGCGGTTGTACGATGCTTACACTTCATCACCATGCCGAAGCCTCCTTCCCCCAATTTTTCTAGCAGTTGGTATGCCCTGTCAAACGTACGACGTGGCTCCACCTCCTGCCTCAGCTTCCGGGCCAAGTCCTTGCATGCCTCCATCTTCGCCGTCTCCGCTCTCTGTTTCTGAGTGAGCGCCTCGGCCATGCACAGATACTCGCCAGCTGGCAGGTTCTTCCTGGCGCCTTTACGTACCCTGGGCATTCTACCTAATTAGAAAAAAGAAACATCAGAATGATATGGTTTTAAGTCTTTCACACGAATATGTCGGACTCGCCTGCCATTATCATTTTGTAAATCATAGATTACTGGGGAAACAACTTTAATAACTCGATACGGGCCGGAATACTTTGGGGCCAGCTTGGCCGCAAAACTTTTTCCGCCCGACGACAGTGGACGCTCCACTTTCATAACCTGATCACCTACTGAGCATCTCCAATCTCTTCTACGGAGATTGCAGTAATGCCTCTGCTGGTTAAATGCTCTCACCAAATGCAGGCGCACCAGCTCATAAACATCTTTCAGCTTCTCTACACGACCGGCCTGTTCCGCCACCTCTTCTCGAGTGGCTTCTTGCAGATTCTCTGGCGTAGTGGATGGATAAACAGAACTCGGCACATGTAGCTCCCTTCCGAAATTCACAATGGCTGGCCTGAACCCAGAAGACTCGTTTCTCGACGTGTTGTAAGCCAACATCAATTCCGGCAATCGTTGATCCCATGCACGATGATTTGTATTACAAAATTGTGCTATCATGGTCTTCAAAGTTCGATTCTGCCTTTCGACTGGATTACACTGAGGAGTATATACGGGTGTCAGGCGTTGCTTAATACCCCATTCTTCTAAAAATCGGGTGAACTTTCTCCCTACGAGTTGCCTTCCATTGTCCGAAATTATGGTCTTGGGACAGCCAAATCGGGCTACCACAAGTTCTAGAACTGCTTGTTCTATTGCATTTGCCGTCGTCCGTCGTATCGGCCGACATTCCGCCCTTTTCGTGAACCTATCCTGGATAACGATCGCAAAGCAGTTGCCTTTCGAGGATTTAGGCAATGGACCTATGAGATCAATGCTTATGGTCTCCCAAGGCTCACAATTCCTGGACGGTTGCATCATACCTGCTGTTTTCTGCTGGGACGTCTTATAATTTTGACAATGTAGACATCCCCTGACGTACTTCGCCGTTTCGCGAAACATACCCGGTCAGTAATACTTCCTGGCCAACCGGGAAATTGTCTTCGCAATTCCCAAGTGCCCAGCCGTTGCAGCATCATGGTTCTCTTCCAATATGCTTCTGCGTAGCTGGCGTGGCACACAGAGCTTCCACGGGTCGGATAGCTCTAATTCGGCATAGTCATGTGGGTCTAGAAAATGACGATACAGTTGGTCTTCCCGGATACAATAATCCGGATTAGCGTCTGGGTGATTCGCTACTTCCTCAAACTTGTTCCTATACCAGTTGTCGTTCTGCTGGGCTTCTGTCATGCACATCTCGCTTTCGTTCCGTTTGGTTTCTAACGGAGAACGGGAGAGTGCATCAGCAACTTTGTTATGTGCTCCCTTCCTATAGATCACTTCGAAGTCAAACTGTTGCAGATATAAACTCCATCGGGCTACTCGACCAGCTGGTGAACGCATTGAGTGAAAATAGCGTAACGATTGATGATCGGTCATCACAACAAAGTGATACCCTTCTAAATATGGCCTCATTTTCTCCACACCCCACACTATTGCCAGACACTCCTTTTCAGTTACAGAGTAGTTACGTTCTGCTCGGTTTAGTGTTCTACTGGCAAACGCAATCACTCTTTCCTGACCGTCAATCTCTTGGGAAAGCGCAGCGCCCAACCCTAGCTCTGACGCGTCAGTCTGCAGCGTAAAGGACTTTGTAAAATCAGGGCAAGCCAGAACCGGAGCTTCGGTTAGCTTCCCATTTAAAGCAAGGAATGCATCCTCTTGCTGTTCACCCATTTCCATCGATGTCCCTTTTTCAACAATTTCGTCAGCGGCGTGGCGACTTGGGCAAAGGATGGGATGAACCTCCTGTACCATGACGCCATGCCCAAAAATTGTCTCAGCTTTCGGACGTTTCCTGGTACGGGTATCTGCCGAATACTCTCAACCTTGCCAGGGTCGGTACATATCCCTTCCGGCGTTACCAGGTGACCAAGATACTTCAACGTCCTTCTGCCAAACTGGCATTTCTCCGGGTTAACTTGGAGATTTACCGCTCTTAACCGACGGAACACCTCTTTCAGGTTTGCCAAGTGTTCGTCGAGAGTCCTTCCTAATACCACAATGTCATCCAGGTAAGCAAAGGCATAGGGGTCTGTCTCAGGACCTAGGACATAATCTAAACAGCGCTGAAAGGTTGCGCAAGCTGAGTGCAAACCAAAGGTCATGACCTTGAACTGATACAGTCCTTTTCCCCGGACTGTAAACGCAGTAATCGGCCTACTTTGCGGCTCTAGTGGTATCTGCCAGTAACCTTGCCTTAAGTCCAGGCTAGATATATATCTTGCCTCTCTCAACTTGTCCAAAATGCTTGAAATATGCGGAAGCGGGTACGCATCCTTCTCGGACACTTCGTTGACTTTGCGGAAATCAATACAGAACCTCGGCTTGCCATCCTTCTTTCTCACAATTACCACAGGAGAACTCCAAGGACTATTCGATGGTTCAATGATATCCTCCTCCAACATACGGTCTACCTCCGCATTCACAATTTCTTGCATTTTCGGGTTCATTGGTCTGTGTCGTTGCTTTATAGCTGTCGTCTTCTTTAGCTTGATACGATGCATTGTCAGCGTCGTCGTACCCTTGACCTTCTCGAAAGCTTTAAGTTCAACATCCAGAAACCTTTTCATCTGTTTCTGCTCTACCGACGTCAAACCTGACTGCTCGGAAGGTTCACACAATTCTTGGGTACACGCTACCTGACTCGTACATTGCGCTCGGTCTACATGGGTTATGGTATCCAAATTCATAATTTTAATCGTGCCACTTCTCAGATCGAGAACCAGGTCGTGTACTCCCAACACGTCCATTCCTAGCACCATGTCTACTGGAAGAGTCGGCAAAACCAGGCACATTGCCCAAACAAAACCAGAGTCAAAACCCAGACTCAACCGGAACCCCTCCACAATTGGTGTGGATGTTCCATCCGCCATTCTAGTAGACAATCCCTTCTCTCTACAGGGTACCAATCCCATTTCTCTGCACCAATCGGTCACAGAGCTACCAATAAATGTCCTTGTCGAACCAGTATCTATTAGCGCACGGAAGGCTCTCCCTTCTATCTGGACCAACGGAAAGGACCTTGGATCAGAATGTGCTGCCTCTTCTCTCTGCACCATGCGGTCACAGAGTCCGGCACTCTGCACCTTGCGGTCACAGAGTTCTTCCGAGTTATTTGCTTTCGGGGCCGCCAATAGGTTTGAGCCTACACGGCCCCTCTGGAGTTTTCCGGCCGGGAACAGGTGCAATATCTCGTAAGCACCCCCAATTTTCCACACCTGGCACATCGTGTCTGGGGAACAGCTGGACATTGGCTACGGTAATGCCCTCTTTCCCCACACTTCCAGCATTCTGCTTTGCCATTTGGTTTTTCCGGGGTAGTAAATGCAACCCTCTTCTTCGGTTCGACCTCTGACGAAGACTCCGTCCTACTTCTCGGGGACGCCATTCTCGGGTCGACCTCGGTCACACGCTTGGAACTCTCGGCGTTCCCCAACGTCGCTTGACCTGCCATCTTTCGTTTACTTTCCAGCTCATTCAAGACTTCTTCTACCGTCGTAGCTGATTCCACAAACGCTTCCACCGTTGTAAAGTCTTTCTGCCACAACATCTGCTTGAATTCTGGCAACAGATTTCTGTATAGCCACGACAGCTCTTGCTCTGCGTTCATCTTGCCGTGTCGGCGAATGAGAGTACGGATGTCGGTTATGTACTGTAAAACACCCTCATGCTTATGTTGTAATCGGCTGCCCACCTTTGCTTCCAGATTGATGTAATAATCCCTGGGAAAATAGAATTTGCGAAAACTTCTTACAAAGTCTTCCCAAGTTGCCCATGACGTTTTGTTGTTTCGATACCACAACAGGCATCTGCCTTCTAGGAGCAGTGGTAGCGCACGCAGCAAGTTTTCCGCCGTAACGTTATACAGTGACCTCATTTCTTCCAATCGTTCCATAAAAGTCTCAGGATCAGACTTCCCATCGAAGCGAATATTCCAACTAGCCACATTTGGCACTTCAGCAACCGGTTTAGTCGTTGTGCTTTCCATTGGTTTTGGAAACACGGGCGGGTTCTGAAACATTACTGGATTCGGAGACGACCTGCCTTCCTTTATGAATTGAACCAGCAGTCTCTTCTTATCCTCAACCGTACCAGCGCATACCAGCCTAAACTTTGCTAGCTCAGCGTCAACCTCGGTTTTCTTCAGTTTATAAACCCAGCTCGTACGACTGTCAAACCCATCAGGTTCCAATGAAAATTCCTCGGAATTCATTTCCTCCTTTTCTGCTTTACTTTCAATCTCCATGTTGGACAAGGTCGGAGATTTCCAACCTCCAGGGTACAAACCAGTCCCAACCTACAGGACACTTTCGTCCCCTAAAACACAGGATAATCTATTCTAGCAAATAATATTCCTTAATCTAAATAGATTCCAGGGCACAGACCAACCCCGACCTACGAAAACGCCCGTTTTCGTTCCCTACAACACAGAATATACTATTCTATACAATATGTATCCTTAATCTAACTAAACTGTACACCTTAGTAAGTAAAAACCAAGACACCTTTGTCTTGCACCGCAGGACCCAACAGTCCACCAGGACAAAAAAATTGCCTTATATTACTGGCAATATTTACCCTACTTATACTAGATATACCAAAAAATCAGGTCCATGCTCGGGCCGACAGTTTTTGTAACAGGTTACCTTTGACTCTTTACCCTTTTACCTTTCATATTACCATAACTTACTTTCCTCGGGCGCCATCTTTGTTCCCTAGATTTAGGACGGGGTACGATCCCCGTGAAGACATCCGCTAAAGCCTTCGTAACACGCTACAATTTACTGTTTAATAACAGCCTTGTCCCGTGGTAGCTTAAGTGGAGAAAATAAACACCAGGAGTTCAGTTTTCGGTCACTCCAGTATATGTAAGAAAGCTAAGTAGGCTTTAATTACTTACTTTCACTTACCTTGGGTTATTTTCCTAACTAATAAGATGTTAGCAGATAAATAGAAACGTACTATACCAACAAGTACTCATATAGCTACTTAAAAGCACAATAAACATGCAAAATGCAAAGGCGCTACTAAGGTGCAGTCAATAAGGCGAATGTTCACTAAAATAGTATAATAAATAACTTATCTACAAATAGACACAAACATTACACGTGAGTGCGAATAACATAGCAAATAAAATCATTTACACCATGCGCAAATCATTTTCTATATAGCAGAACAAACAATAGCAGTAACAATTAAAAGACACAAATAAACAAGTATGTTACGTCATTAAATGGGTCAAATTAATGAAGCAGGCGGTGCATTATAAGGACGCATGAATGTTAGCGTGTTAAAAGAATGCAGAGACAAGCGAGCGACATATCAAGGTTATTCGGGCGCACCAAATCGAAAAGCACAAGCCATGCGCTTCCACAGAAATGCAGCTAGGCTCCCCTTTACCTAATGTATAAACAAGTATGTTACGTCATTAAATGGGTCAAATTAATGAAGCAGGCGGTGCATTATAAGGACGCATGAATGTAAGCGTGTTAAAAGAATGCAGAGACAAGCGAGCGACATATCCAAGTTATTCGGGCGCACCAAATCGAGAAGCACAAGCCATGCGCTTCCACAGAAATGCAGCTAGGCGCCCCTTTACCTAATGTAGCTAACTAACTCCCCTGTTCCCTTAGCCGACGTCCAGAGTGTTTAACTGACAATACTTCGCACCGTTCTACAGTCGTATTGCAGCAACCACCCTGTATATACTTCTTCCCGATAATAATGCACGCGAAGCGACCTGTTCCCTACTTCAGTTAATTTACGACCGGCCAGAGTGTTTAGCTAACGACACTTCGCACCATTCTACAGTCGTGTCTTAGCAACCACCCTGTATATAAATAAAAATGACGCACGCGACAGAAATTATTCCCCAATTCCTAACTCGCCCCGAACGTCCAGGATGTTTAACTGACAACGCTTCGCATCGTACTACAGTCGCGTTACAGCAACCACCCTGTATATACCCGCGACAACATAGTTCTACACCGCAAAACTAAAACCAGGATGCACCCAGCTGCACCCTACAGTCGCAGAAGAGGCCTACCTGACAAACGGCACAGCACCTCTCCTACACGGTATACACAATACACGATCCGCGAAGCGAAACAAACAATCCTGTCCAGAAGCCGTGACTTACTACTCCTAGCTCTGGTGCAAGACTGGAAGGCCTCTTACTAGTATGCGACCACTCCAATATCGCACGCAGCCAGCTCGCAGCGTCACGCGCCCGCACCTTACCGTTGTCGATGAAACAACCTCGCCGAGATTGCTGCACCGGCTTGCGAGAGTAAAGCGAACGGCTTGTCGCTCTCTCTGCCGGATCTGCCGGTGTCCGTTCTATTTATAGCCCGGGCAACGACCCTCGACCAGGACCGCCGCGGTCCGGCCCCATGCGCCAACCAGCAACTCGCTCGTGTCTCGACGCTCGCTTTGAACTTTTATATTAATATTATTTCAACGCGGTTTTATTTACTACAAAACGAATAAACGTAAACAAACACATTAGTGTTGTTGACTATTAAATAGCCCCTTTTGACGCTATTTTCTTTAGCGCGACTTGAATAAACAATATATTAAATCTATTAAACATGCCTGCTTCATTACAATACAAGTGTCACGTACTGAATATAATATTTACCCAGGCAACACAATTGTGATATTCACATCGCTGAGATGTTATTTTTAAGTAACCAATGCGACATATCCTGATACATGCATGTCATGTTTCTGCGATTGTTTTCTGTTACCTATGATTTTGCGCTTACACTGGTACATGCTAGCGATGTTAGCTGTTACTTTTGAGATACATGGCTAATCTTTACATGCCAAGTATGTAACAGCGACATATCAATAATTTACATTTCAGAAGTTAATTTTAATGATATGCTAGCGATATTATAAACTATATCGCTGTTACTTCAGAAAAATAACATGCTAAGCATGTAATTAACACATGATTACCCTTACTTTATAGATTCACAGTTCATATTCACGCCACACCGTTTGTCATCGCATTGACACTTGGTTATTTTTTAACTTTTATTGTGTGACATGTGACGCACGACAATGACATACAAATACAAGAGTTTCGTGTTTTCTTTCTTGTAGATCTGGATTATTTCTTGCAATTTAGGTTTTAGGCCGAAGTTTTTTGTGTTTGTACATTAAGCATTATCCTGCAATTACAATCACGAGGTAAGTACCTACCTATATAGAATATATCTATTACCCAGTAAGTATATTTTTTAGGTTAAGTCTATAACTACTTATTATATGATGAACATCTAATATATTTGGCAAATTAAATCGATTGTTTACAAACAATACAGCATTTGTGTACATGGATTTAACATGGCAGTAGCAGTAAAACCGCCACAGAAAATGATCTGCCTAAATCGCGAATCTAGAAAAAAGGTTTACTACACTATCTGTTATTGTGTCACTGGTTTTGTCAAAAGTTAGCGCCAATTTTTATTAATCCGCATTTCATGAGCAGAATTACTTTTGTGTTTGCACAACGTAAGAAACAATTGTTATGCTGAGGTGTTTACATTAACTATTTGAGTTAGATAATTTTATTGTCGTTCATTTCTTAATGTAAAATGTCCAAAGGTAATTTCACTGATTTCATATAGACAAAAAATACGCGAAACCTAAAAGACAAACAAATTAACAGTCATGCTTCATTGCCATACAGGGTAGTAATTTTAGATTGCAATAAAAATAATATAGGGAAGTTGTAACTTTTCCATATGTCGAGCCGAATTAGACTTCTGCTATTAATCAATTCCCACTACCTAAAAATATTGATGATGCATTAGTAATATCATCATTTATGTCTTTAATATTATCATCTATACCTCCAGTGGACTCAAAGGTTGACACAGTGTTTTATAAAACAACAATAAAAATACTACTAATTTTTCTAACAGCTTGTTTTTGAAATTTCAGATGTAATTCTGCAGAACAACCAACTAAAAAAAAGGGTGTGAAATTTCTGGTTCGGAGTGTTTCCATCGAGCAAGACAGCGGAAACAGAGAAATGACAAAAAGCACATTTCACCAAAGAAATGGAAATTTACAGCTTAACTTTTAATTTATATAGACAATATGGAATCATTGTTGTTTCTATGTTTACAAATTCCAGCAAGTTTATGCATATGTTTTCAACTCATTTTATTGATTTGTATTATGAGAATTTTGTTTTTTTATTTAGTGTTTACTGAAAAAAATACTGTTTTGTGGTCCATAAAATACATGTTAACATTTTTTAGAAGTTTGCACTTACCTACACCTTTGGAATTCATTTTTAGTTTTATATTTATATTATGAGACTTTGTTTTTTCTATAAATTTAGGGTTAGTTGGAAAATATATTGTTTTATGCTGCTGTAAATACATGTTAAATTTTTTAGAAGCTTTTATTTATGTATATATTTAGAATTCATTTTTGTTTTTATACTATATGAGAATTTTGTTTTTTTTTCTTCATTTACTGAAAATGTTATAGTTTTGTATGTTGTATAAAATATATATCTCCATTTTCTAGAAGTTCATCTGTTGTTTTTATTGTCCCATTCATTTTTTTTTATAAATATTTTATACTCTTAACTCAGATGCAGATTGAGTTTACTATTACCAATAATTATTAGTAACTTAGTATATATATATATATATATATATATATATATATATATATATATATATATATATATATATATATATATATATATATATATATATATATATATATATATATATGTGTGTGTGTGTGTGTGTGTGTGTGTGTGCGTATGTATATAATTTACATGACAGCCATGAAGTATGAATTATATACTGGGAATATATCATAGGACATCTCAAGTACATTATTTAGTTACATGCTAGAGATGAGTCTAGATACATTATTGAAATATTAGTAAGTACATCTCCTTAACAGCACAGGCGATGTCTCCAGCATGTTAAGCTGTCATGTCCCTGCGATGTGTTGTCAATGTTGGCAGTTGCTGACATTTCCTAGCTCTGGTAACTTGCATAGACCTTACAAAGTACATCTCTGCGATGTACAATGTCACGCTGTTACATGCAAAGTACATGATTGTTATGTAGTTGTGTTGCCTGGGTAATAACATCTAATTCTAAACACCATGTTTACACACTGCACGCCATCACATCACCTGTTCTGTTTCTATTTCCATTCGTTGTTCGTTCTCGTTCAGCATGCGCACAAATACTTACTAATTTACAAGGACATAAATACTTAACTAGAATATTAAATCTGTTTTATGTATTACACAGTGGAATGCAAAAGACAAAATAGCTCCTTTTAAAACATACCCGCATTGTCGAATACCTCTCAGATTGATTATGTGACAAAAAAAATTAAAAAGCCAGGAAAAAATGTAACCTATAACTATAGATACATAATATATAATATATCACATAAAATATCTCACGCTTGAAAAATATCTAGTAAGATACGTATATTACTTCATGTATGTTTTTTATAGTCGAACCTTGTCGAAACTACGTCTAAATATTATGTTTAAAAACACTTAATTAATAACGTCTTTTACAATGATAAATTGTTAAGTACTTTGCTTTTTAACAAAAATTAGAAAAATAGTGGTTTTAAATATATCGTTTATATCACATAAAATTTCTCTCGCTTAAAAAATGTCCGGTAATATACGTATATTTTATGTATGAATCCCTACTTCATGTATGTGTTTGATAGGCGAACTGTGATGAAACAACCTTTAAATATTATGTTTTAAACACTTAATTAATAACGTCTTTTACAATGACATAATGTTTCGTTGCTTTTTTTTACAAAAATTAGGAAAACAGTTGTTTTAAATATAACGTTTATATCACATAAATATCTCTCACTTATAAAATGTCTGATAAAATACGTGTATTTTATGTATGCATCCTAACTTCATGTAGGTTTTTGGCAGGCGAACTGTGATGAAACAACGTTTAAATATTATACTCTTCATCAATAAGATCTTTACGAGAAAATTTTTACGCTTTTTTTTCAAAAAATTAGGTAAATACCTGTTTTACATATAACGTTTATACCACACAAAAATCTTTCGCTTATAAAATGTTTAATAACATACATATATTCAACGTATTAATCTCAACTAAACGTAGTTTTTTGATAGAAGAAATGTGTTGAAATAACGTTTAAATATTATGTCTAAAAACTCTTTATAATTAACGTATTTACAACGAAGAAATGGTAACGTTGCCTTTTTGCCTGGAATTCAACGTTAATTTTTATAACTGATAACGTTTTTTTAACGGTCTTTACGTAAATAGACGTTTATTAAACGCACGTGTGTTTATTGGGTAAGAGCGTTTGTTAACAACTTTCCAAACAGCTACTTGAGTAAGGGTTTCCTACTTGCTACATTTTTTCATTTATTATTTGTTTATTTTAGATTTTCGACGAGATTAGCTGCAAAAATCGTTTCAAAAACTGTTTTATTTATTTTTGTTTGTCGGCATTTAGTTATTGTGATACAAAATTTTAAAGCACCATATATATCTATCAATTTCACCTAATAATATCTAGGACAAAATTTAGAATTGCACACTAAATTTGTTTCTCTTTGTTTCAGGTATGTTTCAATATTTTATTTGGGTAAATGGTAACTAAGGAGAAAGATTATGTTCTGTGGCCTGCAATGTGAGTAAAATGAATATTTTTACAATGACAGAAATATATTTTAATTTAGATTTTACAAATATGTTCAAACTTCGATAAAACCCTATTATCATAATCATCATTACTGTCTAAAAGCGGCGTTGCCATGTCATTGTACGCATGATTTTCTGACTCCTAATGTTTGTGTCACAGTGTGTTTCGCGTATCATGCGTAGATTGCAAAAGAACTAAACCAATCCTACTTTTAGAGATGGTGCTTCTGCGCCTCTCACTGTTTTTCTGTAGAGCTTGCTGCTCATAGTAGCCAGAAGTATGACTATTTCTGTAACTATGACAAACCCATCAACCCTAATATGGTCGGAACCGGTCTGTGTCTTCAGCAAGGGCTGTATACGGTACCTAGTTTAATATATTAGCTATCTAGTTTCATATTACCACCACAAAGGGGTACAAGTATCAGTAAGGGCGGTGATTTCCACTATCCGTTCTGACTCTTATGGTTTTTGTGGTAGGGTGTTCCGCGTAGGTGGTAAAAGAACGTACCTTTCCGGATTCATTAGAGATGGCGCTCCTGCTTCTATCTCACTGTTTAGTATCATTTTTCTTCATATGAAACATACGAAACATAAGTGAAATAGTAAGTAACCCGTCACTTTTTAACACAATTAAAACAAAATGTTCTCTATTAGTAGTTAACTTAAATTAACACTTAAGCTGAGGCTTCATAATTATTATTTATTATAAAAACATAAAGTAAACAATATATGTGGCTAAAAAAAATATGCATATAGGACTATAAGATCTCGGTGAGTTTATGTTGTGTTTGTACCAAACATATAACTGACAACAACATAATAAAATTTGCCAGACAAATAAATGCTAAAATAAAATGCACGAACACAAAGAAAGCTCCTGTCTTTGGAATAAAAAGAAATGATATTCATATTTAAGTATATTTTATTGTTCTTTTTTACACTTTTTTTACAATAAATCATAATTATTAAGCTCCTTCTATGAGTATTACTTCAATCTCACTACTACTTGAATATGATAAACAATATTTTTTTTAATTGTGACGAAAAGTTACGGTTTCGCTTATTTATATGTATATATTTCACATGAGGAACAACAAACTTCTTTTAAGTGATACATAACCAGAAAAAATCTTGGAAAATCAATATGGCGCATACAAGAAAAAAGTTGCGTATCATGGCTTTTATACGTATGAACAATTACTACACTGTACAAAATTTTTTCTTGCAGAATACCTGGTTTTTGAATTAATAAAGAAAGAAAAACTACCCAAATACCAAGTTAGCAAGTTTTTCTCTGGCTCCACAACTGTTTGTTTTCTTCTATGTAACTGGTTTACAGGTTTGACCTCATTATCAAACAGAGAAGCTGAAAACAAACAAGCCAGGGAAATAGTCTCTACGTCTGTATTTAGTATGGAGTTTCACTAAGTGCGGGCAACAACAATTAATCTAAGAAAAAATACCGGTTCTTGTTTGTTTTTAACTATATCCAGCTACGTATGAAATTTTGTTAAAATCTGAAAGGACTTTTAAGATGATTTTATAATTTTTGTCTGATTCAACAAACTTTGCATGTCTTGTAGATTTCGAGATCATAATAGTGTCGTCATCCAAAATCCCCCAGCCTGTAAATATCGCCCAATCTGTCAAGGTGTTGGTTTTATTAGAATTGTATTTTTTTGTAAAAGAATCCTACTGAGGCATTCTGCAGGTCAAGCGCGTTTTGTTTCCTAAAACAGAAATTATCCGAAAACGCACAAAAATGAGAACAGAGAGTTATGTGCTAGACACATATTTCGACAACGAAGTTGTCCTTATTAGCTTCTTATGTCGCTTGTTAACTGTAGGAGGAACCTTATCCTATTTATATATGCAAATAGCGGAATACGAAACTCAAGAATTATTGTTGCCAAACTTGCCCTTGTGTCAATTTGGAAACTAACCATGTAATTGTTTTGCACCATGTCAAAATTAATTTCTCCTGTATCTGAATTAATTTACATTTGTGGGTTCGCCTTCTAGATCTCTAACTTTCTAAAGCATCTAATCTAATAATCTGTAGTTACTTTAAATAAATAAGATTATTATTACCTAAACCATAGATAGCTTCTTTCTTCGTTTTCTTGCATACTCTATTTCATAGAGTCGTTGTATATCTTTATATACC
Source organism: Tillus elongatus (assembly GCA_964006375.1). NCBI lineage: Eukaryota > Metazoa > Arthropoda > Insecta > Coleoptera > Cleridae > Tillus > Tillus elongatus. The sequence goes on along the minus strand of OZ023263.1, from coordinate 154,340,208 downwards.
TGTTGACAGTCCCTCTGCCCGCATATATTATCATTGCCAGCCGTACGCCGTACGTTATATCTCTGGACAGTGGCTATATTCTAACGATTATCGTGTGTATAGCCTATTATTAGTGTTAAAAATACAAACCCGTGCGTTTCATTGGAAAGAAATAATACACAGGCAATGTTTCTAAATATTTAATGCACGAACTACAAGTTTAATTATAACTTTCAGATTATAAAAGAATATACTTTAAAGATATACTCTAAAAGAATAAAATGTTCCTGGACTCTTAGAAGATATGACTTACAAAAGAGACTTGCCCTCTGGTTTGTGCATAACGGGGCTCCTCCTCATCTTGCTCTAATTGTTCGATATTATCTCAAAAATGCATTTCCAGATTGATAGATCAGATGAGGAAGTCAGCAAATTTGGCCACCTCGATCCCCGGACTTCAGATGTTTATTCTTGTGGGCACCTAAAACAGCTATTCCAATTGAGATCATAAAATAGCTGCAGAAGAGAATAACACAGTCTTGTAATATTTCTCGTAACACCCCGGAGTTCTTAGGCATGTAAGAGAATTAATTACAAGATGAGTAGAGGCTTGCATCATGGTCAATGGCGATCATTTTCAATATTTATTTTTCACCGTGTTATTAATTCCTAAAACAAGTTATGCATTCTGTAATAAATTTTGGCTTATTCTCAATAAAATTGCATTTTACCCTGAGCTAAACCGCAACTGAAAATTTCTCAGGAATACCTTATATTAGGTTAAGTGAGGCTTTAAAAATTTTGGTGACGTACATATTTAAATCAAAGGTTCAGGACGCAGCAAGTGCGTTATGGTAGTGAATTTTCATAAAAATGTTTTTAATAGCAAATATGTCTTTTTTAATGACAGCAAGCATTACATTTCGTTACCAGTATAGCCTATAAAGTAGAAACAATGTACCATATTTCATGAAATTAACTTTATTGTTTGAAAAAGCAGAAACATTGTCCGAAAATAAACATTTCCCCGACTAAACTGGTTCGATTTTTCTGGCCAACGAACCTCTACAAGCTATTCACCCTTCTGCCAATATATAATTGCCCACAAAAAGCATTTCGACGAAACTTCCAAGAAAATGCTTGCATGAAAATTTGCAAACACCTTTTTCAAATTTTTTTTACAATGCCCTATTGAACATTTATTATTAATTACTAAAATTTCAGATAAGTCTTACAAAAAATGATTTTACGGAACACAAAATCATTTCTGTGAAAAGTAACTAAATATTTTTTACACAAAAATTTGCTTAAAGAGTAGATACAATTCCAATACAAACCTAAACTGTGATTAAAATTGAAAAAAAAAAAGAAAAATGTAAATTCTTTTTTAACTTTTGACGGAAATTTGAACTATTGGAAGTACATAAAAATATAAGCAGAAAAATACTCATATTATATTATGTCACAAGCTGTTGGAAGTAAGAACACTACTGAAGTCTGTCACCTTAAAGTTTCATTTAACATATGTGAAAATAATTTCTCAACTACCTACTGATATATTATGGAAATGTAAGCATATGAGTGGGTTGATATCAAATTAATTATTTTTTACCTTTTTTTGTCCCAAAGATAATTTAAATGGTTTAATTTTTTATAAAATTCGCTAAATAATCAC
>OZ023263.1:153678554-153736054 GCA_964006375.1 Tillus elongatus | reverse complement strand
CATGCGTGATATGATGACTGTATCAATTTCACCACTGTCTCTTGGTGGCGTCCTCGACAGCAACACTGGTTCATTAAAATGATCATAATTTTTTGTCCACTCTGTATGCACACGTTCGAACAAAAATGAAGCCCATTAAGTTGCACACAAAAAAGGTATACTTCTTTGAAGTCTCAAAAGTTGACCCTTTTCAAAATAAGCGTACTTTTTTTAATGAAAACTATAAGTCTGTATTTACTTTGTTGCTAAGTATGTTATGGTAGCAACTAGGAACTTGTTTGTTATAAATTGTCAAAATCTACTGACATTAAACAAGTGTCTTTAATTGTCACTTTTCTCTTGTTATTTGCGTTAAAATTCCGCGTCATAATGATTTTTTAAATTCACAAATGTAATACATGGTGTGTCTTTATGACCAGGAAAATTTTTGTTTTTGTTTCGAGCTTTATCCTAAAACCATAAAACTTTTAACGTACTGTTCGGTAGACTGGGTGAAACTGATTCACTTTATTCAAAAAACAGAAATGCACGAAGACCAAGTGTAATTGATGCGGAATGGGAAGACGAAATCATAGTTCGTATTGTAGAAGACACGGAAACCTGCACGAGACGTGTTAGTGCAGCAACGAGTATAAACAAATATTGGGTGTCCAGAATCATATGCGAAGAAAAGCTGCATCCGTATCATTTCATTTGAGTTCAGCAGCTTTTACCGCAGGACTTGCCAAGAAGACTTCATTTTTGACAGAGAACGCCATTTAGAGGATACAATGTTCTACAAGATAATTTTATTTACTGATGAATCCTTATCCACCAGAAGAGATATGTTCAATTTGAGAAATAGTCATACTTATGCGATTGAAAATCTTCATGCTATCCGCGAACATCATTTTCAAGATGAATGTGCAATAAACATTTGGTGTGGCATGCTTGGAAATTGTATTGTGAGACCATTTGAACTGCCACCTAGATTTAACGGAGCAACGTATCTCTTGTTTTTGAGAGATAATTTACTGATCATTTTAGAATATGTTCCTTTAACTTTAAGGAGTGACTCTTGGTTCATACATGATGGTGCCCCATGCACATTACATCCGAGATGTGCGAAATTATTTAGATGAAATTTAGCCTCAAACGTGTGGAAGCAGTGTGCACCCATGGCCAGCGCGTAGTCCCGACTTAAATCTGCTAAATTTTTACTTTTGGGGTTATTTAAAGTCACTGGTCTACAGCGATTAAATAAACAAGCGCCAGGAATTATGGGAAAAATCGTACAGGGTGTTAATGTTTTCAGATCATTTTAGAAGATGTTCGTTTAACTTTAAGGAGTGGTTCATACATAATGGTGTTCCAGGCACAATACATCCGAGATGTGCGAAATTATTTAGATGAAATTTACCCTCAAACGTAGTCCTGACTTAAATCCGCTAGATTTTTACTTTTGGGGTTATTTAAAGTCACTGGTCTACAAAGATCAAATAAGCAACCGCCAGCAATTTTGGGAAAAGATCGTACATGATTTTAGAGCTCAAAAAAATTCATTTCTTAAAGTAAGAGATAATTGTAATAAACTAGTGAGAAAATGCATTGCCGTAAATGATGAACACTTTGAGCACTTACTCTGATTTGTTGTTGGTTTGCTTCTAAAGTTCCAGTTTAATTTTAGATTAATTTGATTAGGTAGATTAATGCAATTAGTAACAATCTTTCCGATATACATTTTGTTAACTATTTATTTTTATTTAATAGTTTTATAGATGTTATTTTATTTAATGGCTTTGTTGAATTTTTAATAAAAATGTTTCTTTCGATAACGTACATTTTATTGTGCTAAAAAGTATCTACAACAAATACACATAATTTGCACTAAGATCAAAGCCTTCAGGAATACATCATGTTTGCGCATCATCGTTAATTTAATTTCATTGAAAAGGTACGTTTATTTTGAAAACGGTCAACTTTTTCGACTTCAAAGAGGTACACTTTTTTGTGTGAAACTAAATGGGCTTTCTTTATTTTTGTTCGAAAATGTGCATACAGGGTGGACATAAAATTGGGGCCATGTTAATGAACCAGTGTTGCTGTCGGTGGCGCCACCAAGCGGCAGTGGTGAAATTGATACCGTCATCGTATTACGCATGATGCTTAATAATACCATGCCACATTTCATTATAATACGTTGAACCACTTTCAAGATATTTGAAAAAATAATTTTAAGAAAACTTATCTAAACATCCTGTAAAAAGAAAACGAATAACATTTTACAAAGGCATGTTGAGCTCAATGCTTTATTTTTGTGTCAGCCATCACTCATCAGCTAATGTCCAATTAATTATGGGGCACCTGTATATTATATACAAGTCTGAATCCAACTTTATACTTGAAATTTAGAATGCCTAGTTTTTCGCGCCTATTTGAAGAAATGTTCTCAAAATTTAAGAGTCGCGATTTTTTTTTCTCCAAAAGCAAGGGACAATAAAGACAATAAAGTTTAAAATGTCGTCGAGATACGTAACCCTTGACTTTTAAAAACTTATGCATAAAAAGGAATTAAAAATGCTGTTAGAAGTATCGTTAATTCTTTTATGCTTCATTATTATTTATGGTCGCTTAATTTGTTTCGCAGTTTTAATTCGTTTTACCTAATGCAAATATTGCATAATTAAGGAAACAGAAAGAAATGATCTGGTATGTGATTTGAAAATAATGCGTGCTACTATATTATAATCCTGAGTTACACAATCCACATTTCAAATACTATAAACACTTCAAGACATGATCAAAACGCCGTGACGAGAAAAATACTTTTCTGAAAGTCGAAGTGATTGAAATTATAATTAGGAACTTAAATATGAACCCAACTGAAACAAACAAGAACAAAAACTAACAAATATTCATTAAGCATACCGTATGGAGTATCTATTTCAATCTTAGTTTGTATTATGCAATTTATAATTTATATAATTGTGCGTTTAAAGTAAATTAAGTGCTCTTATTGCTCTAGTTATGAACTATTTTATAGTGTTATACTGTAACGTCTTAACATAACAATGGCATTATGTACGACAAGCTCATTTTCCTGGACTAATATGTGCATGAAGAAAATTTCTCTTATTCTAGAAGCAATACGTAACTCAATTAACATAAATATACAATAATAATATTTTTACACGAAAATGTAAAACAGATACATGCCGTTTTTGTAAGAGCTTATGTTGGTTTGAGTTATCTATGGGAAAGCACCATCACTGGTGAAACATGGTTTGAAATCCCAACATCTTAGTTTTAGTGAATTTTCTTTAAAAAAGTAACTAATCAGGAGATTGCAACTTTTCAATGTTGAAAAAATTTCTTCAAATTAGCGCAAACTAGGAACCCTAAAACCCATGTCCGGGGTCAGTTTCAATATATATATATATATATATATATATATATATATATATATATATATATATATATATATATATATATATATATATATATATATGTGTGTGTGTGTGTGTCGCATTTCTAATTAAAAAAGTTCGGGACGCAGCAAGTGCGTTATGGTAGTGAATTTTCATTAAATGCTTCAAATTTGAAAACTAAATTTTCTATGAAGTTAGAAATTTCAATTTTAGTATGTAGTAAGGTCTTTTACAAGGCAACATATCCATCAAATTTTATTAAGATAGCTTTGTAATTTTCGGAGAGTCTCATCCAAGCTATTAATAAAGGAAAAGCACTTGGCGAGTTTCATCTAAATCGGTTAATTATTTTTTGAGTTATAGGTTGGATACACATACACACACACACACACAGACACACAAATATATATATATATATATATATATATATATATATATATATATATATATATATATATATATATATATATATATATATATATATATATATATATATATATATATATATATATATATATATAAACATATAAAAATTGAAACTGACCCCAGATATGGGTTCTAGGGGTACTAGTTGGCGCTCAATTGAAAAAATGTTTGCAAAGTCTAACTAACCATCGATACCTCTCTATTAGTCTTTTTTTTAAATAAAAATTAACTCAAATAATGGGCTGATTTCAATTAAATTTGGTCGGTACTTTCCTTTTGCAAATGGCTTGGATAAGTCCGTTAGCCCAGTTTTACCCGTAAAATTTTGTGTTTTCTTTCAGAAAATTATTATATGTACAGAAATAACAAAGTTATGGCAACCAAATTTAATACGTGGGTTAACACCATAAAAAGTCAACTGTGTACCCAAATTTAGGTCTGTACGTGAAAAGAAAAAAAATACGCAAAAAAACAAAATATTATGTGGAAAACAAAATCTATTGTATATTACAGACAAGGATTAAGTTTTTTGCCGAGAAAGGGTCAAGAAATAACAGAAGTTTGCAACTTTTAGGGAAAAAAACAAAACAAATACGGGCTATGTAGAGAAAATCTTGCAAGAATTGTGTTTTACAAACAATTAAGTTTTAGCTTAAACCATCATTGTTCTTGATTTTAGTGAAATATTTCCAGAAAAACTGATTTTAAATAGGACCTTTCTTTGATTCTTTGCCAGTAGTTTTATAGAGCGAAGAAAAAACTTTGTACCCCTTTTTAAGAACATCGCGCACTGAGGAGTGCGAGATTTGGCATAGTTAAAGTTCATATGATGCCAGTAGCTCCCCGCAGCTGCATTGTTATGTCAAAAAATGTTGACAAATGTCAAAATTTTGTAAACATTTTGTGAACATTTCGTCAACATTTTTTGACACATCGATGCTAATGCTGGCAGCGCTGGCGGCTGGTGAATTCGCCCTATGACGTTAAAACTTAAAAATGTTATGAACTATGGTTTTAGTTTTAGTATAATTTTTACTGAATTTTCGTGGGAAAAAGTCACTAATGAGGAGACCGCGACTTTTGGATTTTGAAATTATTTCTTCAAATGAGCGCGAACTAGAACCCCTAGAGCCATATGCAGTGTTAGTTTCAGTTTTTATCTGTTTACATATATACAGAGTGACGCATTTCTAAGGTAAAGCTCAATATTGCCGTTACTAGAAAAAATTATATACGATAATTATACGCTATCTTGAGCTGCATCTTATAAAATTATTTCGACAATCACAGGCTGGCCCATAAGTCGGTGATACAAATTTTCTTTTTTTAAATTAAACACCTCTTATGTTAGGGCATTTTTGCATTTTCTATCGATCTATATTTATATATTATATATGATTGTAAAAAAAAATTATAGCGTTCATCGTATTCGAGTTATTTAAATTGTTTCATATTTTTGGCGCAAGTCAAAAATTATGATACGGCATTTTTACCAATATAGCAGAGCCCCACGAAAATGACGCATTCAGGGAAGTTTTCGTTTATATTATTCGTGAAAAAAATCGAGGTGCCGTATACAATTTTTATGTTTCCGTAGAAATCATTGTTCGTAAAATTTTTGTGAAATTTTGGTAATTAATAATAAATGTTTAATAAGTTATTGTAAAAAAATATTTTCGGATTTTCGTGATAAAATTGCTTGCAAATTTTTATGAAAACAATTGTTTTGTGTAAGTTTTGTCGAAAAGCTTTTTGTGAATAGTTATATGTTGATAGGTGGGTAAATTGCTTGAAAAACGTAGTTCGCCAGGAAAATCGAACCAGTTTTTTCGGGAACACATTAAGTTTATTTTCGGAAAATGTTTGTACTTTTTTAAACAATAAAGTTAATTTGAAGAAATATGGTAGATTGTTTCGACTATATGGGTTATACTGGTAACCAAATTTGATGCCTGCTTTCATTACAAAAGACAGGTTTGCTATTAAAAACATTTTTATGCAAATTCACCACCATAACGCACTTACTGCGTCCAGACTTTTATCCGTGGACCGGTATTTCACTCACTTAGTACCAATATGGTTTAGCAACCATAGACATCAGTTTTGAATATTCTACTTGCATACATATTTTAAAAAGGCAAGATTCCAGGACATTGTTCCGTGGCGGAATCGAAGTAGCGAATGACCTCGCGAGTCTTCGTTCTCAGCTACCTTTATGTGGCCTGGAGCCTGCTATAAGCATGAGTAAAGAGATAGTCTCCGCGCCTTAGATAGAATCCATAGAGAGGCACTGGAGGTAGCTTAGTCTCTGTAAACAAAAGAAGGGCTTTGTAAAGAGGCCGGATGGAAATACATATAGGTTATAGGTGGTAGGAGTACTTGATTTTATCATATCATCGCGGTTGTTACAAGCGACAGAAGTCATCCTGGATTGGTAGGTGTCAGAGGGACCCTATTTGCCCGGAGAGGCGGAAGAGACGTCCTACCACTACATCTGTGAACGTAAGGTTTTTGGAAGTGTTTGGGCAGAAATCTTAGAATCATGGACTCTACAGAGAAATCAAGTGGGTTAGGTTCTATGAAAGACCGTTGAGGAGATTCTATGACAAAACCATTGTGGGGTAGGGCATGGTTGCTCGAGACCTAAATTAACCTAAAATGTGCCTGACGTATCCTACTTGTCTCGCGCTTGCCTGCCCAGAAGTGATACTACTGCTACTGTCATTAAGAGGAAGCCAATTGTAAAGACAAGTATATAGAGGAGGTAAAGAAGATAATTGTTGATCCGGATCGGCCCATTTACAAAAGAAGAACTCAAAAAGGCTCTTAAAAAACTAAGACAGAGATAGAGGTATCGACGAAATGCAATTGGAACTTTAAAAAATATATATATTGAAAAGGTGAAATAACTTTTCCAACTGATTGTGATGTTTTATTTTATTTTTATTTTCAAAGAATTTTTTATGATCAAAACATCAACAGGTAGCAACAGATTTTTATGTGTAGTTGTCATGAATTCGTATAAACTAATTTAATTTTCTTCTGTCTATGGATGTTCTCAAGCAGCGAAGCGGGTTACAGTAACGAAAACGAAGATTTGTGAAACCAGAGAAATAGTCTCCATGTCTGTATTTACTTTTAAACTTTAATTAGCATTTTTATAATTGTACGTATATTACGTAAGTTCATTAAAACCATTAACGCATTTCACGAATAACTCCTGTAGGCAGAAATAGGCTACACTAATGTTACGGTCTGTTTACTTTTTTCTGTTACTTCCTTTCCTTCCACTTATTTTTTCTCGTAGGTGTAAATCTACGTACGCTACCAGTAGTAACCGCAAAGTAATTACAAATTTATGTCGGTGGTCATTTCCTAGACGCTTTATAGGATTAGTAGTGATCATTAATAGTAAAATCATTACTGTATTGCACTTTCAGTGAAGTCACCCGAGACAAGATATGTATTATGTAATATATCCAATAATACTTGTAAGTAATTAAATTAAGCGGCATATATTATACAGTTCATCTGGTGTTAAAAGAGATTTGTCTGTGTCAATAGAATCAATATTCATATCACTTTGTAACTCTGTTTCGTCATTTATTTCAAGTCCTATGATGTGGATGCAGAAATGCAATGAAGCAGCCGCCACTATATTTTCTATTTACTAATTACTAACCGAAGAAATATTTTTATAATTTGCTTCCTCTTCTCGGCTTTTTGCCAATTTTGGTAAAAAATTGGCTTACGTGAAGATCGTGACTTCAGGACTTTCTTAAAGTATCTTGCTACAGAGTTTCAAAAAATCTTAACACCCAGTAACAGTTGATGAAATAAATAAAATTTATACATAATGTATGTTTAATCAAACTTAAAAAATGTTTACATTTTCAAACTAAAATATTAGAAAAAAAGTTATTGAAGAATGAATGAGTCGGGAGCCGTTTTTTATGCATTCTATAACTCTGTGCGTCATGCAAAGAAATTAAATGATTTATGGTAACATGAGGAATGTCATCCCAGGCTTCTTAAATTCGGTGACGAAGGTCGACTAAATTATTTGGTGGCTGGGGTAAATTACCCAGTCGATTGCCAATCATATCCCATACACGTTCTATTGATGACAATTCTTAGGAGCAACAAAACCATGGAATCAGGCTTACGTTGTTTTCTTATAAGAACCTTATAGTTACCCTTGCTCTATGAGGACGTGCGGTATCTTCTTGGAGGAGGAGTTGAGTTAGTACTGGTAGGTTGGCAGTGCAACGGGTAGCAGCACGTTTCGTATTAGTACAGGCAATAGAGTAGCCCGTTACTCTTGTCCAAAATGCACTAAACTATAGAAGTTATTTTTTATAGATAGGTTCAGAATCACGTACTGAATGTAAAAACACAAAATCCTTACAAATTAGGAGGGCGGAAGTGCCGCCATTTTGAGAAAAACCGTTTCGGCCTATATATCCGTAACCGTACTGTTTAGACCAAAAATAGTAATGACCTTTATTGTAGATAATTGCATTTCTCATCTTTTTTGTGAAATATTTTTTTTGTATCACTCACCGTTTACAACTTATACGACTATTAGCATTCATTTATTGACTTTTTTACTTATATCTTGGTTAATAATTGTTTAAGAAATAAAATGCTTATAACTTAACTTTTCAATGGACAAATTTCCTACAATTTCTACTAAAAACTTTTTATTTCTCAAATCAATATTTTCAAAGTTATAACGCGTTAAATGTTGCACTTTTCAATCGACAAATTTTTCTGGAAATATTTTAGTAAAATGAAGGACAATGACGGATGAAGCTAAGACTTCAGGCTTTGTAAAACATGCTTCTTGAGACATTTTCTTTCTAAAGCTTATATTAGTTTCAGGTTCTTTGCGTAAATGTTGCCAATTTTGACGTTTTAAATCGCGACTTTGACGTTTTGGGGAAACCCCAATTTATTTTTCTTTAAATGCCTATAACTTTTTTGTCTTTGAATTTACTGACCTAAATTTTGGTAGGTAATTTACCTATAATGACATAAAAACGCGCACCAAATTTAGTTGCCCTTACTTTGTTACTTCCGGAGATATGATTTTTTTTCGAAAGAAAACACAAAATCTTCCGGGAAAACCGGGCCGATTTCCTTGGATAACTAACTTATCCAAGCCACTTACAAGAGAAAGGTATTCACCAAATTTAATTAAAATCGGCCTGTTAGTTTTTGAGTTATCGGTGTGATAATATATATATATATATATATATATATATATATATATATATATATATATATATATATATATATATATATATATATATATATATATATATATATATATATATATATATATATATAATAATAATAATAATAATAATAATACTTTATTTGCCAAGTTTACAAATTACAGATTATAATCATACATAGTCGATATTATCCTAAAGATTTATTAATCTTTGTGCATAAATTAATTAAAATTTGTGCGCACATTTTTTATTCAAGTCCTTCCATTTTTACCCAGAATAAAACTATCAATGTTTCTCTATTACATCTAACATAAAAATACAAACTAAAATGCCTAAAAACTACCTAACCTACTTAATGCCTTACTAACCTACTTAGTCTATTTAAATTCCTATTCCCCTAAATTTTACTATATAACTCAGTTTACTAGTAATCTTATTGTATTGTGTGTGTTTTTTTTTCATGCGAAAGTCGAAGTTTCCCTAGTGGTCAGATCACAGCAGGTAGCATTATCCCTTAAAACCTGTCACACAGATGTTTTTTGTTACATTGAAACCACTTTAGCATACCCTTTAGACCTCTTGCTGTAGTATCATTTCTGATGTTTATGGGCACTTCATTGAAAAGCTTTGGACCTACATAAGACACATGGCGCTTGCACGCAGTTAGTGATTTATATGGGACTTTTAAGGAGTTGTATGTCACTGCTCTTGTCTTTATTCTATTTGTGACTCTAGTTTTAAAAGAATTTCTTTTAAACATACATTTTAATGTTTCCTGTACACATAATTCTCTAATGGTGTTTATGTTCGATTCCTCAAAAAGAATGTCACTAGGATATCTTCTTTGTTTATTTAACATTGTCTTTATAATTGATTTTTGTGTTATCGTCAACATATTGAGATGTGTATTCCATGTCATACCCCACGCTGTTATCCCATAGGTTAGAACTGACTCTACAAGGGCTAAGTAAATAGTTTTGATTGTACTCGCGTCTAGGATATTTCTTAAACCTAAAAATGTATAAATCGTTTTTCTCAGCTTTGCGTTAAGGTAAATTATGTGGGTATCCCATTTCATAAATTGATCGATAAAAACTCCTAAATATTTTATATTGTTTGTTCTATCTATGTTCACGTTGCATAAACAATTTCTTGGTATTTTGCAATGTGTCGCATGTATGTTGATTACATTTATGTTTGGCTTTGGCGAGTTTGTTGGAGAGAACATAATAAACTTGGTTTTATTGTAGTTGATAGTGAGTAAATTTTTATCTATCCATTTATTTATTTCAGAAAAACCTTCTGTAGCTGATTTTATCGTACTTTCCCACTTGTCTTCTGTAAATAATAAAACCGTATCGTCAGCAAAACAAATCGTGCTGCCTTTTGTCTTTACGTTCATGATGTCATTTATGTAAATGAGAAACAGAATAGGTCCCAAAACTGTTCCTTGTGGCACCCCACAACAAATTTTCCTACTTTCACTAAAAGAATCCTCAATGCGCACCCTTTGAACTCTATTGGTGAGATAGGATTCAAAAAGCTCAATTGCAACACCTCTTATCCCTAAATGTTCTAACTTTCGTAGTAATATATCATGTGACACAGTATCAAATGCCTTTTTTATATCCAGAAAAATTCCTACACACTTACGATTTTTGTTAAATGCTTCATTTACTATGCTTGTTACTTTTGTAATGGCGTCGTTTGTTGATGAATTTTCTCTAAACCCTAACTGATTTTCATTTAGAATTTCATGTTTTTGTAAGAATTTTAAAAGTCTCAATCTAATACACTTTTCAATTAGTTTACTAATGACACATGTTATAGTAATTGGTCTATAATTATTCACGTCCCTTTTATTGCCGTCCTTAAAGAATGGCAATACAGTAGACTCTTTCAGAACTTTAGGGAAAAGCCCTGACGATATTATTGTATTTGCAATATGTGTAATCGGTTTTACAAAGTAAATTCTGTATAATTTAATTATTCTATTGCTTATGCAATCGTGACAATTTTGAATCGAGTTTTTTAACTGATTTATATAATTTAAAATTTCATCTTCGCTAACGGGGTCAAGAAAAATTGACGATTCATTTCGAGGCTTAATTTGAGCATCTTCCATATCTAAGAAATGTTGTTTTGTTTTGTTTAGTTTCATACCTATTTCAGAGAAGAATTTATTAAACTCATTTGCAATACCATCTTTATTATTTATTATTTTATCAGTGCCATTTTCAGCAATACTTGTGACCGCGATGTTTTTTCTAACTGATCTATTTGTGGCCTCGTTTACGGTTTGCCAGAGATTTCTAGGTGACTTCTTGTTTTCTTCTACTTTTTTTTTATAATGCATTTCCTTAATTTTACTTATAACTTTATTTAGCATATTTCTATATTTTATAAATGTACTTAATGCGTTTGTATCATTGGGTTTATTTTGAGCTATAATTCGTAATCTATTTCTGGTTTTAATAGATTTTAACACTCCCTTTGTGATCCACGGTTTTCTTTTTTTTATTATCTAGATGTCAGTAGTTTGCGACGATTTTAAAATATAAGCTTTCAATTTGTTTAGAAACATTTCAGTACACAAACTGGCATCCGTGCTATCCAAAATATCTTGCCAGTTCTCAGACATAACTAATTGTTTTAATTTATTGTGGTTTACTTTGGTGTGATTCTGTGTAAGATTAGTTTTTATTGGTGTAGTTCTATTTACCACTACACTAAGAATAACAGGTAAGTGATCAGTAAAACTGTCATTTAGAATTATACTGGTTACATCGCTATTACATCGGTTGCGTATAAAATAGTGGTCAATGCATGAGCTTGATAACTGAGAGTGCCTTGTCGGTGCATCTATTTGTTGAATAAAACCAAATTCGCCCATCAAGTTTAGATAATTATTAGCTACACTACTATGTTAATTAAGGATGTCAATGTTTATGTCGCCTGTAAAAATTTCTATAGAGCACTGATTCGCCTGTCGTTTACTTAAAACCGCTCGTAAGTTACTAAGAAACTCATTGCTGTCAATCGCCGGTGATTTATATGTAGCTATAATCCCCACTTGGATGTTGTTTTTAGTTAAGACAATATTGAGAAATTTTGTGACATCCTCAGAAACTACACTACATACGGAATTTAAGGATGATTTGATGTAGGCTATGCAGCCGTCATTTTTATTATTCTCACTTTCGTTGTAATAAATATCATATCCGGCAAGAGTAAAATCTGATAAACTTGTTATGTTCCAGGTTTCGCTCAACACAATTGCATCAAAATCGGCCCCAAGGTGTTCTAGAAATGCAATTAATTCATTATAGTTTTTGCTGATACTTCTTACATTAAAGTGAATAATGTTTAAGTGGTCATGATTACTTTTCAGCGATGGAATGTTATTGATATCATCTACCACAAGCGTGTTTTTTGAAATATTTTCAGTTATGTTTAGGATATCGTCTTCAAGCATGTCTGTAGACTAAAGAACCGGGTGTGTGACGATACAGATATGTCTTAAATGTCAACAAAGAAAACAAAAGGAATAGAAATATCAATAGTTACAAATCCGTTTGTGTGGAGGTTATAACTAAAATTGGATTTTCAAAAATAAAGATTATGTTGTCAAAATCCGCAGCAATCTCTTGAGTTAAATTTACTAATATCTACGTTAGTTCCTAGTTAAGAATTTAAAACTATAGATTATAAAAATTAAAACTAGTGACACTACCTATAAGCAAAAAAAAAAAATCTGGTGAAAATAAGATACATACAAATTAAATAAAAACTAGTAATAGTAAAAAAAAATTGTCATACACACATATACATACACACATATATACACACACGCACAACAGCGTGCATATACACACATATATACAATATACACATATACACATATATATCATCCATACACAGTTATACCTATTTTTAAACCTTGCTTTGAACAATCTGATTAATCCCATTATTTAGCAGGTCACTGGCACCGGTTTGTGGCCTTATCTTCTGTAATAAATTTTCTCCATGTTGAGATGAAGTGAAAGTTTTTCAAAGAGTTGTCTGGTAATTTTACGGTGACAATTCCATCATTACTCCACACATTTTTGTACCCAAACTTTTCAGTTGCTTCCTTGATGAGCGACAGTTTGTTTTTAGTCAGGTCTTCTTTAATTGTTATTGCTGTTCCTACTAATTTTTTCTTGCTGTAGAATATGTTATTCCTCTCTTTCTTTGAGGCGAACCTAACAAATATTTGCCGATTTCTATTTCCCTGTTTCTTGCCCACCCGAAAGCATTTTTCAATTGTGTTAACATTTATGTTTAAGTTTTTATGGCATATCATTTTGATTACCTCTTGCGTGTTCTCTTTATCGGATTCTGGAGCGCCAAATATTCTTAAATTATTATTCCTGTTTTCCTGATCTAAGCTTTCAATGTTGCTTTCTAATTCTTCAATGCTTCTCCTTTGCTCCTCTATAATTTCTTCTTGTCTTGTAATTTTCTCAATACACATTGACATGAAGTCATTAATTTTTGACTCAATTCGAGAAAATAATTTGTTGCATATTTTCTCTATGAATTCTTCTGACTCAATTAACTCGACTATAGACGCTGCTGGGGTTTGCAATGAACTATTCGATTTTTTATTTACTCTCTCAGCATTGTTATCACTAAAGGATTTACGTTGATTACGTAACACACGATCACCAGCCATTTTAGGTAAATAATTTCCCACACAAGGAGCACGTATATCAACACTAGTTAAGACAGATTTTTTATTTTATTTTACGACAGAGAAGTGTACCGGCACCAGCGACTAGCGTACGCGTCTACTCCGCACTACTGCACATTTGAGAATGAATATATATATATATATATATATATATATATATATATATATATATATATATATATATATATATATATATTAATATATATATATATATATATATATATATATATATATATATATATATATATATATATATATATATATATATATATAAATTGAAACTGACCCCGGATATGTGTTCTAGGGGGCATATATAGCGCCTATTTCAATTTTTTTTTTTACAAAATTCAAAAGTCGGAATCTCCTCATTAGTGAATTTAAAAAAAAATGCACTAATAATAATTTTAGAAAAAAAAGTTTTAAGTAAAAGTTCTAGAAAATTTGTCGATTGAAAAGTTAAGTTATAAGCATTTTATTTTTTAAACAATTATTAACAAAGATATAGGTAAAAAAGTCAATAAATTAATGCTAATAGTCGTATAAGTTGTAAACGGTGAGTGATACAAAAAAATTATTAAACAAAAAGATGAAAAATGCAATTATCTACAATAAAGGTCATTACCATTTTTGGTCTAAAGTGCACGGTTACGGAGATATAGGTCGAAACACATTTTCTCAAAATGGCGGCACTTCCGCCCTCCTAATTTGTAAGGATTTTGTGTTTTTACATTCAGTACGTAATTCTGAACCTATCTATCAAAAAAAAAAACCTCCTGTAGTTTAATGCAGAAAAAAATTATCTATTGCCTGTACTATATGTAATTATATGAATTTAAATTACTGTCAGTAAAACTAGGTCATCATTTGCATTTAAATTTCTGTCAATAAAACGAGAGATGACCTGCTACCGTATGTTACTGCACCCCATACTATCACCTCCCGCGTAAGGACCATATGCCGTTCTGCAGCGAATTCTAAATTTATGCGTTTTCCACGTAATCGTGGACCCAAAGACATAATCGGGACCCGTTACAGAACACAGCGCGATTCCATTCATCATTCCCATTTGATCTATCGTTACATCACTCAAGCCGAACAGCACGATTCCGAGGTATCAGACACATAAAAACGGTCTATATAAAATAAAAGTCTGGACGCAGCAAGTGCGTTATGAAAGTGAATTTTCATGAAACGTTTGTAATAGCAAATATGTCTCTCTAATGCAAGCAGTCAACAATCTGGTTACAAGTATAGCCTATATAGTAGAAACGATGTACAATTTTTTATCAAAATTACTTATTGTTTGAAAATGTATAAAGAAATTCCGAAAATAAACTTAAAATATTTGTTTCCTAGTCAAGGTTAGGTTAACAGCAAAGTGAGTTATTGAAATTAGAAGTATTTGGTGAAAATTTTGTACCAAAACGCGCTTATTGCGTCTCGATTTTTTCTTACAAACATGCATAATATTTCAATAAAAATGCAAAAATGAAATAATATAAGGGTGTTTGAAAAACAATTGTAAGGATAACCAACGACTTGTGGGCCAGCCTGTGATTGTTAAAATATATTTATAAGATGCAGCTTAAGAGACCCGAAAATAACGTATACAATTTTTTCTCGTGGCTTGTATAATAATTATATTGAGCTTTACCGTATAAATGCATCGTCGCTGTATATATGTAAACAGATAAACTGAAAGTAAACCCGGATATGGCTTCTAGAGGGCCTAGTTTGCGATCATTTGAGAAAATCTTTTTTAAAATTCAAATGCCGCAGTCTCCGTATTAACGATTTTTTTCTACGAAAATTAGATAAAAAACTCTGGACGCAGCAAGTGCGTTATGGTAGTGAATTTTCATAAAACTATTTTTTAATAGCAATAATGTGTGTTTTTTTAAGAAAGCAGGCATCAAATTTGGTTACCAGTATAATCTATATAGTAAAAACAATGTGCCATGTTTCATCAAAATAACTTCATTGTTTGAAAATGTACAAAAATTTCCGAAAGTAAACTTAAAGTGTTCCCGAAAAAATTCGTTTCTTGGTCAACTTTATAGGTTAATAGCAAATTGAGCTATTCAAATATTAAGCATTTGATCAAAATTCGCTACCATAACGCACTTACTGCGTCCAGATTTTTTTTTCTTACAAACATGCATTATATTTCGATGGAAAATGCAAAAATGCAATAACATAAGGCGTGTTTGATTAAAAAAAAAAGAAAATTTGTATCACCAACGACTTATGGGCCACCCTGTGATTGTAGAAATAATTTTTTAAGATGTAGCTCAAGACACCCTATAATTAATATATACAATTTTTTTTCATATGTTGTATAATAACAGATATATTGAACTTTATTGATTTTTTTACGAAAATTCTACAATTATATACTATTAAACGATAAACTCTATAGCTAAGGCTACTGCCAAGCGTCAGAAAGGATCTATTTGAAATGCATTTTCTGGAAACATTTTATTAAAATGAAGGACAATGACGGTTGAAACTAAGACTTCAGGGTTTGTAAAACATTATTCTTGAGACACTTTATTTCCATAGCCCGTATTAGATTCAAGTTCTTTTCCTAAATGTTGCCAATTTTGACGTTTAAATCGCAACTTTGACGTTTTGTGAAAAACCTCAATTTATGTTTCTTTAAATGCCTATAACTTTTTTGTCTTTTGACATACAGAGCTAAATTTTGGTATGTAGCTTACCTATAAGGATGTAAACTCGCGTACCAAATTTGGTTGCCCTTACTTTGTTAATTCCGGAGATATAAATTTTTTTTAAAGAAAACACAAAATTTTCCGGGAAAACCTGGACAGATTTTCCTGGATAACGAACTTATCCAAGCCATTTGCAAAAGGAAGGTATTCACCAAATTTGATCAAAATCGGCCCATTATTTTTTGAGTTATCGGTGTGATACATATATATATATATATATATATATATATATATATATATATATATATATATATATATATATATATATATATATATATATATATATATAAATATATATATATATATATATATATAAACATATAAAAATTTTAACTGACCCCGGAAATGTGTTCTGGGGGGCCTAATTAGCGCTCATTTGAAGAAATTTTTTCAAAATTCAAAAGTCGGGATCTCCTCATTAGTGAATTTTTTTTAAGAAAATTCACTAAAAATTATAGACCGTTGAACTTAACTAAACCTACAGCTAAAGCATTAACTTAATTAAACCTACAGCGAAAGCATCAGAAAAAGGGTATATTTTAAATGAATTTTCTGTAAATATTTTATAAAAATGAAAGACAATGACGGTTGAAGATGAAACTTAAGGGTTTTCAGAACACTCTTCTTGCGAAATCTTCTTGACATATTCCGCATTTGTTTCAGGTTCTTTGCCTAAATGTTGCGAATTTTGACGTTACAGATCGCGAATGACTTTTTGAGGAAAACTGCATTTTTTTTACTGCCCATAACTTTTTTGTCTTTAAATTTACAGACCTACATTTTGGTACGTGGTTCACCGTTTATAATACAAACATGTGCACCAAATTTGGTTGCCCTTACTTTGTTACTTCGGGAGATATATATATATATATATATATATATATATATATATATATATATATATATATATATATATATATATATATATATATATATATATATATATGTATGTATGTATGTATGTATGTATCACACCGATAACTTAAAAAATAACGAGCCGATTTTGATCAAATTGTCAGTGGCTTGGAGAAGTTCGTTAGACAGGAAAGTGGGACAAAGTTCTCCGGGAAAATTTTTAGTTTTCTTTCAAAAAAAATTTTTATCACTGAAAATTACAAAGCTATTTTGATGAAATTAGGCGAATATGTTGCCTTGGGAAAGACCTTACTACGCACAAAAATTCAACTTCCTAAGCTTATAAAAAATTTAGTTCTTCAAATTTGAAACATTTAATGAATATTCGCTACCATAACACACTTGCTGCGCCCCTAACTTTTTTACTCTTTCATTATATTAAAATCATGGTATATTCAATTGACACTCGTGACGAAATTATTGCGTTATTTTTTTGAAAATGACCACTGGGCGAATATAACGACGCTGCTGTTTCAACAGCAACACCCTAACAAACTGACTAATCAGAATTACATTTTAGTCCTAGTCTTGCAAATAAAAAGGTTCAATGTGAAATTGAGGTCTGCGTAATAAAGTTCCTCTGGCTCTTTCCAGAAGCTAAAGAAGTTGCTAAGACTATTATACAAAACAAATTAACTTATTTTTATATACCAAAGAAATATTATTTCAAGGTTCCTACTCTTTTATTTGTCCTCTTCGCCAAAAAGTATCACAACATAAAACACTAAAAATCAGTTTTGTACCCATTTTTTTATTGGCGTTGTTAGCGCATCTGCTAACCAAGCTAGCAGCTCCCATGAACCGCTCTATTACACCCTCCTATCTTTACGACATATTTTCACGAATGTAAGGCTCTCTTTTCTTCTTCTTCTTTCACTTTTTCACTACTTCTCCCGGCCGCTTTGAGCGATTAACCGTTAGGGTTGTTTGTTCTAGTTGTTGGTTTCCTTCGCTTCACCAATTCGTGTGTCTCTCTTTATGGTCATGTCTTGTCGGGCGAATTCCATGATCGTTTTCTATGAACTATTGTCTTGGTACCAGGTCGTTTAGAGTTTAGACTGGTACTTCTCATCTTGTCGAACTTTGGGCATACAAAAATGCAGTGTTCTACCGTGTCCTCTTCCCCGCAGTAGATTGTCTGCTCTCGTTCTCGTCTAACTTTTCCATGCGTTTGGCGTAGGATCTGGAGTATCCGTGGCCGGTAAGTAATTGTGTGAGCGAGAAATTTCTTTTTTTTTGTGGTCGCATTTCATTCAGTCACTCAGATTTGAATTCCATCTTTTTGTCCACTGTCCTTTCCTGGTGTTTTGGGACCATCTTTTCTCCATGGTTCAGCTTCTGGCAGCCAGCCTAACATCTTCTATTCTCACTCCCCTCGCCTTATGTAGGAAGCATATTTCTTCCACTAATAGGTCTATGGGTACGACGCCCGTCAAAACCTGAATTTCCTGCGTAGAGATGGTACGGAACCCGCACACCATCCTTAGTAACTCTCTGTGGTTTGTACTTTCCATTATCACTTTATATTTTTGTATTTCTATTTGATGCTATACCGGCGCTTCATACAGTAGAAATGAGTGCATTACTCTTCTGAGCAGTAACCGATCTGCTGTTATTGGGCCTCCCACGTTAGGCATTATCCTACTTAGTGCTGATGTTCTTCTTTCAGCCTCTTTTGCCGTTCGTACACGCTGCCCAAAATTGCGTGACTAGCCGATTGTTATCACTAAATACACCAGAGTCTTCGCTGGTTTTATCATGGGTCTCCTTTACGCGGAACAAAAAATTGCCCTTGATTTTGGGACCTTACGATAACCGCATCTATCTTTTCAGGAGCCAGCTGGAGTTTAGCCGTCACCCATCTTTCCACTCTTTCTAACTATTCGTTCACTCGAAACCTAAGTGTGTCTTGTTCTGATGCCTCCACTAGGACTGTTAGGTCATCAGCATAACCAACCAGAGTAACTCCTTCAACCATTTTTAGCATGAGGTTTCCATCGTACACTATATTCCAGAGGATAGGTCCCAGGATAGATCCTTGCGTGACTCCCGTCGTGACAGTCCCTTCCCTCGCACTGCTGATATTTCTGTATGAGAAGTAACTGCTTATGATGTTTATCCGGTACTCAGCGAAGTTTCTTCTTTCCAGTTCTTCTATGATTTGCACCAGCTAGCAGTGTTGAAAGCATTTTTGTACCTATTTGTAAATAGTAAATGCTTAAAGAATGCAAATATAATGACGTTATCTTACGGAAACTCTGACATGCATATAATGTTTAGTTACCTCTTTTAACTTTTTTCAATTGTTAATTTATTAATTCTGTAGAGAAAAACAGTAGTGCGAAAATTCCCTACGAAAAAGTATAGTTATTAAAAAATGTATATCCTACCATATTATGTATAAAACTAGGTTCGTACACTCGCGAATTGCGAAACTAATTCCTATTGGTCCATTTACAACAATATTACGATATAATTTAAAATAAACCCAAAGGGATACGTTTCGCAGCGATTTCGCAATTCGCTTTTCGCAATTTGCGAGTGTGTGAAGCTAGATTATTCCTTCTTAATTTAAAACATTTAATGTTTTACTACTTATTATACATGTTTGTAAGATAATTAACAAAAAGTTTGTAGTAGTTTTAGTAGCTAGGTGTGTAGAACTTTGGCTCTCTGCTAAGGTCCTAAGTTAGTAAAAAAGTAAATATTACCTAAATGAATACAAACTTTTTTATAACATCTACTGGAACACTGGAAATGTTTAGACAAATAAATTTTTCTGCATCAATTGTTGTTGCTCTTATTTGGTGAAACCGTTGCTTACTAAATACAGATGTAGAGACTTATTATCTACCTTCATAAGTGTTTTTTCTCTGTTTGACTGCCGTGAAAAGGCAACCCAATACGAAGAATAAAACCAACACTTATGAAGAAAAAGAGTCTCTACATCTGTATTTATTTATTTTTTTCAAACATTTTCGAATCTCGGAAAATAACAAAGTTTTTTAGACAACACACACACATATTTATTTCATCGAGTCTTTACTATATACCAAAATTAACGTTTCCATGGGAGCGGCTCATTGGGTTATTTATATTTGGAGAATATAGTGAAAATTCTCTACCACAACACAGTTGCCGTGTCTAGACTATTTTATATTGGAGAAAAAATATTGTCTACAATTCATGGTTTCTATGGTTTACTAAAGAAAATTAAAAATTATGGACACAGCAAGTGCGTTATGTTAGCGAATTTTCATTAAATGTTTCAAATACGAATAACTCACTTTACTATTAACCTAGAAAGTTAAATTTTGGTATATGGTAAAAGAACAACATGTTTACCAAATTTTATCAAAATACCCAAGTTACTTTTTGAGACACATTTTTTTTCAGAAAAAATAATTATTTTATTAGAATATTGCAACTATCTTAAGTCTACCAAAAGCAGACTGAACAGGGTCCGACGGATTTAATGTAGTGGGAGTATCGTACGTTCATGTTTTATATATTTCGAGACTGTTTTGTGACTTTTTTAAATTAAATTAGTGCTCCTAAATAGGATCGAAATGTAATTTTCATAAAGTGGTTTCTTGACGTAAAATAATAATTAATAATTGGTTATAATATAATAATGGTCCATATCAGCGCCATTAAAAATCCACACTAACGTGTCGGAAATTGTTACGCCTTCCATAGTATATATATATATATATATATATATATATATATATATATATATATATATATATATATATATATATATATATATATATATATATATATATATATATATATATATATATATATACATACAATGAAACTTATTTACCCAATCTTAAATCTAGTTTGGGGCGTGTTACTTTATCATACTTATCCGACCACTTTTTCTGGAAAAAAAATTAATTTTCTTTTCAAATGTATTGGAAATATTTAAGATATTTTTACAAAGATAGTTACACGCATTGCCTTAATAAATATGATTAAATGTATGTTAAAACCCATGGTTTTAGGCCAATGGAGTAGTTAGTTTTTTCTAAAAATGCGCTACCATAATGCACTAGCTGCGTCAATAATTTTTCAATTTAGTCTTGTCACATTTTTGGATATGAAAGTTAAAAGCTATATCTAACACAAGGATACGTGTTTAAATCGTTAAAAACTTTTACAGGGAATAGGGTAAAGTAAAATAAAACAAAAATATTTTTTTTCTGTAACATCCATTTATGCATAATAATAACTAGGTACGAAAGAACAATGCAAGACTGCACACACTCACAAAATACTGACGAGTATAAAAAAAGAGCTATCATTAATGATAATAATAACTACACTAAGCAGAGAAAACATACTCAATGATTACGTGGTTACCATGGGAACACATCGCGTAGTATCTATACAAATGAAGTGTAATATGGCATGATGGGTGATCTACATGAGTAAAATAATTTATAAAATTCACAAAAGACACAACAAAACAATAAACATTTGAAACATCAAACAAATGTATCAGCATATATAATTTAAAAAACTGTTTAAATTAATCGCTAATAAATAAATATAGTTATCCTAGGTTCGGCTTGTAAAGATCAGTATCCAGGCTTAATATTTTTGACGACTGCGTTAAAACCAGAGTGTTTATCTGCTGTGTATTGGACTATCCTTTTGGAACCATCGGGTTCCACAACTGTGTACTCGCCTTTTACTTCATCACCGTCTCTTGTTTCCCACTGACTCTTGATGTCGTGTGTGTGAAGATCATGCACAGCGTAATCGTAATGATATTTGGGGTGTGCCTGAAAATTGAAATATAGCTTTAAATTTGAGCGATCCCAGGCTGCATAACAACGCACACAATATTAAAATTTCAACTAGGTTTATTAGGTATTTAACGTAGTCAACAGTTTATAACACTTTACAAAGCACAAAGTCGACAGGTGCTGATGTTTTTTTACAAAGTTAAATTAAAGAATGTATATCCTTTCTTGTAAAGCACTTATGTGATATTGTAAGTACCTACTGTAAGAAAAAGAAGTTTTTACTGGGCTCAGTTCAGTTCAGTTCAGTAGGCTAGCTTAGGCATTTAATTCTATTAGCCACAGAAAATTTGAGTAACATTTTGTTGAATTATTTCTGTTTGATACCGGTCATACATGGTCATTCTAAAAATTACACTTAACATATTTTACATTTTTTACTTATTCTACTAGGTAGCTCCATATTATTCCTTTCTTATATAGATATTTTTATCTTTCTTTCTTTTCCTTTTGCTTCTTTTTATTTCCTTTTTTATATACTTTTTTTATTTAATTTTTTAGTACTTTTTTTGTTAATATAATGTATACTTTTTCTATCTATATATTCTTCTTTTTTACTGGGCTTAAACTGACTAAAATTATATATTTATTGAAAGAAGTCCAAAGTAACAAGATCAGTGATTATCGTCTCATATTCTTTGTTATACGTTTTTTCGAAATTATTCAAAAAATTACTAGCTAAATGAATATTCAGATTTCTCAAAGCAAATGATGTACTTTTCTTCAAATCAGCATGAGTTTGAGGGGGGAAGCAAGCCGACGACTGATGCTTCCGCGATATGACACCAGCCGTGACTCTGGAACTCCCCTCACCCCTAGGTGGGGACTACAGACGTGGCATGAACCACTCGCAGGCATTGCTTCACCACGTACAGCATCTTCTTGTTCTCAAAACTTCTACATCCTCTCTTTTTCCTCTTTTTATATTATGTATTTCCTATTACAATTGTTTATCAAAAATCCATCGCTCTTTTGCTCCTGTCCACATTACTTGGATCATATTCACTTTAGTTTTGTGAATCTTTCTGTCTTCTCCTTCTGTAGTACCCGGATATTTTCTCTGTTCTTAGGATAGTTTATAGACTCTGCTCTATGTTCCTCAGCATAGAATAAATAGCATCGCTGCACATTTCCGTATTCCCTTCCTTTGAGGCCTTTTCCGCCACATTTATGGCATAAATCTGCTGCGTATTTTGTTGTGCATTACTTTGCTATATGTCCCATTTTATAACACCTATGGCACTTGGAAGCTATATGCATTTTCCTTATCCACAATCTCTGCCCTCCTCCTTCATTTTTTACTCTCCAGCAACTGACTGGCTGCATCCTTTTGCAAAGTCACAATCGCGTGCTTATGCCCATTTTTGTTCACCTTATCTAACAATTTAACCTCTAAGCTGTCCTGCTGTCCTTGCTTCACACTTTTTTAGCACGTTCTAAAGTTCATTTTCCTCGACTGTCTCATTATATCAAGTACCGTGACTGTCTCCTTTTTCTCTCTTATTTCCACTTTCATCACTCCTTCCAGTTTTCTAGTAAGTTATTTTTTCACACCATCATTTTTGCTTCATCCTTCTCTCGTATATTTATCTGTACCTTATTACTGCCTATTTTGTTTATTTTCCCGACTGTTATTCCCTCCGTGTTTACATCCTTTTGGAGACCCCTAATTATGTCAGCATAAGACTTTCCGGCTAGTCGTTTCAGAATTATTGTCCTTTCTGTTTGTCTTGTTTCTGGATGTTTCTTATTTGCTTTTTTGTTTTACAAAATAGTATTTCTAGGCTTTCCCGTCTCCGTTATATATTCTAGAATCTTGTTGCATTCAGGTCCTGTACATCATTTGCAGTAGTACACATTACGTTTCTAATCTTGTTTTCCTTTACCTTTCGCAGTGTCTTCTGCAGGCTACCTTTTAACTTCATTTTCTCTTCTGAAGTTTCTCCTCAATCTATTGTCATAATTATATATGTGTGTCTTTTAGAACTATTTTTGTCATCAACATCAGGGCAACAACACTCAACAGATCATTTTTCTGCCTCCAGCTTACCTTTGCTCATAACATTTTCCACCTGTGGATTGCTTTCCACAATCTTTTTTACGCTATGGTCGTCTTATTCTTCTCCTTTCCTAAGGATAATTATTTGGTCAACTTCTCTTCATTTCCGTTGGTCTCTGTATAGCTGACAACTTTTGTATGCTTCCTCCGCCCAATCAGTATTCATAAGTTCTAAAAAAACTTGCTTCGTCGAGTTACCTATCCAGCTCACTCTGTAACTTTTGTACCATTTTCCTGTCGTCTCTCTGCTGTTTGTGTGCTTACATTAGTCATCTGCCCTTTTTCATCTCTCGCTTTTGGGGACTCAACTATTCTTACCATCTCTTCCGTTATCGCTTTCATTAACTCCATCACCACAGGCAAACGTTTGCTATAGCCATCTATTTTAACAATCGCTATCTTAAAAAAGATTTTGCGGAGGGTAATTTAGCCATCTTAGCTCTAGTGAGCATTCTGGACTCCCTCTCTCTCTTTCTCTCTCTCTCTCTCTCTCTCTATATATATATATATATATATATATATATATATATATATATATATATATATATATATATATATATATATATATATATATATATATATATATATATATATATATATATATGGATTCTGATAGTACAGCCATTGTAATTTTTATAGTTTTATCTAGGCATTTCAGTTTGTCGGTCACGCTGGTCTGCTGGAAAAGATTGGATTCTATCAAACTCATGGTCAGTGCCAAAAATATTGTCGTATTTAGCAGATAGACAGACTGTGGACTATTGTGGAACACGATTATTCGAATTGAGTATTGATATAGGCGTTCCATAGAGCAGTGTTCAGGGGCCGACATTTATTTTGTTTTATATAAATGGCATTAAAAGTAACCTAAAAGCCTCTTTTCGTACTTGCAAATAATCTAAGATAAGAACCTTTGATGCCAATAGACCGCCTTATTACGTCAGTTCTGGTTCGGGCTCACTACTACTGCTAGTTCTGAAACACTACGAGGGGTAACAGGCGTTTATTACGACCCATGATGCTCACTGATGGTCTCAGTACATCGATTCTGGTTCTGACTGACCATTATTGTCCGAATAAATTAGAAGTTCTTAATATAAAGAGCGAAAGAGATCTCTGCTGGAGCTATAGAAAACATGTTCTACAGTTTATGTTATTGTGGTAAAAGCCTTATCTGTAGGGTATGGATTTATCCCTGCGCCAAAACCTTAGTGTCACGGTCGAAACGTAAGTTGCCGTCAAATGCTCCTGTCCTTGTAGATTTCTTGCTAAGGGTGCGGTTTAATTAACATAAATCAATACTGCTACACCCTCATCAAAAACAGACCAACGGTTATTGAACCAATTAAACGGACTTGTGAACATCTTGGATTTGCTAACAGAAGATGTTATTTTGGCCAGTAGTGAGAATTTTGTCTGTTATGCATTTCGGAATTTGGAGAATCTGATTTATCCTCTATAAAATTAATGAAAGTTTTACATTTTTGGCGACAGAAGTTAAGATGCCGATGACATAAAATACGTCTGCCCTTTATATTTCCGTTGTCAAAACAATTGAGTTGGTCGGCACTTATAAGAAATAAATTTGTACTTCTTTAGAAACATATGAACAGCACCATAAGACAAATTAGAGTCCTTGACACAACGTGGTATGAAATTCTCACGGTACGCTTCAAAATTTGCAATTTCTATGACCTGGCTTATTATAAAATTCTTTTGGTCCTTGTTTTGGCTACAACACTCTAATTGCCCCTTCTTCGAAAACAAAGCTCTACTTGCTTTTAAATTGTTGGTAGAGTCTCTAAAAATATCGTTTATAATCTTGAATGCAAGGTAGATATAATTTGGCGTAGTATTCAGTTCATCTCAAAAAGGATTTTCTGGGTACTAAATTACATTTTAAAATATCATGCTTTTCTTCATGGGTAGAAGCCATTTTTCTATAAATCTAATACGTAAAACAAGCAAAAAACGGACAAAAAGTAGGTATACTAATATTTGACATTATTTAATACAGAGAGTTATCATTATTTTCCAACTCCCTCTAGAAACATGGACCTTCAGCTTTACGGTTAACTGCTTATCCTAACTATTAAGGTTATGTAGTGTTTATAGCGATCTTACTATTGAAATACTGATGATATTTAGAGATTGTAATATCGACGTAATTTTTTACGTTTGACACAATTTAGTTTGAGCTTTTTATAGTTTATTATTTGTAATTTCAACAGAAAAATATTATTACATGCAGATTTCCTATTAAAGAAAGCAGTGTTTTACTTTCAAACTCGAAAACACGATGCCTGGTTTTCTGCATTATAATATATTAAACAGCCTTAAAAATACCACCAGTTTGCTAATTAAATCAATTTTGTGTTTTATATGGACAATATTACCAATTTGGGCAACCCGGTATATAGTGTGTCTTTGTAGCAAAATTTCATAAAGAAAATTTCGGTTTTAGAAAGGTAACGACATATTTGAACTTTTTTTGTCCAAATTAGAGCTCCTAGAACCCACAGCCTAGCTCAGTTTTAGACTTTATATGTTTATATGCATTCATATGTGTGTTCAACATGATTTGTGAAGGTTGTACGCCACATAGAGACTTCCGGTTTATTCATTACACTGACAAATTTCTTCCGGAGGCTAAGTTCGTTGGCCAGTTCTAAGAGTCAAGTTTTCCCATGGAAAATTGCCAATTTTCTTGTGAAAGATGTTATATGTTTAAAACTCGTTCGTTTATTTTTACGAAATTTAGCTCATATATTGCCTTCAAACTACAGATTTAATAATATACTAAGATTCGGTTTAGTTAAATAATTGTAGTCCAAGTTTTTTTTTACCATAATTTCGAAAACATGCCAAATATATTCCCTGTTGTTAGAAAATGACATTGCTGTTCATCAAATGTTGCTTCCCTTACTTGGTGAAACGGTTTTATACTAAATTCAGACGTAGAGGCTATTCCTCTGGCTTACAAATGTGTGTTTCCTTCTCACTTGGAACTGCTCTCCTTGCATCTCTTGTGAACATTGTTGTGATATAAAGTTGAATAGAATAAGCAAATATGGATATATTTACATTAAATTTATTAGTTTTAACCAACGGAGTGTCAAAAAAAAGATTGATATATTAAATTGAGAGATAGAAAAAATCGGATGTTTTTAAATGAATTGTATAACAGTCAGTTGCTTTAATTTAAGATGTGTATGTGCGCAAAGAACGGGATGGTATTGGAAGCTTATCTATCCATCATGTACAGAAAAATTTAACATAATCGAGTGCAAACGACTCTAGATAAGTTGCCTTATTAATTGCAAAACTTATACAAATTCGCTAAGGTAACGGACTTGCTGTGTCCAGACTTTTTTATTTGCACCACCCTTAAATCTCTAAATAATTTTAATTATATTACTCTATTCATTTAATAGTTCCATATATTTAAAAAATCTCGGAACGCAGCAAGTGCGTTATGGTAGTGAATTTTCATAGAAATGATCTGGCGCAAAATATTTTATTATAACTTTTTTTTCTTGTAACATAGAAATCTAAATTTTGGTGTATAGTTTACTTTTTATATCGTAAACCTACCTACCAAATTTGGTTATCATAGATTTTTTATTTTTTAGGATAAAAATTTTTTTCAAATGAAAACTCAAAATTTGTTCAGAAAACCTCGTCCGATTTTTCTGATTAACGAACTTATCAAAGCCATTTACAAAAGGAAGGTACATGCCAAATTTTATTAAAATCGGCTTATTACTTTTTGAGATAAGAATTTTTTTCGAATGAAAACTCAAAATTTTCCCGGAAAACCTCGTCTGATTTTTCTGACTAACGAACTTATCCAAGCCATTTACAAAATAAAGGTACATGCCAAATTTTATCAAAATCGGCCCATTATTTTTTGAGTTATCGGTGTGATACATATATATATATATATATATATATATATATATATATATATATATATATATATATATATATATATATATATATATATATATATATATATATATATATATATATATATATATATATATATATATATATATATATATATATATATATATATATATATATATATAAACATATAAAAATTGAAACTGACCCCGGATATGGGTTCTAGGGGTCCTAGCTCGCGCTCATTTGCAAAAATTTTTTCAAAATTCAAAAGTCGGGATCTCCCCATTAGTGAATTTTTTCTACGAAAATTCACTAAAATGAACAAATCAATTAAAAAACCTAGTTGTTACTACTAAATAGGGAAGTAACCATTTTGAAAGTTAATGAAACGAAATACGAAAATAAATAGATGAAAATGGAGTTCGGTTTCAATTCTAACTTAATGTTGTAACTGTTGTCCTCTACAGGGTGTTACAAGTTTTATTAACAAAACACGTTATAATTGTTATTCCAGAAAATGTTGTATGAACTTACAGTAACTTTCTGGAAAGGACAACAGATCGTTAAAAATTCGTCGACAAGGGGTTTCAGAAAAAAGGAAAATATTTACTTTTAATTTTAAGAAGCATTTGCGTAAATTTTTTTAAAAAGTGTATACATATATATATATATATATATATATATATATATATATATATATATATATATATATATATATATATATATATATAACTTTTTTGAAACATAGGAAAATTGGCTGCAATAACGCATTGGCTGCGTCAGTACTTTTTATATAAATTTGCTATAATTATTTTTACTTAAAATTTGTTAAATGACGATTAACAGAATCATAGGGAAAGTTTTTGTAATATTATAAATTAAGCATTTAATTACTCAAGTACACATTTCTACTTCATACCGACTGACCAGCTCAATAAATGACAATTTTACTTTATGGTTGGTGCTTCCTACAAATTATAGTATAAACGATGACGTAAAAATATGTTTTACGCGTAATTACTCTGGATAACAAACAAAACGCTTTCTAATATATCGTGTTAGAAATGTGACTTGAAACAAACAAGTAGACAATCAATTCAAAAGGATACACCTCACGTAGAATACTGCTGTTCCTGAATTTTCTGTACACCTTATGTGGAGTTTCTGGTTTTGTTAAAGTTGAATCCCCATATAAGCGATTCTTAGAGAATCCTCTAACAAACAATTTACTTTTTTACACATAAAAGTGTTTAATTAAAAACGCCTAATTAGGCGAACTATCTCACTTTAAATCGTGTTTTATTCACAAAAGTGAAATGAGACGTGAAAACGATACGAGAATTTCTTCAGTAATTAATGACAGAATGTACATGCATGACAATGGGATTGTTAGTAAACTGATTTTCTAATCGTAAATGAATATGATGTTGGTACATGTCTGCACGTACACGCCTTATTTATTCAGAGGAGGTCTAATCAGGAAATAAGAACATTTAAAATAATACATAGTGAACTGGATTATAATTGCATTATTTGACGATTGTTTTTGCATCTCAATAAACCCAGAAGCACAAAAAATCAATAATAATTTGCCATGTAATAATAAGTAATAATGATGATATCGACTCGTCTAATATCTGCTTGTAGCTTTTTATCAATATGCGTCGGAATAACCAACTTCCTAAATGATGACCTCTCCAAGATTCTTAGCTTGGGCTCTGCAAATCTGTTTATATTTAGTGCCTTCCAAAAACAGATCTGTATCTCATCCAAAAACGACGACCGACAAGGCCTAGGCGTTTAGATGGCTGGCGAAATACTGCCCAAAAATCCACCCTCTTCACTTTATGTTTAAGGGCATATGGATATCTAGTTAACCTGGAGAGTTTCCAGTAAGCAAAATTGAATTTAGTCAGTATGGTGACAACTACATTGAATAGTGACAAAACTGTGAGTTTTTGCAAACGCCATGTCTAAGAAAAAGCTAGATTTTGCTAAATAGTTTAGGTCAGTTATCAAGTTTTTGAAAGGGTTATCAAGCAAATATTTTTTTGCTACTTTCGGAATTTAAAAGGGAACGATCAAATGTCAAAGACGGGCACCGCTCTAGAACGGATTTCTGTAACCACTAAAGCAAACGTTGATTCTGTTCATGATACGATCTTAGAAGATAGACAAAACGTATGGCAAAAACTTACTTTTTTACTTTTAATCACGGGTTGAGCATGATAACGCTTTCGGCAAAACGGATTCTGAAATGCTTGAAATCTGATCAGAAGCGCGCTCGCTTGACAAAATCGAAGAAAATAGGCCATCTTTGTGAAAAGGATTCCTTAAAATTTTTAGTCGCCTGGTCACTATGCACGAAACATGGTTCCATCACTATAATAGAAAGATTTGCAGCATCAGTCTGTAGAGTGAGGCCTCCGATTCTCCATTACTCAAAAAAATCTGTGTTTAAAAGTGGGCTGGCAAAGTCCTTGCTTCAGATTTCTGGGATACAAATAAATCATGCTAAACTGCTGGAACAAGTTAGCGCTGTCACGGGAGCATACTCTAATGATTTGTTAACTTAATCATGGTAAAAATTTGTGGAAAAACACCGCAGAAATCTGGTTGCTATGACAAACAACGAAATCATCATATGTGCTAAGGAGCGGTTTAAAAAACAAGATGAATAATTTTTTTGGGTTTGAAATTGCTTTATGAACGTTTTGTTAATTGTGTGAGTTTTAGAGGAGATTATGTTAAATGATTGAAATTCAATTTAAAAATATTATTGCCAGGTAATTTTCAAGACCTCTTCGTATAACTGTTGTGAAGATCTTTGCTGGCATTTATATGTTTTCAATACTGCAGACGCAGTAGGGAGGAAACCTGGGGTTCTATTTTAGATTAAAATCAACAGGTTCTTACGCTGTATAAGGACGTATCCGTTCACAGTTGGAATATTGTTTTTATGCATGTGGTACTGCTACTAAGACCAGTTACCCCTCTTCAAATCAATTCAGCTGACATGGTCCACATTTCCCTTTTAGATAAATATGGAGGTTAAATATAAGGTATCTGCATCTTCTAGTGAAACAGTCATCGATATTGTCTCCGACAAAATGCTTTTTTAGAACTTCCACTTTAAATTTCAATCATCAACTCGTTACAACCAAAAAAGCATGCCTCTGTTTTCGAATTAACCACCTGTCGACTGGTTCCTTACGAATCCTCGTTCTTTCCTAGAGCGTCTTGTATTTGGAATGCCCTCCCGGCTGAGATATTTCCGAAGACGCATAATCCGCAGGTGTTCAAGAAGCGACACAACAATCAAGTTTAAGGCACGCATGCTTTTCCTTCCATGGGCTATTTAATTTTTTTTTAATGTTGCATATTATTATTATTATATTATTATTATTATTATTATTATTATTATTATTATTATTATTATTATTATTATTATTATTATTATTATTATTATTATTATTATTATTATTATTATTATTATTATTATTATTATTATTATTTCCTTATTGGTAAAAAGTCTGGACGCAGCAAGTGCGTTGTAGTAGTGAATTTTCATAGAAATAATCTGGCACTAAGTGAGATGTAAGACACGAAACACGTGCCGCCACCTCGTTACGGAACCAAGTAGTATGTTGTCACGGCAGCTCGAAATAACACAGAATGTTAAAAAATAGAGACTGTATACAACCAACTAACAATTTAGTAGATAGTCAGCCCTGGCCCATTTCTACCCTAATATGTGAATCTAGATGCATTCTCACCACAATTAGAAGCATAGACCGGTTTCGCTCTAATTACAACTCGTCAGTACGGCATACTAATTTCGCTGCAATTAGTATGCCGTACCGACGAGCTCTAATTGGAACAAAACCGGTCTAAGGTTCTAATTGTGGTGAGAATGCATCTAGCCGCAAATAATGTGGCGCCAAATATTTTTTATTACTTTTTTTTCTTGTAACATATAAATCTAAATGTTGGTATGTAGTTCACTTTTTATATCGTAAACTTACGTACCAAATTTGGTTACCCTAGCTTGTTCACTTTTGGAGACATCATTCTTCCGAAAGAAAACCCTAAATTTTCCCAAAGAACCTGTTCCAATTTTCCTGGCTAATGAACTTATCCAAGCCACTTAGAGAACGAAGATGATATATGCCAAATTTTATCATTTCTGTCTATTATGTTTTGAGTAATCGGTGTGATATATACATATATATATATATATATATATATATATATATATATATATATATATATATATATATATATATATGTATATATATATATATATATATATATATATATATATATATATATATATATATATTGCAAACCAATAAAAAATCACAAACGTACACATATAGATATATATATATATATATATATATATATATATATATATATATATATATATATATATATATATATATATATATATATATATATATATATATATATATATATATATATATATATATATATATATATATATATATATATATATATATATATATATATATATATGGATAGGAAAATCTGAAGTTTTCATTATCTGATCATGCTAACTTTGTTAGTGAAACGATCGTCAGGTCTTTAAAAAGATACTCCAAGTGTACTTATATATAAACATATAAAGTCTGAAAGTGACCTCGGATATGGGTTCTAGAATCTGTAATTCGCACTCATTTGAAAAAAAATAAAACTTGAGAGTCGTTACCTCTGTATAAGCAAAATTTTTCCTATGAAAATTTGCTAAAATAGTACCCTTAAAATCTTTTAAAAGAAAACTGCGTTGAATCTTCTAATGTTTAAAACTAAGTAACTAAATCAATGTTTAACCGTAAAATACCAAAGGTAACACAATTGCGAATATTAGTAAGACAAGTGTGATCTTATATCGATACCTATAAGGAAATTTAATTAAAACAAATATTTGTAGGTCTAACATTGAATTACGTTAAAAAATTATCACCAGAATCAGAAATATGACAATGTTACCGTAACAAAAACTATAAGTACTAACTAGTTTAGAACGCTACTGCGTTCTAAATGATTTTAAAAACCAGTATAATTAAAATATTATCAGATCAAATCGTATTGTTCTATTGTTTTAAGTATCTATATATATAATATAAATGTTTTTTAATTACATTGCAAAAAACAATTAGCACTAAATAAAACTCATCAGAATTCCATGAGATTTATCGAAAACTATTCCACAATATCGTCATTGCTTTTCTAGTTTTTTCAATCAAAATTTATGTAATTAACAATTATTTCCTCCTTTTACGCGATTATCGTATGATTATTACAAAAATGACGGAAATTAATTAATATACTGTACTGTACTTACAGAAAATGTAAAAGAACCATGCAATTAAAAAGGTCTGACGCCAAACTATGCGTCTTTAAAAAGTGGTTAGTTCTATAAACAAAATTAAATTAAAGCTGAACAAGAATAAACAAAAATTATATATTGATCTGTGAGCAAATTTTTCGTAATCAACAAAATAAGTTTCACAATGTAAGTGTAAGAAAAATAACATAATCATTTGTGCATTATGCAACACGTCATACTTTTCAGTTCTTTTAGAGCAAGCCTTATTTTTAATGTTTTGTCAGATCTTTAAAAATATGTGCTGTGGTGATTTATAACAGTAAGTGAAGATTGGAACCTGTAATGAGCACTGATAAGTAGCCTTGGGGAACCCAAATCACCACAACACATCTTTTTAAAAACCTGATGATCATTTCCCTAACAAAGTTAGCGTCACCAGAGGATGAAAAATGCAAAATTTTCCATCCTCTGGGGACACTAACTTTCGTCAGGTCTTTCAAAAGATGTGTTGTGGTGATTTAGGTTCTCCAAGTGTACTTATAAGTACAGTATTATGAAAACCGCAACCTTCTATTACTACTCATAACTGAGATGTCTGACAAAAGCAACGCTGTACATTTTTTTTTGTAAAAATATTGATAATTAAGGCTTTTATTCAATCACGAGGTTTTATATGACACTAGGTTCGTAACCGTACGGTTTCTTTCGGAATGTTTGTTTCCAGCTAGATTTTCAATTTTTACTTTATTATTAAAAATAGTCCTAAAAGACGCCATTGGAATTTGTTTGCAAAAATGATACTCAAGAACAAAATACGCAAGTAAGTAATGACCAGATGATAAGTAGGCTGATCTAAAATACTTTGATCGAATTATATTTTCCAAAAAAAAATATTTTTTTAAGTATGCCCAATCATTTTTATAGTTAATTTTTATTGCTTTTTAAAATATAACTTTTAACTGGTGCTACAATGGTCTAATCTCAATAGTAGTTGATTTTCAATACCTCAATCAGCATTTGACTATATCTTTGGCAAAAAAATGTAATAATATATCAACTTCTCTGGATAGAAAGTCTAACCATTCTGGACCCTTGCGTGGTGCATCTACCTAACTTTTGTTTAGACCAGCCACTTTAAAATAATACAAATCTGCTTTTAGAAAAGGTTTACACATTATTTTACTTTAATTCCTGATTTTCATTTTAAGTGTCTAGTATAATATAATATAAAAATACACTATATATCTGGTATAGTTTTGCATACGTTTAGTAAACCTATCTATGGTATATAACACCAAAAGTTTTGAAATAAAATACAAATTTAACACTAATTACCTCATGAGTGTTTAAAATCCGCAAATTAAATGTTTCTTGGGCAATTTTGTGAAAAGTCGAAGAGCCTATTAGATGTGTAACTGGTGGCATTTAAGTTTTAGTTTCTAAAACAGCTATTAATAGCAATCATAATTGCAATTACCAAATGGTGTTAAAAGAATAATTATCTTAGGGAAAACGAATTCCTTCTCCTTGCACAGGTGTCCACAATAAACGTACTACGTCCATATCGATCAATGCAGAGTGATTCACGCACTTATTAATTAGCAGCGTTCACACTGATAATGGAAATTTAAATTTGTAATTTTGAGCACATGTGTTGTCAATGTCAGTCTTTTAAACAAAACTATTTTCAAGTTTAATGGAAACCGCATTAAATTTAGTTAATTTAAATAGAGGACCCTATACTTGATAGCAGCTTTGGATTCCGCGTTACAGATATGTATAGTATATTTAGTATCTTTAGTATATTTGTTAACATAAATAATGCAGTGTGTCTTCCAAAATAAACTTAAACTTGTGATAAGTACACTTGGAGCACCCAAATCACCACAACACATTTTAAAAAGACCTGACGATCGTTTCACTAACCAAGTTAGCGTCATCAGAGGATGAAACATTCTAAATACTTAAAAAACTAACATCAACTTATATACCGGATCTCAGGTAAAGAGATCTAACCGAGATGACACACTGGTCGTAGGCAAATTCCAAAGTGTATTGTATTTTTATCGCCTGACCAGGTCTTGGCGCTATCCCTACTGCTTTATCTAAAAGTGTCCATCTGTAATAGTCTTGAGAAAGTTCAACGACAGCTAAATTAACAACGGTTCCTTTGGCGGCAATAACTGTATACTTGTGTTATCGGTAAAAACGTGCCGAAAACGTGGGAATTTTATTTAGCAAAGTAATCGATCAAGTGACTCGTAATTGGCGCTGGTGCACTGTTCATACATTCTTTGTTGCAACTATATTTCGCAATATATACGCTCTCAAACCCATTCAGCTGACCTGGTTTTCTAACATTTTTTATTAATTTCAGATTTTCTTTATCAACGTGATGATTATTATCCCAAATATGTCGGGCGACGGCAGACTTATCTACAGTACCGTAACGTAATTGGGATATGTGTTCTTTGAATCTGATTCCAATCGATCTTTTTGTTTGTCCGACGTATTTAAGATTGCAATCTTTACAACTTATTTCATAAATTCCCGACATTTTTTCCGCGCTATCCTTGTCTTTTGGATTACCTAGCAAGTTTTTTAAAGTATTTGTTGTTGAAAATGCTACCTGTAAGTCGACTTTTTTAAAAATGTTGTCTAGACCCCTCGTGATTCTAGGTTCAAATGGTAAGCAAACAAAGTTTTTTTCCGATTTTTCTTTTCTGAACGTCGTTGATTCCGTCAACATTTTCTTTATTTTCTGTTTGTTGATTAATTTTTCCACTAAGCAAGCAGTGTATCCGTTATATTCGGCCACGTTCCAAATGTAATTTAATTCTTTGGTATATCTAAAGGAAAATTAATTAACCGATTTACTAATTAAATTCAGACTGGCCATTTTTTGTGCGTACGTATGATGTGAGTCGCTCGAGATGTAGCTTAAGGTAGTGGTTTCTTTTCTATAGACATCGAATTCTAAAGTGTCTTTATTCTTGATAACTAGTACATCTAGAAAGGGTAGTTTATTATTAGTTTCTAATTCGTGGGTAAATTTTATAGAATCAAATTTATTGTTTAATTTGGCAATAAAATCTTCTATTCTGCAAATGTTCGATCGTCAGGTCTTTTTAAAATGTGTTGTGGTGATTTGGGTGCTCCAAGTGTACTTATCAGTGCTCATCACAGGTTCCAATCTTCACTTAGTGCTTAAGCTTGTGGCTAAATAATGCAATTTATATGAAAATCAAAATATAGATTACTGTCAATATTTGTTACCCAGACTTTTGTAATTTTGTACATTTTGCTATCAGTAGAATTTAAATATGTACTAGAGTTGATATATTTTAGAAGACTTTTACGGGATGTCCAGGAATGTTGTTCAAAGTTCATACAAAAATGTTAAGAATGTCAATTCTCAAAAGATTTTTTTTGCATAATCGGCTGGCAAATTTGATTCTTTATCAATTAATATTTGATTTTTATACCAGTCTAGCATATTGAGTTCGCGAGAAAGTACGATTTCTTCTTGGTTCTAAGCAAATTTCTGATCAAATTCTCATGAGAAATGACAAACAAATTGATCATTTTTAACGGCACTTTAAGTTGTCGTTGTCAAGGTACATGAAGCTTTTTGTAGCCATTGAGTTAGATTGCCAAAAATAGGAAGTGACTTGAGTGGTTAACCAAAATCAGTCATTTTGAATATATTTTAGATCCACGGGAGTCTAGTGAAATGGTAGACAAGGCTTGCCGCAATATATTCCGAATCACCCTCCCATGAACAAAGCTAAATTCAGACGTATTGAAGCAACTTTTCTGCGTCTAAATCTTAAACTGACTAAATAAGTGACTGAAAATGAAGTTTTATAAAACTAACCTCGTGATTATTCTAATGTCATTTTGAAATCATCTATAAGCGCTGCTTCTAGCGATTTGATATTAAATTATCCATCCTTCCAGAGGATATAAGAATATAAGTACCATCCGCATTCATACATGAAAGGTGAAAGGAAATGGTGCACAGCACGGCAATAGATTCTTAGGATCATAATTTTACGATTTAACCAAACTTATCTCAGCCAAAACCAAGTTTGAAGAATTGAAGGAGAAACTGGCTGTTAAAATGAGAATTTTGATTTTTCTTCATACCTAGGAAAGTGCTGAGCTTATTGCCTTGAGAATGTGCACAGATGAGACGTTCATAGTGATTAAAATTCATTAAGTATCAAGTTTTGTCTAGCACATTAGACAAGAAAATCGGACCAGCTTTTCCGGGAAAATTTTTGTAACTCCAAAAATAACAAACAAAAATAATAACAACAATAACAAAAAACAGGCAAAAATGAATATTCCTTGGCGCAAAAGGCCAAAAATAGCAAAAAATTTAGTTTTAATATGTTATAGGTCTTCTTAAAACGTGGAAGTCGCGATTTTAAACGTCAAAATTTGCAATTTTTAGACAAACAACCTGAAATGGGTACGGGTTTTTTAGGAGAAATGTCATAATAACAGCCTCAACCACTTTGTCTTTCAGTTTACTAAAATTTTTGCAGAAGATTCATTACAAATAGACCCTTTCTCTGATGCTTTGCCAGTAGTTTAAGTTATAAAGTTTGTAATTTAATAGCTTTTTTAATAATTTTCGTAGAAAAAATGTGTTCGTTCGACGTCTATTTTTGTATTTTGAAAATATTTCGTCAAATCAGCGCGACCTAGAAGAAATATCAGGGGTCAATTTCAGTTTTTATATCTTAACATATATACAGGGTTTCACATATTTGCAAATATTTTTTCGGTAAAGTTCAATATATCAGTTATTATACAAGATAAGGAAAATATTATATGTGTTAGTTATATGGTGTTGTGAGCTGAATCTTATAAAATTGGTTTTACAATGAAATGGTGGCCTATGAGTCGTTGCTAATACAAGTATTCTTTTTTTAATGGAACATCCCTTTTGTCATTGTATTATTGCATTTTCCATCGAACTATATTGCATGCTTGTAAAAAAATGGTATCGTCCACCGTTTTAAAGTTATTTCATACTTTTGGCACACATCAAAAATTGTGTTACGGCAGTTGTTACCAATAGAAATCGGGGTCCCGTAAAAATGACGCATTTAGGAAGGTTTTAGTTTATATTATTTGTCAAAAAATCGAGATGTCATATACAGGTGCTCTTAAATAGTGGGTGAATTAAAAAAAAATACCGTGACTCATTTTTAAAAAAAATTCACTAATGAGGAGATCCCGACTTTTGAATTTTGAAAAAATTTCTTCAAATGAGCGCAATTAGGCACCCCAGAACACATATCCGGGGTCAGTTTCAATTATATATATATATATATATATATATATATATATATATATATATATATATATATATATATATATATATATATATATATATATATATATATATATATATATATATATATATATATATATATATATATATGTATCACACCGATAACTCAAAAAATAATCAGCCGATTTTGATTAAATTTGGTGAGTACCTTCCGTTTGCAAATGGCTTGGATGAGTTCGTTAGCCAGAAAAATCGGACCAGGTTTTCCCGGAAAATTTTGTATTTTCTTTCGAAAAAAGTTGTAAAAAATTTATATCTCCGGAATTTACCAAGTAAGGGCAATCAGATTTGATACGCGGGTTTATATCATTATATGTAAGTTACCTACCAAAACTTAGCTTTGTAGGTTAAAAGGCAAAAAAGTTATAGGCATTTAAATAAAAATTAATTGGGGTTTTCCTCAAAACGTCAAAATTGCGATTTAAAACGTCAAAAATTAGCAACATTTAGGCAAAAAACTTGAATCTAATACGGGCTATGGAAAGAAAATGTCTCAAGAAGAATGTTTTACAAACCCTGAAGTCTTAGCTTAAACCGTCATTGTCCTTCATTTTACTAAAATATTTCCAGAAAATTCATTTAAAATAGACCGTTTCTCTGATGCTTGGCAGTAGCCTTAGCTATAGAGTTTATCGTTTAATGGTATATAATTTTTGTCGAATTTTCGTAAAAAATCAATATAGTTCCGTTATACAATATACGAAAAAAAATTGTATACATTAATTATAGGGTGTCTTGTGCTACATCTTAAAAAAATATTTCTACAATCACAGGCTGGCCCATAAGTCGCTGGTGATACAAATTCTCTCTTTTTTTAATCAAACACGTCTTATGCTATTGCATTTTTGCATTTTCCAATGAAATATAATGCATGTTTGTAAAAACGAAATTCTGGACGCAGCAAGTGAGTTATGGTAGCGAATTTTGATCAAATGCTTCATATTTGAATAGCTCAAGTTGCTATTAACCTATAAGGTTGACCAAGAAACATTTTTTTCGGGAACTTTTGTACATTCTCAAACAATAAAGTTATTTTGATGAAACATCGCACCTTATTTTTATTATACAGGTTACACTGGTAACCAAATTTGATGCCTGATTTCTTTAAAAACACACATATTTGCTATCAAAAACATTTTAATGAACATTCACTACCATAACGCACTTGCTGCGTCCAGATTTTTTTTTTAACTGGAACAGTTTATATTTTAGAAGTGAACGTCATGCCCTCTGCTCCAACTCTTGTATTATACTCCCTATACCTAAAGACTATAGTTTTGGAAATATATACATACATAATCGCATACCATCATTCATGT
Organism: Tillus elongatus; assembly: GCA_964006375.1. Classification (NCBI taxonomy): domain Eukaryota; kingdom Metazoa; phylum Arthropoda; class Insecta; order Coleoptera; family Cleridae; genus Tillus; species Tillus elongatus. The sequence goes on along the minus strand of OZ023263.1, from coordinate 153,695,774 downwards.
AGCGATCAGGTTAACACATTTTTTTCGGTTTTTACTTTTATTCTATTAACCGATCAGATTATGGAGTGATTTAGCGAACTTTTGTGGAATATAAAATATTAAATAACCAACAAATATTAGGCAGAGTTTCCAGGATAGTGAGATAAAACTGTTTCCTGGCGTCGGTGATCGGTCATAGTCGCGGAAATAGACTGAAGTTAAAGTACAAAAATGGAAGATATAAATTTGTGTGGTTAATTAAATCGTTTTTACCATATATTTCAGTTTTATAAGTCTGCTTCCCCTCTTTCTATGACCCATAAAAACAATGTATACCTTCTTGAGAGATCAAAGCCATTTGTGGCATAATATAAATGTAAATTGAATAAAGGATTGTTTACAGCCTCAAATTTTAAATCTGTAATGAACACTGATGAGTGCAATTTGAAAAGCCCTCCCCATACTACACTTTTTAGATGTTACGATCGTTGACGATAACTTTCTTAGAACGCCCTATTTATGAAATTTTGTAATCTGTAATTTTTGCTGTTTTAAGAAAAATAGTAGAAAAAATGAATGTATCGACTACCATGCCTAGTTTTAAATTATCTCAGTTATATTTAATACTCGAACTCATGAAATGAAAAAAAGGTTTTTAAATGGAGTTCCACTCACATAGTAATCAATAACGTGTTCTTTAACGTGTCCTCCAACAGCTTCACCACCGTGTCCTAGCTCATTTCCCGCATGTCCTAGTTCTTCTCCTCCAGCATGTCCTAGTTCTTGTCCTCCGGCATAGGCTCCTAAACCCTCACCCCCTTCTTCGCCCCCATATGCTTCTTCGCCCCCATATGCTTCTTCGCCCCCGTATGCTTTTTCATAGTGACCATAACCACCGCCTACGATGGTGCCCCTTGCACACACCAGGATTGCGGCGGCAAAGACCTGTAAAAATGATATAAGGCGTTTAGCTTAGAAGTATACATCGCTTTTCAGGTTAATTTTATTATTATTGATTTGGTAATGTATCATTGAAACTCGGTATTAGATTTTCTCGGAAAATGTATATGTGAATCTTCCTAGCCAAACTGCTACGATGAAAGCTTTCTATCTAATTTTCAAATATTTCTGCAAATAAGCGCGAATGAAGGCTTTTGGAACACATATCCTCGGTCAGTTACAGACTATATATATATATATATATATATATATATATATATATATATATATATATATATATATATATATATATATATACAGTGTGTCCCAAACTGGATGGGAATGTATTGCTATCTCCGTTATTATTAGAGGTAGGAAGACGGTTAAATTAGCAATGTTTTGTAGAATTTCATGCTCGTTCCAAATATGACTTGTATTTTTCCCTGCCTCTTTTTGTTTTTGAGTTATTTTGAAAAAAAAAACAAAATTTGTCGTTTTTTTTTCAATATCTAAGTAGGCGTTGATCTGACATGTCTAAGACTTGCACATTATCAGGGCACTTTTTACAGAGTAATCTTTTTGTGCTATTCTCAACTTCGGATTGTCCTTTGTTTTTGAGCTACAGGTATCAACGTTTGTTTTTATTATGGCAGCCATATTGGATTTTTTTTTCATGTGATAGCCTGTGAAAATAGCTTTCCAATGATGTACAACATGCTTGAGAAATCGTGTAATTGTACGGACAATTTTGAGAAAAACCGTTTTGGGGATAGTAGGATATGAAATCCAATACCAGAAAACAAATGACAAAAAAAATGTTCAAAAAGCAGTAGGTCATAGAGTCTAACAAAAGACTTCTACTTTTAACATAATTTTCCGTAATGTTCGCGATAAAAGAATAGGAACTTTGAGCACACCAATGAATCGGCCCAATATTACAAATAATATTTTACATTACATTATCCTAAAAAATTGTTATAATTTAATTAAATAGGTAAATCTAGTAAATAACTAAATTTACTAACAGAATTCAATAAAAATCAGATTAATGATTTACGAAGACGCCTTAGAAAATTGTTTCATTTTTAAACGTAAGTCAACTGAAAAACAACAGAAGAAAGGCTGCTATGGATATAACACTATTGCGATAATTAAGGATACTGTCATTCTTAATTATCTGAAGAACTTGAGGTGTTTTTAACAAGTTGCTTAACATTTTGTACTAAATAGTTTGTTTCCTGTTTATTTTAAATATTATTCAACAATATGTTGAGTAATGAAGAATATTTTGCCATGTTGAAATGTTATATTCGTTCTAACCGGAATACTGAGGCAGCTGCAAATTCGTATCAAAACAACTACCCAGAAAGACGACAACCAACAGCAAAATATTTCGCAGGATAGTGACCAATCTATTGAATGACGGTAGCGTCCACGCAAAGAAACTACCAATGCCTAGAAATGAAGAAAGAAATAATGCTGTCTTACAGGTTTCAAACGAAAACCCTTCGCAAACTGTTCGGTTTTATGGTGAACAAATTGACGTTCCAGAAAGTACGGTATACCGTGTATTAAAATAAAGTCATTACCATCCATACAAACCTACAATCGTACAAGGTTTACATGTTGACGATAATATGGACTGATGAATCCAAAAGACGATTGCAAGACAGATTTGGTACTAATGTTTGGTGCAGATTATTAGGTAAAAAACATTAATTTTTATTTGTAGATTAGACAGTCAATTTTAAAAAACTTCAGGTAACTTCATTGTTGGTCCGTTCTTTTTTGAAAATAATTTAGCTGGGGAAAGGTATCTTAAACTATTAAGAAATGATATCTTACCAACAATTAGAAGAGTTCATGCTAATTTAGACGAGATTTGGTACCAACAAGACGGTTGTCCAGCTCACAATGCTGATGGTTCAAAAAATTTTGTACCAAAAGTTTAATAATCGTGTCATTTGTAACAATGGGCCGGTTCATTGGTGTGATCGAAGTCCTGGGATAACACCCATGGATTTTTATTTTTGGGGTAATCTAAAGAATTATGTATATAAATTCGATCCACCACAAAATATCAATGAATTACGAAACAGAATCACGGAAGCTGTAAATCATATTAACCAAAACACCCTCACCAGAGTTTGCAGGCATGTTTCAAAAAGCTGTATAATCAATCAAAACAGTGGCCATTTTGAACAATTTTCTATTTAGTGTATTTTTAAGATTCTATTTAATTATTTGTTGAGTTTAAGTTTCTATTTGTTATTGCCGGGTTTCGTTATTAAACTGTTTCACATAATATTACCAGGAATTATTACCTAATTAAGTATTTCAAATTAAATCACAATATTTTTTATCGTGAATCATTACGGAAAATTATGTTAAAAGTAGAAGTATATTGTTAGACTCCATGGCCTACTGCTTTTTGAACACTTTTTTTCGTCATTTGTTTTCTGGTATTGGATTTCATAGCCTACTATCCACAAAATGGTTTTTCTCAAAATTTTCAATGCAATTACAAGAGTTCTCAAGCATGTTGTACATCATTGGAAATCTATTTTCACAGGCATGAGCATAAATCCAATATGGCTGCCATAATGAAAACAAACGTTGATACATGTAGCTCAAAAACGAATGACAATCCAAAGTTGATAATAGCACAAAAAGATTACTCTGTAAAAAGTGTCCTGATAATACTTTCCGGAGTAAAGTTCGTTGGCCAATTCTAGGAGTCAAGTTGTTTCATGGAAAATTGCTTTCTTCTCGAAAATGCTATATCTTCAAAACTCGTTAATTTGTTTTTACGAAATTTCACTCGTATATTCCAAAATTTATTTTAGTTGAATGATAGTAATCCAAGCTTTTTCGAACTTAAATTTAACTGATTCTACTTTACTTTTAAATGAATTTAAATTCCCCATAGAAACAAAAAGTCGCAAAGCAAAAATCGAGTTATGGTAGTATTTTCATAATTTTTTTCCTAATAACTTAATTTTGGTTTTGCTGCATATTAAAGCCTCTGCAAAAGCAACTTGTACACATGTTTTATCGAAATAATTTTCCTAAGTATTTTCAGAGATTTTTTTTCGGAGAACTGAGTTGATCGTTCTGGCTAACGGAATCATTCAAACAATTAAGAAAATTAAAATTAAAATCTGTTTACACAATTGGGGTCATACATCTCAGTATCTACTTTCTTCTTAAGTTGAACACCAATTCATAAAATAATTTCCTAATTTTAACGTTTATTTTACCACCCTTTTTATTAATTTCTAAAATTTTCCATTATCTTAGAAAAATCAGAATTTATTTTTGTAACAATGAAAAATAGGTCAAAGGCCTATGTCTGGCCCATACAGGATGTCCGGAGATGATGAGCGTAAAATTCCGTGGGTTGTGCTACTCGAAAAAAAATTCTAGTAGCATAACTCTCTGTTTTTTTTTAATGATCATTGCATATATTTACAGTATGTCGAAGGTTCGAATGGCTACGAAGACAAATTAGTTTATCCTTCATTTTCCATAAATAATGTGAAAACGCTTTAAAGACGTCCTGATATAGCGGGTGCGTTATGATAGCGCATTTTCAGTGAAAAAAAAATCAAAGGAATAACTAAATTTTCCATTATTGTAGCAACTTTATATTTGGCATGTAGTAGGTATAGTGTCTATGGCAACTTGTGAACCGATTTTAATCAAAATACTTTTATTATTGTCAAAAATACATATAAAAACTTTAAACTGGTCTAGAAAATAATATGTAGATGAGTCGGTCTGCTTTGATCCAAACGTATTTTGTTAATGTTCGTATATTATGTTTGATTTACTAAGAATTTGAATCAATATCCTTCATAACCTGTGGTTGTACTTGTAAATTTTAATAGAATAAAAATAACCTTTTCTTTACCAGGTGTTTTGCTGTATAATATTCATGAAGCAAAAAACAAATAATCAAACTTGAGTAAATTTGTCGATAAATCAGAATTCACATAAAACTTTTAATTATAGCACATTTCTATATCGTTCAAAATAAAGGCAGTGTATCATATATCATTTGTCGATTTTTTTATTTTACGAACATCTTATACCTAAAACTTTCACTTACTCCAAGAAAATTTCATTTTCAAAGCAAGCAAAATTTTCTCTCTAATTTATAGTTTTCCTTCATATTCGCTCTAAGCGTAAACATACTGTTGCTGGCTTTACTGACAAAGCCGCGGACGAGCCCTGAGGGAGAGAAAAATGTGAAACCAGATAAATCGGCTCTGCGTTTGTATTTTGTATGGAAAGGTTTTAGCAAGTAAGAACAGGAACAACTGATGAAGTAAAGTTTTATTACCCTGCGTTTCTTTTTGTCCAAATTTTCCTAATTTTGTTGATAAAATTGTGATAAAAATACTGAAAAATATTTGAAAGTCTTTAGAAAAGTGGTGATTCCAAATGTTTATTTTATATCAAAATACATATATATGTTATTTTATAATCTTAGAAAAACTCAATTAAATAGCAGCTATAAGAGTTTAGATCATTATGCTATTTTGGAGCCAAAATATAGGTACCATTTTGCGGACATGAGTAAGGAATACATGTAATTAATTTGTTTTAAAAATGCCACTAAATAAAACTGTTGCACAAGCCAAAGCTCTAGAAAGAACTCGTAATGACCTAAAGACATGGGATTAAAAATAAGCTTGTATTTTGATTCCTTAAGTTTTAATAAAGTTCAAAAATGTTTTGATTAAAAACCATGCTTTAAAAATGCAGAATCACGTACAATAGTGTTATAAATCCAGACGTGGAGACTCTTTCTCTTGGTTTACCACAATGTTTCTTCTCTATGATCGGGTTTGTTTTTCACGCCTGCCAATGTCTAACGACAAAACCGGTTGCTGAAATTAAATTGCAAAGCCAAATGAAAAGCTTTTTCAACTGTATTTAGTACGGAATGGTTTTACAGAATTAGTGCGGTCACACTCAGTGGACAAACACGTTTAATTTCCTGTTCTTATTTGTTATTTTCCTTTAATACTTGCTACTAATCATGTATCAATGTTATTTGTGATTTCCTTATCAAAACTAAGTAGCCTAACTACGTTATTAATATCAAAATATATAAGAGTTTCATTGTGTATAACAACTGAAATGAAATGCAATAACCCGATAATCTCCTATCATCTTTGAACACTGCAATATAATTTACTATCGTTTTCTAAGAAAAATATTGTTTTGCCCATAAAATTACTTCCGTTCATTCTTAAAGAAAACAAAATCAACGACATGAAACTCCCGATTCTTTAAATCCTACACCATTGTTTCAACTATGAATACGGTCACGATTTCTTGGACAAAAGAATAAAAGAACACACTTTTCACAATCGACTTAAAGAACACACAAGTCACTAGTGATCCACTTATCTTATCTTTTATGTCTACTCAGAATATCACTAATTTATTTTTTACTTACAATATGTATATGCATAGTTAAATTTATGTGATTTAGGATTCCAGTGAGGATAAAACTAGACTAATATGTTTTGTAGTGCAGATTCGTTATATAGGGGGGCTCACTGTGAAAGGCACCCCAACGCTTTTCATCGAATATTCCCACTTGAAGACAGAAGCGCACCTCTACAAACATCGAGCATTGTCTTTTTACCTGCTTCATATAGAAGACACATACGTTCGCATATAGTATGTGTCTTATGCACTACTTTCCCTTGATCTTGCTGCTATTGCGGTAATTAGTGTTATTATTACTTTATAGACGGTCAAAACCTTACATTATAAATACATCAGTTTTATTGCTATGGATAATTGATTTTTCGCTTCAATGAAGTATGGTTATGTTCAGATTAAAAAGACATGCTCACTTTCATTGTTAATTTATTTGTTAGATATGTTGTTTACACGACAGTTGCCATAATTGTTTAAGCATCTTCCGGCAAGTTTAGTCTAGTTTCAAATAATATACCCCCTTTGCTTGATTAGGTAAAATACAGTTTTTTTTAAAGTCTGGACACAGCTAGTGCATTATAGTAGTGAATTTTCATAAAAAATGTTTTTAATAGCAAATATGTCTTATTTTAACGAAATCAGGCATCAGATTTAGTTACCAGTATAACCTATATATTAGAAACAATGTACCCCATTTTATTAAAATAACTTTGTTGATTAAAGAGGTACAAAATATTCATGGGACTCTGCTATTGGTAAAATCGCCGTATCATAATTTTTGATATGTGCTAGAAATGTGAAAAGTTGCAGAACAATTGAAATAAATCGAAAACGATGAACGCTAATAAATTTTTTTCCTTACAAACATACGTTATAATTCTGTGGAAAATGCAAAATTGCATTAAAATTACGGGTGTTCGATTTCAAAAAAAAGAAGGTTTGTATCACCAATGACCACCAATGGGCCATCCTGTAATTGGCAAAATAATTTCATAAGATGCAGCTCAAGACACGATATAAACGTAGGGAAGACTAGTGTCAATTGTAACAAAATTTACTTTTTTATTTTCCTTTAGTTAAACTTTTTGAATGGTTGAATTTACTTTTTGAAGAATGTGTGCTTCGTTGGATATAGCTTTTCGGAATTTAAACTTATAAATATTCTGCTATTATAAAACTAGACGACTTTATAGGAGGCTTTGACAACTTTTACAACTGCCACCTATCTGGTGTCAATAGTAACAAGGGCGGGGTTGTAAGAACTATCTATAATGGTGCAAGAAGTTAAGAATGCTTCATAAAAAATATTTCGCTTAAAAATCACTTTATTCTTTACGTAAGATGCAAAAATTGGTTATTACTTCAAAACGAGCTAATATTAATGAAGTCACCCACATGTTTGAACGATTATGAAAATATTGAACTTGTTATTCGTCATCAGAAGTACAATTTTTGCAGAAGTGAAGTGAGCTTTTACATACGCAGCTTAAATGTGCCCATTCTTTGTAGTTTCTGCATTATAACCAATCTTTTGTGCGCGCAGAGTATGATCCACAACACACTGAACACAAAGTGTCACCATCGGAAGAACCTGAAGAGTAATTTTCTACTGACATTCTAGTGAATTTTTATTAAGAAATTTCACTAATAGAGAAGTATCGATGGTGAGACTTTCGGAAAATTTATTCAGATAAGCGCGAATTAGGACCTCTGGAACCCATTTCCATGGTTAGTTAAAATGTTTATATATATATATATATATATATATATATATATATATATATATATATATATATATATATATATATATATATATTTGTGTGTGTGTGTTTTGTGTGTGTGTGTTTGTGTGTGTGTGCGTGTGTATCCACCGCTAACTCAAAAAATTCTTCACTGATTTCGATCAAATTTGGCAATTACCCTTATTTTGCTAACAACTTGAATGAGTTCGTTCATCAAATCTTAGCGGCCAATTTTTCTTAATAAAAAATTAAAAAACATTTTTAAAACACTTTATCTCTCAAATTTTATAAGTGCCTGAAACAAAAATTTACAACTTAAAAGAACATTAGCAGACGTGGTTGTGTACCAATTTTCAAGTTTCTTGATGAAGCGAGAATAACGTTATTCGAAATTCATAATAAAATAATCCTCGACATCACTTCAGATTCTGTAATGCAACATCTACAATGCTGGACAAAGTCAGGTGACGTTATCTTTACTGATATGTTATTTAAATAAATCGTAGATAAAAATCTAAACAATGGAAGTTATTTCAAAAGGTTAGAGATTGGGAGCGATACGACAGGGACGCCATCTCGGTGCAGGACCAGGTAGTATGTTGTCACGACACGTCTCTAGTTTACAGAAAATTGTTTATAGAACCTGGGCCAATTTTCCTAGCTAATGAACGTATCCAATATACTTGGAAAGGTAAGGTATTTACCAAATTTAAGCAAAATCGGCTAATCATTTTTTTAGTTATCGATGTGATACATTACAAAATTCAAAAGTCGGCATCTCCTCATCAGTGAATTTTTCAAAGAAAATTCACCAAAACTAAGAATATCTTGAAGGTTCTCGAAAATAAAATTTAAGATTTTGTTTTCACGTACTAACAGAGTTATCTTAAAAGTCTGAGAAGGTTCAGACTTTTACATTACTCGAGTAATAAAACGTTTCAGGGTTTATTTATTAGAAAACTTGTAATTCCAACAAACATCTGGTACTCTGTGCTAAAATTAAATTATGAGTTGAATGCGTGGCCGTGGAATATTGTTGACAAAAATTTCGATTTTTTTTTGTTGCTAAAATGGCGTAAAATGTTTCAAAATATATAGAACACTTGATTCTGGAACGCACATTTTTTTGTCTGTCGGTCTGTCGGCATGTCCGTCTGTCTGTTAATAGGCACAATAACTTTCGAATTAATCGAGCTATCATCTTCAAATTTGGTATCCAGTTAACACCTGACAAAGAAACGCCTTGAATTGTTTTTTGGTAAGATCTTTTCATGAGGTAAGGGATAAAGGGGTGATATCGTGAAAATTTACATTTTTTTAAATGAAACTAAAGTAATATAACGTTTCAAAAGCTTATGGGTATAGAAATACAAATATTTTCTTTCTGGTCAAGTCATGGGCCCTTAATTCATTCCTTGGGAATGTATTTATGAAGAGAATAAATTATCACAGCTATGTGGACGTTATGATCCAATTTGCAGCACTATTTTTAGGGTGTTGTGGCGAAGTCTGTCAATTAGATGAGTTTCTCTTTTTGTAGTGTACATCTTTGCAATAAATTCAAAAACCATAGCATTTTTGCGTAGAGATTGAAGAGATTTTCCAAATGAGGTATCGCAAGCACCTACTTTCTATTTAAAAATTTGGGGGTTGGAACTGATACTCACGTTGCAGGATCATCTTTTAATTCTAAAATCGGTTTATTTTCGGATTAAAAAAAAATGTACACAATAATTGAGATACCGAATGTATTTAATTTGGCTGTTCCACACTATATATATATATATATATATATATATATATATATATATATATATATATATATATATATATATAACCTATAACTTAACTTATAAAATAATTAGTCAAGTCTGATTAAATTTGGTAAGTACCTCCCTTTTCTTGTTGCCCTTACTTGGTAAAACTGGTCCATACCACATACAGATATGGAGACTACCTCTCTGGATTCACTGTTAGGTTTCGTTACAGAGACTAAACCCAACAGTTAAGCCAGAGAAGTAGTCTCCAAGTCTGTATGTAGTACCTCCCTTTTGTAAATTGTTTGAAATAGGTTCCTTATCAGAAAATTTATCAGTTTCTTCGGGAAAATCTTTGTTCTTCTGGGAAATACTAAAGGTATGGCAACCAAATTTAATACGCTGGTTTGCATAGAATGCAAACTATAGATACAGCTAAATTCAGATGTCTGAGTTTAAAGGAAAACGGGGTTATGATAATTCTAAGATAATTTAGCTGCTACTAGAGGTCAGATCAAAATACTCTATGGTAAACAGAATATATTAAATCAAACAGACAAAGATTAACTATTCTTGGTGCAAAAATGTCAATGAGTACGAGAAAGATAATTTTAAAAACGTTATCCTTTTTCTTCTAAAAATACCAAGATGACCATTTGAGACGTCGTAATTGGCAACTTTAAAACAAATATTCTAGAATTCAAACGGTTTATGAGTAAAAAATTTTGCAAGAAATGTCTTTAACAAGGTTCCAGATTTAAGCACCAATTGTAACTTATCTTCATGTAATTAAAATTTTTGGATTAAAGTCGGGAGGTAGCCAATGTGTTATGGTAACGAATTCTCATAAGTTTTATAATATATGACACAACTACTTTATTTCCTGAGTATATGACTGGACCTGTTTAAACCTACTTATGTTATATATATATATATATATATATATATATATATATATATATATATATATATATATATATATATATATATATATATATAAATTGAGTGAACCTTGAAAGTAGGTTCCAAAAGCTCTAAATCAGGCTTATTTTTTAAAAATCGAAAATCCGAAAACCGTTACCCCACTACAAGTTAAGTTTTCTTTGCGAAAATAGACGAAATATGTAATATTTTGGCAGCAGTTCGGATTAATGGCGAGTACTTTTTTTCTCCCTCAGGGCTCGTCCGCGGCCTTGCCGCCCCGATAGCACTGTAACCTTTGGTTGATTGTGCATATCCTTAATCTTACTCCACCCATTCCAAAATCACTGTGCCTTAAACTAGTCTGCACAGCGATTGGTAGGGTGAAGTTTTATATTGCTCTGTCTCCGATCTAGACTGACCGTAGATCAGTTGTCTTTTGCGGTCCAGAGCTTTACACTCGCACAAGATGTGCTGGGCTGATTCCTCCCCCTCGGCGCAGAGTCTACATGCGAGGTCCCCTTCGAACCGCCCCTTTTTATGTAGGTGTTTCTTAACGCCCATGTGTCCCGTCAAGAGCCCTGTTGTGTTTCTGAGCTGTCCTCTGCTAAGATTTAGCAGCCCCACAGCTCTCTTTGAACTGGGTCCGTCAATTGTTGACTTCCCATGTCTGAGCCCTGGACAGTCCGCCAACTATACCTTGTGTTTGTTTCTGACCCAGGACTTAATGGCTCCCCTGGCAGTGCTCTTTAACACGCCCAGAGCCGGTTCTGGTCCCATAAATGGTTCTGCTGACCCTCTCTTCGCGGGACTGTCAGCTTCTTCATTGCCTTTGACCCCCGAGTGACCCGGCACCCAGATGAGGGTCACCTCATTCTGCCCAGCCAGGTCGCTCTTCTCATCTCGGCACTCACTCACCAGCCAGGAATCTACTACTACTACTTAGTGCCTTAAGGGCTGCCTGGCTGTCTGTGGCTATGAGGATCCGCTTGTTGGTGTAGCCCCTCCTCTCTCGTACACAGTGCGGGATGGCGTACATCTCGGCCTGAAACACCGTTGCATGGGCTCCAAGGGAAATACTATGACTTACCCTCGGTCCTTCCGAGTAAACACCTACCCCCGTCCCACGCTCACCGCCGGAACCAGACGAGCGCGTCCCGTGGTATGCCGGGCGTCTCCTCCTGCCATGCCTCGCGGTCGGTGATTTCAACTGTAAAGTTGTTTTCCCTGCACATTCGCGGGCTCGCGAAGTCTGACCTCATTTTAAGCATGGGCCCCTTCTCTCGTACACAGTGCGGGATGGCGTACATCTCGGCCTGAAACACCGTTGAATGGGCTCCAAGGGAAATACTATGACTTACCCTCGGTCCTTACGAGTAAACACCTACCCACGTCCCACGCTCGCCGCCGGAACCAGACGAGCGCGTCCCGTGGTATGCCGGGCGTCTCCTCCTGCCATGCCTCGCGGTCAGGGATTTCCACTGTAAAGTTGTTTTCCCTGCACATTCGCGGGCTCGCGAAGTCTGACGTCATTTCAAGCATGGGCTCCTTCACGATCTCCTGAATTTTGCAGTTGCCCCTGAAGCCTGGGTTGATTTTCAGTCTACCATTGCAGGCTAGTCTGTATAGTCCTAGCCTGGCCTCCCCCATAATAACTAAATGTAGGGGGGGGGGCAGATCCAGAAACACCTCCATGGCGGCTGTTGGGGTTGAAGACATGGCCCCTGTGATGCCTAGGCAAGCCATCCTTTGGATCTTGCCTAGTTTTTGTTTGGCACTGGATTGTGTCACCTTAGGCCACCAGACCAGTGCCACATATGTTAACGATGGTCTGACCACCCTTGTGTACAGCAAGTGGGCCATACTAGGTCCTAGTCCCGACGTCTTTCCATATAGCCGCCTAGTGACGGCCAAGGTCATAACTGCCTTACGCAGTACTTTTCCAATGTGACCATTCCAGGCTAGCCTAGAGTCCAATACGACCCCAAGATATTTTACCTCCCTATCCATTGGAACGCTACTACCGTATAGAGTGAGAGTTCTGTGGCTGTCGCACTTCCTCCTCCTCGCAAACGGCACGACAGCTGCTTTCTCGGGGCTGACCCTGACCCCTTGATCAACCGTCCACCATTCCACCACTCTCAGTGCAGTTTGCATGCGCTCCCACACTGCCTGTGTGACCATTCCTCGGACTATGATGACAATGTCGTCCGCATAGCCATGTCCCTTATACCCCCCTGCCGAGAGCCTCCCCAGCAGGCCGTCCACGACTAGGCACCAGAGCAAGGGAGACAGCAGGTCTCCTCTATTCCACGCTCCCGGGCAGCTGCCAGAACCGATCCGAACGAGGTGTTGCTAAAGGCCCCCTCTATGTCTAGGAAGGCCCCCAGCGCCACCTCCCTGTTCCCCAGCGCATTCTCCAGTTTCAGCACCAGTTGGTGCAGTGCTGCTTCCGTTGATAATCCTGCTCTGTATGCATACTGTCCGCAGTGTAGAGGACATGACTCCAATACACAGCCCCCAATGTGCCGGTCGAGCAGTCTCTCCACTGTTTCTAGCAAGAAGGACATGAGACTTACTGGCCTCAGGGACTCTGCTCGGTCTATTGGACGCCCAGGTTTAAGAATTAACACAACCCTGGCCAGTCTGCATGCCCTCGGAATGTACCCCAGAGCCAGGCTGTCCCTCACAATGGGGGCAAGCGCCGGCGCCAGTATATCTATTCCCTGTTGGAGCATGATGTGCACCATTTCATCAAATCCCGGCGATTTGTATGGCTCAAAGCTGTTAATGGCCCATCTGATTTTGCTCCAGGCAAGCACCTCTCCAGCGACTGTCCAGTCCACTCTAGATGCCTGCCTATAAGGCGCCTCCACCTCTGAGTGCTCCCAGTCCGGAGGTGACTGGTTCATCATGTCACAGCCGGGGAAGTGCGTAATTAAAATTTTAAATTTTCTTTCGAAAATTTTTTTCTCTAAAAATTACAAAGTTATTTTCATGAAATTTGGTAGACATCTTGCCCGAGGAAAGACCTTACTACATACCAAAATTAAACTTTCTAGGTTTATAGAAAACTGAGTTATTCAAATCTGAAGCATTTAATAAAAAATCACTACCATAACGCACTTGCTGCGTCCAGAGTTTTTTTTAATCCTTTACCGTAGTTCGGTTCTAATTGGCGATAATACATCTAGCCTTACATACTTAATACAGACGTGGAGACTATGTCTGTGACTTCACAAGTGCTTGTTTGCTTCTCTATGAAGCCACAGAAAATGTCTCCAAGCCTGTATTAAGATCAGACTCCATAATTTTCAATGTTAAACTCTTTGCGAACTTTTGCAGAGAAAATATATTTTAGCGATTTTTCGTAAAATAGATTGAGAATCTAGTTTGCTGGTTCCAGCCTATTTTAAAATTTGATGTGCGTTTGTAGCGTTAAGTTTAAATGAAAAATAAACAAACGAAAAAATGAAAGGATATAGGGAAATGTGAAATAGGAAACAGGAACTATATATAGCCAAGCAAATGGTACCTATCATGCTTCACCACGCATTGTGTCGGAAACGCTGCTAGAGACTGTTCCTATGTGTATTTACTGTTGCTCAATAATGATGATTACATTTATTATGAATTTGCAATTTGTAAATTGGTGGTGGACATGGCTTTCGATTAAAAATAAGATGGCTGTTTGCATTTTTTAACTAAATAGTTGCAAAATTCACGTCTTTAAGTTGTTAATAGTTATGATAATAGTGGATCTTTTATTGATAAACGCTTAGAACTTTTACATCGAAATGTTATTTTATTGAACTTAGCTCTTCCTCTACGCTCATTGTTTGCACTTTGCACAATATCATTAAGCAATACTGAAGCAAATAGCTCTGAAAATAAAAGTAAATATGATTGAGAAGAAATAATAAGTAACAACATGTATCAAATGAAGGAGAGTAAACCCGATAGGAAAGAAGAATCAAGGCAGCCATGTTCTAGGAGCTATTTCCGATATATATCAAAAATATTTAAAATAGGGGTGCACAAACTACCACTGTTAAGTATATTAACGTAATGTAATACGTTATAGGTAAAATACTCTTTAAGATAATTATCTTTTGTGATGAGTAAATTCCGCTCTGCATAAACTTTTCTGAGATAAGTAAGTTGAGTCCTAAAGGCTAATAATTATAAAGTAAAAACAAAGTAACTAGTCATTTATATTAAGCCACCAGCTCCCACAATTTTGCGACTTACGCGTTGTCGTCGTCTAATATAATGTATGGATCTAATACCACTCGCATTATATGTAATTAGCCTGAAAACGTCCCTGATAGCAAAACTTAATTGATTGGCTATGGTAGGAACTATAATGTTGAATAAATAAGCTGTTAAAGTCCGACATCAATAAGTTAAACAGTGAGAGACTGTGAATTTTACAGCGGCATGTCTTTGACAAAGATAGATTATGATAAAGAAGTATCTCGGTCGCTTATGCAGTGTTTATTTTTGAAAGGGTAGTGGGCCAAACAAAATTTTGTTGATTTATAGCAAAACCCTTAGGTAATCTATGGCCTTAGTACGCCACTATTAAAAATTCTGTTGCGGAATTTAGTTTCAGAATAATGTGTTCTAATACGTTATTAAAAATTTTCTCAAGTCAATTCGATAGGTTAAAAAATCCTAGACTCAGCTAGTGTCTTATAATAGTAGGTGTTCATACGAATTGTATGCTCTTAATACGGCATATTACTCAAATTATTCCTTTAAATTAAAACAGACCTTAAAGATTGTTTTCTGAGGTCCTAATACGCGCTCATTTGGAGAATTATATATATATATATATATATATATATATATATATATATATATATATATATATATATATATATATATATATATATATATATATATATATATATATATATATATATTAGAAAAACAAATCCTAATTATAAGTGCGCAGACCTTGCTGGTTTAATAAAATAAAATAAAATAAAGTAAAAAATGTCTGGAGGCAGCCAGTGCGTTATGGTAGCTACGAATGTTTTTAATGGCAAATATGTATTATTTTTAAAAGGAGGACATTTGGTTGACAATGTAGCCTATATAGTACTAACAATGTACCATATTTCATTAAAATAGCTTTGTTGCTTCAAAAAAGACAAACATTGTGCGAAAATAAACTCAAAAATTTCCAGAAAAAAACTGGGCCGATTTTTCTGGCCATCCAACCTCTTCAAGCTATTTACATACCTGTCAAGATATAATTATTCACAAACAGCTTTAGGACCAAAATTTTAAAAACATATATATGAAAATTCGCAAAATTTATTTTACCAAAATTCACCTTTTGTTTAAGAAATTGCCTTCAGTAATGTTAAACTAAATTATATTTTCACAAAAATTCGACATTTATTATTAGTTACCAATATATCACAAAAATTTACAAAAAATGATTTCTAAGGAAAATTTTACAAAAAAAAGGATTTCTACGGAAACACTGCCTGTACACGGCCGCTTGATTTTTTCGACGAGTAATACAAACAAAAACTTTTGAATGCGTTATTTCCATGGGGCTCCGCTATCTATTTGCAAAAACGCCCTATCACAATTTGTGCTATGTATTTGTGCCAGAAGCGTAAAACGTTGCAAAACAATTGAAATCCCTCAAAAACGATGACCGATATATTTTTTCCTTACAAGCATGCATTGTAATTCGATGGAAAATACAAAAACGCAATAACATAAGGGGTGTTCTGTTAAAAAAAGAAAGTATGTATCACCAGCGACTTACGGGGCACACTGTGATTGTCAAAATAGGTTTATAAAATACAGCTCGAGACGCGCTATAATTAACGTATATAATTTTTCTTATCTTGTATAATAACGGGTATATTGAGCTTTACCGTAGAAATGGGTCACCTGTATTTGTGTAAACAGACAAAAACTTTATGGGTTTTAGCGGTTCTAGTTCGCGCTCAATTTAAGAAAACTTTTTTAAATTCCCAAGTCGCGGTCTTCTCAATAACGAATTTTTTCTACTAAAATTTGCTAAAATATAAACTATTAAACCATAACCTATATAGCTTAAACTACTGCCAAAGCATCAGAAAAAGGGACTATTTGAAATGAATGTTCCGAAAATATTTTAGTAAAATGAAGGACAATAATAGTTGAAGCTGAAAGTGACGGCTTGGTAAAATACACTTATTACGGCATTTCGTCTACATAATGCATATTTGTTTCAGATTCGTTGTCTCAAAACTGCAAATTTTGACGTTTCAAATCGCGACTTTGGAGTTTTTGGCACCCTTTTTTTTTAAATGCTTATAACTTTTTTTTAACTTAGAAATCTGATTTTAGATGTGTAGGGTGAGTTTGATGGTAGAAACGTATATACCAAATTTGGTTGTCATAACTCTATT
>OZ023263.1:153523554-153676054 GCA_964006375.1 Tillus elongatus | reverse complement strand
ATCATTTTCAAACACTCTTCCAGTATACAACACAATATTACTCCTCAGTCAATAAATTCACTTTTTTCATTCTGCTTTATCAAAACTACATTTAGTAAATTTTAATTTTAGACTACAATAACGACTTGTTAATGCATTCTCCAGAGCACACAGAAGCACAGAACGAGATAAGGTTATGAGCAAAATATATAGTAGAAACAATGTGCCATATTTTATCAAAATAACTTATTGTTTGAAAATGTACAAAAATTTTCCGACAATATACCTTAAACGCTGGTTTTCTAACCAACAAATCTTAGGTTAATAGCAAATTGAGTTATTGAAATTTGAAGCATTTAATTAAAATTTGCTACCAAAACTCACTTACTGCGTCTTGATTTTTTTTCTTACAAACATATTTCGATAAAAAATGCAATAAAATAAGGTTGTTCAAAAAAAATTGTAGGGATCACCAACGATCGACTTGTGGGCCAGCCGGTGATTGTCAAAATAATTTTATAATTAACTTATACCACTTTTTCTCGTCTCTTGTATAATAATAATTATATTCAGCTTTACTGTAGAAACGCGTCACCCTGTATAATATCAGCCCTTTTGTAAAACTTCGAGCCTTTATATGTCTTGATAAAACATAACAAACACTGTTTAATCCACCCACTAACATTAATTAAGGAATAATTTGCACTTGTATATAAAAATTTCCCAAATAACACAAATAATTCATGGACTCAAACAAACAATGACGTATAGAGAGTCGTCATTGCAAACAAATAAACATATAAGCAATCTCATATCATACGGTAAACGTTACAGCGTCTAGCAGACCTGCGCAATAATATCTGATCTTCCGTTACCAAGGCAACAGCATACTAGATATCATATAAGCCATTGTCAATAAAACCCGGTGATTTAAAAATAAATGTTTCAAATTTAAATAGCTCAATTTTCTGTAACCCTAGAAAGCTGAATTTTTGCACATAGTTAGGTCTTTCCCAAGGAATATGTACACCAAATTTTATCGACAAATCTTTGTAATTTTCGGAGAAAAAATTTTTTTTCGAAAGAAAACTCAAAATTTTCTCTGAAAACCGTGTCAGATATTTCTGTCTAACGAACTCATCCAAGCTATTAACAAAAGAAAGGCACTTGCCGAGTTTTATCAAAATTGGTTAATTATTTTTTGAGTTAGCGGTCGGATACATATGTATATATATATATATATATATATATATATATATATATATATATATATATATATATATATATATATATATATACATATAAAAATCGAAACTGACCCCGGATATGGGTTCTAGGGGCCCAAACTCGCGCTCATTTGCAAAATTTTTTGCAAAGTCTCACCATCGATACCTCTCTATTAGTGATTTTTTAAAAATAAAAATGCACTAAAATGTAAATATCATGTTATTGTTCATGTGAAAATGTTTGTCAGTCAAGTAGAAAATTTTCACGTATTCATTTAGAGGTTAAATCGCATTCCGCTTTATTTTCCTTTTGCCAGTTTTCAGATGGCACACAGGCTCTATTCAAATTTCTTTGTTAAGCTTTAAAGTGCTTTTGAAATAGTTTGTCAAAAAAGAAGTGTTTTAAAAAACTGTACAAGAATGTTAAAATAATAAACATTGTAGATTCGAACAAATTATTAAAATTTACAATTTACACAAAGATAAGGCTACATTGAAGAATTTCCGGATTTCGCTAGATAATAATCAATAATCTTCGCGTTCTATTTTTTTAATAAGTAATAAACTGGAACCATGCATTTTGGGATATGGTAATGCAGATGCATCTAATATAAAATGTTTATATCAAAGAAAATTAAAAGATTCGTACACATTTGATATTGAGAACAAAATGCTAAAAAGTTATATTTGAAAGTTGAATTCTATTTTTCATGTTAATCAATCTTCTGACTATAATATTTTAAACTAGATTCAAATTACTGTTTTTGCATCTATAAATTAATACAACTGATTATTAACCATTCTTTCGTAACTGTCATTTGTCATACATTTCTCCATTAGAAATTAAGTTATTAAGAAATTAAATATATGCCCCTAGTTATAAACAAATTGTATTAAATGACATTTTTTCCATATGACCTCAAAGTAAAGCTAACGATGCAATGAATTTTAAATAATCTAATTATCTACTTTTCAAGCATAACATCTAATTTTTTATGGATCATACTAACTACTCACAACACACACGCATATAAATATATAGGTATATATATATATATATATATATATATATATATATATATATATATATATATATATATACATAGGTATATATACATATATATATATATATATATATATATATATATATATATATATATATATATATATATATATATACATATATATATATATATATATATATATATATATATATATATATATATATATATATATATATATATAATATATATATATATATATATATATATATAAAACTCTCTCTCTAGCCCCCCCCCCCCCTGTAGTTGGCAAAGTGCAAACTTTTGATGGCATTAAAAATAAATATACTTTATTTGCATTAAGTAGCAGGCAACTAATAAACTATGCTCATGTAATAAAGCCTGCTGGTTAAAAATATCTAAAATAAGTTACCAATACAATTTTGCAAACTTAATATGTTGTAGAAAAAAATAATCAGTTATTATACAAATCATGAAGAACTGGATGACGATAGCTTTATTGAGAAATTTATTTGCTAATAGGTATAAAAGGCACTGCTATTGTATCAACGTCAACCTATATATAACGGTTATTAAAACTTATAGATACATTTTCGAATAGGATGCAAGGTGCCCAAAGCTACATGTGGCCACGTTGGGTTTTGCTGAACGAAACCATTTTGGGGTTCGTGGTTATACAATAATTTGTTAATGGTATTCAAATAAGTTGAAAATAGTTGTTTAAAAATATTTTCAACAACAAATAGAGTCAAGTTTTCGAACACTAAGTAAAATAAATCACAACTAGTGGCATTCCTCTCTACGTACCAGGAACTAGGTTGTGTAGGTTCTTAAAATATTTTTCTGGATAAAATATATACACTCCAACATACGAAACTTTTCATAATAAGAGAAAGATATTTTCAAATATACTTTCTACAGTTTACGTTCACACTAGTGACTTTTGTGGTTGTAATTTTGGACATCTAAGATATACAGATTTATTCCGTTTGTCGACTGAATGTGAACTGTATGAATTTCGAAGAAGTCGTTATATCTCCCTGGTTTTACGTTTTTCTTTTAATTTTATGAACCAACTAGAACTGCCTTGCAAATTTTTACTTAGTACACTGGGTATTGTTAACTAAATTTGTATTTCTGCAAATATCTTGAAAACGTCTTATTTAATTGGTTTTTATTTTCATCATCGCTATCAGCGAGAAAAATTACACAAATGTGCTTGTTTCAGCGAATTTTACAGCTTCAATAACATAGTTGGTAATAGCGCAAGCTAATTTCGTACAGCCTGTATTTTATATATATATATA
Organism: Tillus elongatus; assembly: GCA_964006375.1. NCBI lineage: Eukaryota > Metazoa > Arthropoda > Insecta > Coleoptera > Cleridae > Tillus > Tillus elongatus. The sequence continues at coordinate 153,672,520 of OZ023263.1, read as the reverse complement.
TATATATATATATATATATATATATATATATATATATATATATATATATATACATATATATATATATATATATATATATATATATATATATATATATATATATATATATATATATATATATATATATATACATACCTAAACTAAGTAAGATGTAAAACTCGATTTTACACGTGTCGCTTCTCGTTGCGGAAGCAAGCAATATGTTGTCATGGCAACTCTAGTTTTGCGAGGCTGGCTACCATAGCCGTATTTTCGCTGCAATTGGTATGCCGTACTGACGAGCTCTAATTAGAGAGAAACCGGTCTACGGTTCTAAAATTGTGGTGAGAATACATCTAGCCATATATATATATATATATATATATATATATATATATATATATATATATATATATATATATATATATATATATATATATATATATATAGGTACCTACATATAGAGAGACTGTACACAATTAATATATGTTTATATAATAACCACGGATATGAGTTCAGGGGTTCGTAATATGCTTCCGACGACGGTAGTCTTAAACCGAGGCGCTAATTTTTCCAACGGAAATTCAATAAAAGGATAAGTCTAAAAATCAAAGGATGAATAACCCAAATTAAAATGTCACATAGGAATATTGTTGTAATTCATTAACTGTTGTCCCTATTTGATGACGCCATTGCGTACTAAATATAAACGTAGATACTCCTCTCTAGCTTCCGGTTTTGCCTGATGATGTCCTTGAAGGCAAAACGGGCTGCAAAGAAGAAAACAATCACCTGTGAAGCCAGAAAGTAAATATTTACATCTGTATTTAATATTGTTATTTTTTTCTATTCCTGAAATATATGTTTAAATATGACTGATCCAAAATTTTGGACACGTTAATTCGGATAAAAAGATGAATTTAAATGTTTCATTTTGATTTCCGCTATAAAATTTAAATTAGAAAATGTTGTGTGCAATCGGCAATTAACAAAATTTCTCTTTCTTATTAACACCTTGTATGCTACTGACTACAAAGCGAATTTGAATATTTTTGGAACGAAATTTAAAAGTGCAAATTTGTTATCTAAAGATGCTTTATATATAATTGTTATAATAATTAATCATAAAACACAATGAACTTGAATATTTATGAAGAGAAAATTAGCAAATTAACATACAATAATAAAAAAGTTGCACATTGTTACAGAGTTCCTACGCTAGTTATTTTACAAAGATTTTCTTTTATGCACAAGAAGATTAGACCAGTTTTTGTCAATCGACACTGAATAGACAAATACACTTGGAGAACCCAAATCACCATAGCACATTTAAAGAAACCCGACGATCGTTTCACTGTGCGTGTGTGTGTGTGTGTGTGTGTGTGTGTTTGTGTGTTAATTTGAATACGGAAGGTATGTCAAGTGGCACCACTAAAACTATGGAATGGTTACACCATATGAGGAAAATAAGAAACAATTTGATCTGCTATTGAAATTTAGTTAAAAGTCTTAAAGGTTCTTACCTCCTTATTGGTATTTTTTTTCCAAAAAAACTCGTTAAAACATTTATTATAGTTGCGTAATATGATCATATAACGTTACGGTAAAGACATTTTTTTAATTCAATCACCGCCACTATTTTCTGATATACTACTCGCCTTTACCACTTCGACACAGAGAACATACGATGGGGTATAATGCTACGTATATTTCCCGACCATAATCACATAGGGTCCTATGTGAATTTTATACGGTCTTGAGTTATTTGTAACAATATGTGCAAAAATTGCATAACTTAATTCTGACAGAAGGTTGTAAGTAGGTTCGATGAAAGAACTATTATGGGTTTGTCTCTTGTTTATAATCGGTCACACATGCCTACATGTCGTCCGCTCACGTTTTTACGTTTGTCGGTAATACTCGCTATTCATTCTACCTGCTGCCAAAACATTGCATATACGGCCTATTTCTAATGCATTTTTGCTAATATTTTTATTAAATGAAGTATAGTAGGAGGTGAAGCATAAATATGGAACATTTTCAAAGACATTTCATGTAATATTTGGACCAATAGACCTCGACAGTTTCAGAGTCTTTGTTTAAAAGTCATCAATTTTGACGTTTCATCTCGTCACTTTGGTATTTTTGGAGGTAAAACTTCCAAAGTAATTATTTCTTGTACTTTTTGAGCTTTTTGCGCCAATAAAAAAAATAGATTTAATAGATTTAGTTTACCACACAAATAATTTGGACTGGTGTTCCTCTGACCTCCAATAGCATCAAATATTTTTATTAAACGCTTATCACTCTTAGAGATCTTAACTCTGGTACCTATTAGCAGCATATAATTATACAACGACAACTACGGAAATCTGATAATTAAGTGGGACCTATAAAGTTAATCATTGTCTACAAAGAAGTGCGCTAAAGGAGTTGCAAAATATAATTGCAATATCATTTATGATATTTAAATTGATATTTACATAATGCCGTTATTTTATGATGACAAAGAATACAATGTAATATAAAAGTTTAAGAACAGTCATAAAATATTCTAATGATATAATCCTATATTGTGATAAAGCATTAGTATCCGTGTTATTAGTACTAACATAATTTTATTTGTATATTAATTATAGAACGTATCTGCCATATAAGCTTAAGCTTGTGAATGTACTAAACACAATATTGACCTAGGGTTTTTGTCACAGCCAAATATTTTTGTAGATCCCTCACTTATTAGACTGGATTAGATTAAGGTGGGAGAGCTTAGCCATTCGGTCCATATCTCCCTGACTTTAAGCGTCTACTATGATAAGTGTAAGTTTATAAAGCACCCTCAGGTTTCGTGACTAAAGCATTAGCCTCGTTAAGTCTTCACATTAGTGCAATGCATGGAACGAGGTTTCGTCTTCTTAGCAGAATTTGCAAATAAACTTCTTTTAAAAGACTCATTTTATTCATGCCCTTATTGAGTTGCCACTGTTTGATCTTTCCAAGTAAATCTTGTTTAGCCAAAGGTTCTTTTAGAAACTCTTTTTTAACATTGCAGTGTTGTGTCTCAGATCCATTCGTTCATAAGTAGCAAAATGCTCGATCTGACTAGACCGCAAAAAATTCTGGACCCATCAGAAACCTGAAAGCGCCTTCCTTGGTCAATTCGTGTACCTTATTGTTTTCTTTATGACACACTTGTGCAGAAACCTATGTCATTATTATTCTCTTTTGATTTTCTAGCTCTGTTAAGTTTGTCAAATAGTCCCATATTATGTTTGGCTTCATTTTCGGGTAACTTTGTGCCTTTAGCAGTGCTTGGTTATCCGAGTATATGGAAATTACTGGGGTCGTCACCTGTTACTCAATATTATGTTTTGGTAACATGTATTATGTTTTTCTAGGCCTATTAAAATGTAAGCTGCTGGTCTTATTTTGTAAAATGCTGCTGCGACACCGTTTCCGTTTTGGATCGGTCACTGTACCAGATTGTTTATGCTGTCACTGGAAGGCGATTTGTCCATCTTTCCCTCTCTGATATTCTGGTCACTGCTTCCTGCGCAATGCAACTCGAGGTCACACAGTCATCACACCCACGTATCGTTTGGCACTACAACTCCGCGAACTGGGACGAAATGCGGGATTACTTTTCCGCATTTCCATGTCTGCTTTTCTCATCCTGGCCCCTCTGATATCTCACGAAACGTTACCGAAATTATCCAAGCTGGCATGGAATTGTTTATTCCACGTAGACAGAAACCCTCTTCAGCCACTCAAACGCCCTGGTTCTCTAAATCCTGTGACAAGGCCAGACTTGAAAAGGTCAAAGCTCACAAAACCCTTCTACACAATCCCAGTCAAGAAAACCGTCAAGCGTTTAACGACGCAAGAAACCGGTATGTCCGCATTCCTTCTGAGGCAAAAAACTCGTTTAATAACCACATCAACAACAAAGTCCTCTCAAGCACCAACGGCAGCAAACCCGTCTAGACTCTTGCTAAATCTATTGGGAATAGTTTCCGCCCTCGGCAAGGCTGAGCTTTTTGCCTCGTTTTTCGCCGGCAATTCTACTCTCAACCCACCTCAAAATGTTCAACCACCAACAGTCCCTAATGTAGCACATAAAATGACGGATATCATTTTTAAAACTAAAAAGGTACGAAAGATGCTCTCTTGTCTTAATACCAGAAAAGCCCCTGGCCTTGACGAGATCCCAGCAATTGTTCTCAAAAAATGCGCACCAGAACTTGCTCCTGTCCTGACTCTTCTGTCGCAGACATCTTACAATAGAGGCATATTCCCTAGTAACTGGAAAACTGCTCGAGTACAACCCATCCCCAAGAAAGGATTCAAAGCGCTTCCTATCAACTACAGCTACAACTCTATCCTTTCAGTCGTCTCTAAAGTTATAGAAAAGTATATAAACACCGAATTACCTACTCAAATTTCTTGAAAAACACAGTCTAATCCACGACAAGCAGTATAATTTCCGTTAGCGCAAATCAACTACCGACCTCCTTTCCTTTATCACCCATTCTTGGAACAAGTGTATGGAACTACACAGTGAATCCCAGATTGTCGCTTTAGACATATCCAAAGCATTCGACCAGGTTTGGCACGCAGCGCTGCTTAATAAGCTTCCGGCCTATGGCCTATCACCAAAACTCTGTACCTGGACAGCAAATTTCCTCTCCAACCGGAGCATTTCTGTTGTCGTGGATGGCCATTCCTCTAAACTGTATCCAATTAATGCAGGAGTTCCTCAAAGTTCAGCTTGAGCCCCCACTTTGTTTCTTCTCCACATCATTGACCTGCTCTCTAGCACATCCAACCCAGTTCACAGTTACGCGGACTATAGCACCCTCCTCTCAAATATACAATATTCTAAGCCTGTGTCTTTATCCAAATTAGTTGAAGATCGCAGACTCATGGAGGGTTCTGTCTCTGTGGACCTCCAAAAAATATTAGACTGGGGAAGTACAAATCTTGTACAATTCAACTCCACCAAATATCAGTCTTGCTTTCCAGCTCATAAGAGATACACCAGCCCTAGACCCATCACAATGAACAACCAAGTTATTCAAATTAATGGGTCCTTTTCACTTGTTGGCATTTCTGTGGATCGAGATGTCAATTAGCACCAACATGTCACATCAATTGCAGAAGCGACTGCTAAGAAATTAGATTTCCTCTTCCGGGCTAGCAAAGACTTTTTACCAGCTAATCTTTATACCTTATATACTTCACAAGTAAGGCCAAACCTCAAATACTGCTCCCACATCTGGGGTGCCGCTGCCGCTTCTACACTCGCTATCCTCGACTCCATTCAGAAGAGAGCTATACGTTTCATCGGTGACCCTACCCTCACCCAAATGCTGCCATCCTTTGCCCACCGACGTGCCGTTGGTGATCTCTCTCTCTCTTTTATCGATATCTGCACGGGCGCTGCTCAGAGGAGCTTTCTTCCATAGTTCCTCCACCTGCTGCCGCCAACAGATCTACCAGGGGACAGAGCGCATGCACCCTTTTACTGTCCATGTCACCAGACATAGAAGATGCTGTTATGCCTGCTATTTTGTCCTGAGGATTTCCAAGTTGTGGAATTCCTTTCCGGCACATGTTATCCTCCTCCTCCGAACCTCCAAACCTCCAAGTCCAGAACTAACAAGTTGCGTCTTCCCCCCTTGTCGACGCCCAGGGTACGATAGTATTTAGCCTGTAAGCCCTCGTCGTGTGTTGAAATATAAAAAGATCCTATATTGAAACATAGTTTTCAGTTTTCAGTAGGAGAATTTTAGTACACAACTTGCTATTGCACTTACTTGGCGGGTGAAACCAGTCCATACTAAATACAGATGTAGACACTTCTTCTCAGGCTTTACAGGTGTTTGTTTTCTTCTCTGCAACCGTTTACGCCTTTTACGGCATCGTCGGTCAGGAGGAAATTCAGTATATTTATTAACATCCCTGAAAACTATGACTAAACAGCCGTTGCTACATTAAGGCACTTTGATTAATAAAATTTTAAAATGGAATAATAAGGACGGATGTTATATTTATGTGATGGACTTAAAAACGTTAAAAACAGTGTTAAATGAACATGTGCATTAAATCACTTATAACAATAAAACCATATCAACGATCATAATAAATAAATTAATTAGCATAAATGGAGGTAGATTCTATATAACGCAAATATCGACATTCACCGACCTATTATATTTTTACAATTATTTTTAATACAATCAGGCGTGTTCATTGAATAATGAAAAGTTTGGACGCAGCAAGTGTGTTATGGAAGTGAATTTTCATAAAAATATTTTTAATAGCAAATATGCTTTTTTAATGAAAGCAGGCATCAAATTTGGTTACTAGTATAACCTATATACTAGAAACAATGTACCATATTTTATCAAAATAACTGTATTATTTGAAAATGTACAGGAATCTTCCGAAATTAAACATTAAAAACTCGTTTCCTAGCCAACGAACCTTAGGTTAATAGCAAATTGAGCTATTTAAATTTAAAGAATTTAACTAAAATAACCAAAATAACCAAAACGCACTTAATGTGTCCCGAATTTTGGTTCTTACAACAAGCATTGTATTTCGATGAAAAATGCAAAAACGCACTAATATAAGGGCTCCTAGATTTAAAAAAACGAAACTTTTATCATTACGAGATAGGTAAGGGTCCCGCTGTGATTGTGATTGTTTTTTAATAAGATGCAGGAAAAGACACCTGATAATTATGGTATACAATTTTTTCTTGTATCTTGTAAAATAACGGATATATTGAGGTCTACTCTAGCAGTGTGTCACCCTGTACATATGTAAACAGATAAAAACTGAAAATAACCCCGGATATAGGTTCCAGGGGGCCTAGTTCGCGCTCATGTAAAGAAATCTTTTCAAAATGCAAAAGTCGCGGTCTCCCCGATGGCGAATTTCTTCTACGAAAATTCGGTAAAACTGATATACTTATTAAAGCTTAAACACTATAACTGAGACTACTGTCAAGGAATCAGAGAAAGGGTCTATTTAAAATTAATTTTCCGCAAACATTTTAGTAAAATTAAGGAAAATGACGCTTGAAGCTGAGATTTAAGGTCTTGTGAGACACACTTCTCGGCACATTTTCTCTACATAACTCATATTCGTCCAGGTTCTGTGCCGAAAAGTTGCTAATTTTCTCTATTTCTCTCGTCATCAGTGGCACCAAAAATTGTTTCTTTAAATGCTTCTAACTTATTTTTCTTCCACTATGGTGATCTCCTAAACGGTAGCAGGTACAGACTTGGTTAAATTGGACAAAAATTGTGTACTCAAAATCGCAACAAACTGGCGGTTAGACATTTTCTGGTTTTTGAAAAATTTGTATTTTTCGATTTTACATGTTATTTTTTTCCGGCCTTAATAGTGGACCTACACCAATACCGATGACACTTCTCCACAGCAACTTTTTATTTTCTTTAACGTAGCATTGTTAATTTTTGAATCTGACGTTTCCTCTTTACGGGACCATTATCAACTTTTTTTTTAAAATACGGCCCTCATTTTCTGATATACTGCTTCTGAAAGCCCTTTTTATTCCAAATTCAACGCGGTCTCACTTTGTGGCTTAGTACCAGTTTAGTCTTTTTTTCAACCTTAATCAAGAAAATTCAACCAAGTCTGTATCTGTTACCGTTGTGGAGATCCACATAGTGGCCCTCCTTATCTTGGACACACTGTGTATATATGTATGTATAGATATATATATATATATATATATATATATATATATATATATATATATATATATATATATATATATATATATATATATATATATATATATAAACTTAAAATTTACCCGGGATATGTGTTCTAGGGGGCCTAGTACGCGCATAATTGCAGAATTTTGAATTTTTTCAAAATTCAAAAGCCATGATCTCCTTATTAGAGAATTTTTCCTACGAAAATTCACTAAAAGGGTGACCTAAAACGTACGCTAGTTGTGTCACTAAATAGGTTTCATATGCATTGACAAGTCAAGTGAATTATCGCTTTTGGTAGATATTTAGATGATATTTAAGCGTGTTTTCGAGGTAGCCCTACAGAACTTAACAAATTTTCAAATTCTATTAAATAAGTTTATACAAATATTAAATCTACTTTAGAAGAAAAGAAGCTAACAGTAGTATAAACCTGTAATATTTATCCATTCGAAAGTTAGAAACTAATTTAGTTGACTTTTAAATATACAGGAAACTTACTTACTTATACAGACACAATTATACCGTACGATTCATGTCATCCCTCCTCGCAAAAACTGTTCCCTTATCCCTCAACGGTACATCGTGCATTTCGTGAAATCAATTTTAAAAAAGAAATTTCATGATTAAGCACATAGCATTGAAAAATGGTTACACTGTTAAAATAATAGATAAAATGTTAGAAAATAAAACAAATTAGCACTTAATTTACTTTATCTGTATATTATGCAACAGTATAATAAATATGTTTAGATGACATACTTTGCAAACATTTCAAAAATTTTGTATCCAATACAAATACAAAGGGAGCATTAAAATCTTACAACAGGACGAGTAATTTACTATTGAACGCGAAAGAAAAACCATGTTTCGTGGAAAAAACTGGAATTTATAAACTGGCTTATACACATTGTAACGCAGTCTACATTGGTCAAACTTCTAGGACTTTTGACACTCGATACTAAGAACATATTCCTATACTTAAAAATGACCACGCTGACAAATCTGCATTTGCAAAACATATGATCGATACTGACACATGGGTCAACATTAAATAGCCGCATGGCGCTACTACATTTTTGTGATGACAAGCGCAAACTAACTTTTTTGAAGGTTTAGGGATTAAAAAGCTAATACACTACAGCAACTGCCTTGTTTTAAACGAGTGAATTGATTTGGCGGATTCTCCCTTAATGAAAATTCTTCTTTTTAAGTAAATATATCAAATAAATTATACTTCTCACTGTCGAAAAAATAGTTGTATTACTGTAATAAGTTGATATATGTGGATATCTTTGTTATACAGAACCTGCTGCTATCGCTAATTAGTTTGGTTATTATTATGATTGTTGTTATGGTTATTATTATTATTATTGGTTAATTTTGTTTTCGTGTTGATTTTTAAGGCAACTATTTAATTATTATTTTTAAATTATCTGATCAAAATATTATAACCTGGCAACGGATATTTATTTATAGTTGTTACGAGTGCGTATAAATAAATTCAAGGTACATGTGGTAAACGATGCTGTAAAAGGCGACACCAGTTGCAGAAACGCAGTCAAGTACTTGTACATCCAGAGAAAAAGTATCTACATGTGTATTTAACATTTTAATAGTTGGCGGGTGTAAAATAATAATTGTATAATTTTTACCAATAACCAACAATAAGAATAATAATAATAACAATAGTAATAATAATAATAACAGTTGTTAGTTTAAACTAAATCAAGCAATTATTTCTCTACAAACAATGGATAGTCCTCTAAATGTAAACTAATTGAATTACACAAGTTTTTAATGTGAAGCACGCGTTAAAGAAAGCTCAATTACTTTTAAACACATTCCGATTACACATTCTGTGTACTTAAAGAAATAGCCAGTGCAAGCCTTAATTGAATCGAAAGATGTGTTTGGAATAACAATCGTGGCCAGGAACTGGAAAGAAAGTCATGTAGTTGTTACCGAGTTTGTGCAATAGGTTAGTTTATTGATCCAGCTTTAACTAAAATGGTTATTTTAAATGCAACGAAGCATATAGTGTCTTGTTCTTTGTGATTATTAAATACACTGAGCAGAAAATAATGATACACTTACTAAATACAGACTTGGAGACTACTTCTCTGGCTTCACTATTGGTTTTCTTATCCTTGGTAATGGAATAAATTATTCCGAAAGCTCAACAATTTAATAAAAAGTGTTTATTTTAGAACTGACGGATATCCCACAATTAAAAAAACATATATATATATATATATATATATATATATATATATATATATATATATATATATATATATATATATATATATATATATATATATATATATATATATATATATATATATATATATATATATATATATATATATATATATATATAAATCTGTAAAAATTAAAATAATTCAAAAGTTGTAATCTTGCCATAAGCAATTCTTTGCACAAGAATTCGTGGAAACTAAAAAAATATATCTAAACGCAGCCAGAGCGAATTTTCATTAAAAAAAATTTGAAGCAAATATGTTTTTTTTTCAATGAAAGCAGGCATCAAATTTGGTTACCCGTATAACCTATATAGTAAAACCAATGTAGCATATTTGATTAAAATAACTTTACTTTTTTAAAAAGTACAAACATTTTCGATGGAAAATGCAAAAATGTGATAATATAAGGGGCGTTCGATTAAAAAAGAAATGAACTTGTATCACCAACACTTATGGGCCAGCCTGTGCCTGTCAAAATTATTTTATAAGATGCAGCTCAAGACACTTATAAGTAACGTATACAATATTTTTCTCGTATCTTGTATATATTGCGCTTTACCTTAGAAATGCGTTACCCTGTATGTATGTAAACAGACGAAAACTGACACTGACCCCAGATATGGTTTCTAGGGGGGCTAGCTTGAGCTCATTCGAAGAAATCTTTTCAAAATTTAGAAGTCGTGGTCTCCTTAATGGCGAATTTGTTCTACGAATTTTTTCTACGAAAATTCGCTTAAAATTATGTTATGAAGCCATCAACTCTATAACAAAAACTGCTGCCAAAGCGTCAAACAAAATGTCTATTTGACTATCTGCAAATATTTTAGTAAAATGAAGTACAATGACAGTTGAAGCTCAAAGTTAACGCTTTGTGAAACACACTTCTTGTGACATTTTCTCTACATAGTCCGTATTCGTTTCAGGTAAGTAGTTTTTTTTAGTTTTAACGTCGGCCTATTTCCGCGAATATGGCCAGTCACCGACACCAGCCAGTAGTTGCACCTTACTATCCTGGAAATGTTGTCGATTCCCTGCCTTTCTGTAAGGAAGGTAGGGACCTTTAACGTGACGAAAATCACAGAGACAGGGAATCAACAACTTTACGCCCCTTCCGAAGGGCGGAACGTGTAAAAAACCTAAATATTTCCCCGAAAAACATGCCCGTTTTTCCTGGCTAACGAACTTATCCAGGGCACTTACAAAATGAAGGTACTTACCAAATTTTTGTCGAAATCGGTCCATTCTTTTTTGAGTTATCGGTGTGACAAACACACACACACATATATATATATATATATATATATATATATATATATATATATATATATATATATATATATATATATATATATATATATATATATATATATATATATATATATATATATATATATATATATAAACATATACAAATTTGAAGTGACCCCGGATATGTGTTCTAGGGGGCCTAGTTCGCGCTCATTTGGAAAAATAAAAAAAGTCTGGACGCAGCAAGTGCGTTACAGTAGCGAATTTTCGTACAAATCCTTTTGATGGCAAATATGTCTTGTTTTTAAAGGACATTTGGTTGGCAGTATAACCTATATAGTAGTCTAAGTGAGTTGTAAGACACGAAGCACGTACCGGTACCTCGTTGCGGAAGCAAGTAGTATGGTGTCACGGCAGCTCCAAATAACACAAAATGTTAAAAAAATGGAGACTGTATACAACCAACTAACAATTTAGTAAATTGTCAGCCCTGGCCCATTTCTACCCTAATATAGGGGCAAAGTATGTAAGGCTAGATGCATTCTCACCACAATTAGAACCGCAGACGGGTTTCGCTCTAACTAGAGCTCGTCAGTACGTCATACTAATTGCAGCGAAAATACACCGATAAACTAATACGGCTATGGTAGCCAGCCTTACAACACTAAGTGAGTTGTAAGACACGAAGCACGTGCTGCCACCTCGTTGTGGAACCAAGTAGTATGTTGTCACGGCAGCTCCAAATAACACAAATTGTGTGAGTATTACTTTATGGGTGTATTTTCGCTGCAATTAGTATGCCGTACTGACGAGCTCTAATTTTAGAGCGAAACCGGTCTATGGTTCCAATTGTGGTGAGAATGCGTCTAGCCTTACTATATAGTACTAACAATGTACCATATTTTATTAAAATATCTTTGTGGTTTCAAGAAGTACAAAAATTTTCCGAAAATAAAATTTAAAATTTCCAGAAAAAAACTGGTCCGATTTTCCTGGCCAACGAACATCTTTAAGCTATTTACACACCTGCCAAGATATAATGATTCACATATAGCTTTAGGCCCAAAATTGGAAAAATAAATATAAAATTTGCAATAATTTCTTTTACAAAAAAATCACCTTTTTTACAAAAATTTTCTTCAGTAATGTTGCACTAAATTATATTTTTCACAAAAACTTTTTTTTACGATAATTTACTAAACATTTATTATTAATTGCCAACATATCACAAAAATCTTACAAACATATTTGCTACAGAAACACTAAAAACATTTCTGCGAAAACTTTTAAAATTCAGCCACTATTTGAGAGTGCCTGTATACGGCAGCTGGATTTTTTCGTCGAGTAATAGAAACAAAAAACTCTTATTTCCATGGGGCTCCGCTATCTATTGAGAAAAACGCCGTAGCATAATTGGTGATGTGTTTGAAATATGTGCCAAAAACGTGATAAGTTGCAAAGCATTTGAAATAACTCAAAAACGATTAACAATATCAATTTTTTTCTTACAAACATGCATCATAATTCGATGGAAAACACAAAAATTCAATAACATAAGTGGGTGTTCTATTAAAAAAAGAAATTGTGTATCACCAACGACTTATGGGTCAGCCTGTGACTGTCAAAACAGGTTTATAAGATACAGTTCGCCACCCTCTATAATTAACCTATATACTTTTTTCTCATATCTTCGTCACCCTGTATATATGTAAACAGACAAAAACTGAAACTGACCCCGTATAAGGGTTTTTAGGGGTTCTAGTTTGCGCTCATTTGAAAAAATCTTTTTAAAATTCATAAGTCACGGTCCTCTCAATAACGAATTTTTTATACGAAAATTTGCTAAAAGATAGAATATTAAACCATAAACTCTATAGCTGAAACTACTGCCGCAGCATCAGAAAAAGGGTCTATTAGTAATGGATTTTCCGAAAGTATTTTAGTAAAACGAAGGACAATGATGGTTGAAGCTGAAGCTTTATGCTTTGTAAAACACACTTATTACGACATATCTTTTACATAATCTGTATTTGTTTCAAATCCGTTGTCTGAAAATAGCAAATTTTGACGTTTCAAATCGCCACGTTGACGTTTTAAAAATAAAAATGATAAAATTTTCAGAATATTTTTTCTGCTACTTCTTGACGTTTTTGCGTCAAGAAAGCTTAACGGTTATATGCAATATTCAACAGGTTTTGTTAATCACATTATATATTTTGTTCTTGTGCTTTCCTCTGATCACCATTGGCACCCAATTTTTTTTAAATGCCCATAACTTTTTTTTGTTTTAACTTAGATATCTGAATTTCAGTGTGTAGGGAAAGTTTGGCAGTAGAAACGTACATCCCAAATTTGGTTTTCGTTGTCATAGCTCTGTTATTTTCAGAGATACACAAATTTTCCGAAAGAAAACTAAAAATTTTCCTGGAAAAAATGGTCAAATTTCCCTGGATAACGAAGATATCCAAGCCACTTTCAAAACAAAGCTACGTACCAAATTTCATTAAAATCGGCCCATTATTTTTTGAGTTATCGATACGATATTTATATATATATATATATATATATATATATATATATATATATATATATATATATATATATATATATATATATATATATATATATATTTCGAAAGATTTCCGCGGTCCTTAATGTAAGACATACTTGGTTCTCGGGTTGAACCGCATCCAGAATTTATTAAAACTCGACGTTTCGGCTCCTGTTTTGGAGCCATTTTTAAGAGGTAAAGGAAATATGTAAGGACACTCTAAGGCCTCAATCTGCCTACTTCTTAAAGCGGTGGACAAAGTTGGGTTGGATTGTTGTAGCCTTTACCTCTTGGAAATGGCTCCAAAACAGGAGCCGAGACGTCAAGTTTTAATAAATTCTGGACGCGGTTCAACCCGACAACCAAGTATGTCTGTATGTCTCATATATATATATATATATATATATATATATATATATATATATATATATATATATATATATATATATATATATATATATATATATATATATATATATATATATATATATATATATATATATATATATACAGGCTGTTTCAAAAAACATGCACCATCGCTCGTGGGACAATTCCTTACTAAAAAATAAGAAAAAAAGTTCCTGTGCACATGGGCCCGGAAACGCATAGTTTCCAATATACAGGGAGTTGAATTTTATTTTATTTTTAATTTTTTATAAATAATTTCAAAACCACTGGGTTGATTTTAATGAAACTTGGAACTTGAAAGTGTATTATGAAAGTGCATATTTTCAAGTGAGAATCTGCTTACAACTGCGTCAGTGGTGTGCGTAAGGGGTAACTGTAAAAGTTCATTTGGGGAAAAAATATGTGCGCCACTGTCTTTTTTCAATTTTGATACATCAGTTATGAAGCTTATCACATAAGCCACAAAAGCTGCCTCTTGGTATTTTTTCGTTCAGGGTATCCCCTAGGATATATGATTAATTTTATAAAAAGGGGCAAAGTACCGATTAGTCGGCGTAATAATAATAATAATAATAATAATAATATACGTTTACTGCAACCATAAGAATATAAAATACAAAACATACAGTAAACATTACAGCAATAAACGTGCAAATAACTAACCTACGTAAAACTTATTGGTGATAAACATTGAAATAAATATTACAAACATTGATAAAAAATGATAAATAAAAAATAAAAATAAAAAATGAAAAAGTAATCGTAAAGACACCATGATTTTTCCAAACTCTTGTTTTTTGTACATTACTCAATTGACTTTAATAACAAAGCTAAAGAAAATGTTGAAAGTGACCACCATTAGCATCGTTACAATTATTTAACCTTCTGCGCAAAGATCTTCTTACTCTTCTGCAAATATTTTGATCTTCTCTAATGCTGTCAAATGCATATTCTATTCTTCCCAACAATTCTTCTCGTGTATTTACTGGTGTTTTATACACTATTTCTTTTAAATGACCCCACAAATAAAAATCGAGAGGATTCAGGTCCGGAGATCGAGGTGGCCATGATACCGGACCTCCACGACCAATCCATCGGTGACCGTATGTGTTGGCTAAATATGTTCTTACAACTGCTGCAAAATGTGCGGGCGCACCATCATGCTGGAACCACATTGTACCATTTCTCATAAAAAGCGGTAGTAACAACGGCAAATCATTTTGTAAAAAGTTTAAATATGATTCATGGTCAAGACGATTCGGTAGAACAACAGGACCAATTATGTGATTTTCAATAATAGCAGCCCAAATATTGATGGAAAATTGATACTGCGAATTTGCAACTCTTAGAGAGTGTGGGTTTTCATCGGCCCATGTATGTAAATTGTGAAAATTTACGATACCTTTTCGCGTAAATGACGCCTCATCAGTAAATAGTACACGTTTAGAAAAATGTTGGTCGTGCCTAAGTTTGTTTAAGAACCACTGACAAAACATTACCCTTGGTTGAAAGTCTCTAGGTAGAAGTTCCTGGACACGTGTAAAATGATAGGGATATAAACTTTGATCCTTCGGAGTTCTGTGAACTGATGATGCCGAAATATTACCCAGTTCGGTGGCAATAATTCTCGTCTGTACTAGGATCACGTTCAACTCTATTTAATATTGCCTCTTCAACTCGTACAGTTCGGCGGTATCTTCTGCGTCCAGAGTCAGCTTTTAAAGGTTTTAAAGAACCAGTTTCTCTAAAATGTCTTACAATACGTGGGAAAATATTTTTGTCAGGAATTCTTCTTTGCGGATAAATTTCCTGATAAACTCGCACAGCTTGTCTAGCATTTTGATTTGTTTGTCCATAAATTAACAACATATCAGTCAAATCCTCTGAAGTGTACTTAATGAAAACCATCTTGAGAGGAGGAAATAATATTAATGAGCAGCTCAGTATCAACAAATAACTAAAAACGAAAATACTGCACCGTATCAAAATTTAAAGAATAGCACGAAAACTCTTTTGACGCCTACAAAGCACTTCAAAATTGTAGAATTTAGAGAAGTGTCAAAAATTATAGTTACATGGCACTTTACGATTACTGTTTTCATTACTCCAACGAATCGGTACTTTGTCCCTTTTTATAAAATTAATCATATCTCCTAAGGGATACCCTGAACGAAAAAATACCAAGAGGCAGCTTTTGTGGCTTATGTAATAAGCTTCATAACTGATGTATCAAAATTGGAAAAAGACAGTGGCGCACATATTTTTTCCCCAAATGAATTTTTACAGTTACCCCGTACGCACACCACTGACGCAGTTGTAAGCAGATTCTCACTTGAAAATATGCACTTTCATAATACACTTTCAAGTTCCAAGTTTCATTAAAATCAATCCAGTGGTTTTGAAATTATTTATAAAAAATTAAAAAAAATAATAAAATTCAACTCCCTGTATATTGGAAACTATGCGTTTCCGGGCCCATGTGCACAGGAACTTTTTTTCTTATTTTTTAGTAAGGAATTGCCCCACGAGCGATGGTGCATGTTTTTTGAAACAGCCTGTATATATAAACAGATCTTCTCATTAGTGAATTTTTCATTTCACGAAAAATTCGCTAAAAAAATCAAAAGCGGCGATCTCCTCATTAGTGATTTTTTGTAGAGAAAATTCAGTAAAATGCGTTGAATTAAATGAAACAGATAATATGTAGGTTTTCAGGAAAAAAAGCTTTTGAAAGTGTAAGGCAGATGGACAGGTAGTTTTCATTTTTTTAATTACTTTTTATAGAGATATTAAAACAAATTTTGTTGAGTTATACTTATTAATATTTAATTGCTGAATTAGAATTGGAGCATTTCATTAGTACTTACATTATAAAACATTACATCTTTTTAATAAATAGACCACCTTAACCAAAAAAACGGGACTTTAACAAAAGTTAAATTATTTGAATTCTTCCTCCTCTAGTCCATCCATCCCCGTATTGTTTCTTTTTGGCACATCTATAAAATTTCTGTTTGCTATTTCGATCTTGCTAGTTTCATTTGTATTGCTTGCAGTATTCTTAGATTTTGGCATGTCACATTGCTTTTTACATCCACAGGAACTTCCAGCTTTACACATACACTTACTTTTACATTTCTCAAAAACGCAGTGAGCTGTGCTCTGTGTTTCACTGGTTTTATGAGACATGTTTCACTTTAATTATTCAATGCTTGTACTGGCAAAATCTTTGTCAACTTACGGATTTATAGGTATTACGCAGGGTATTTCTGGTCGTGACATTGAAATGTTAGTTTTTTTTTGTTTCCAGGATCTATCCTATGATATATGGTAATGAATAAGACAATATAGCCGCTTTTAAAAAATCTGTCTATTGTTAAACCGCAAGGTTAAATACATCTTTTCCGTGTGCAGTATCAGTTTTTATATTGTGTAAGTGATACATTACGCGGACAATTCGATTTTGTGTAGAAACACCTAAAATATATTTTATTGTACCTAGAAAAATAAACGATGATTGAGTAAAATCACAAAATACCTGTTATTGATATTTCCGAACACTTCTAAATGTAACCATTAGGTAGCTGCATATATTATTAAAAGTCTGGACGCAGTAAGTGTGTTATGGTAGTGAATTTTCATAAAAATATTTTTAATAGCAAATATGTGTTTTTTTAAAATCAGGCATAAAATTTGGTTACCAGTATAACCTATATAGTAAAAACAATGCGCCATGTTTCATCAAAATAACTTTATTGTTTGCAAATGTACATAAATTTCCGAAAGTAAACTTAAAGTGTTCCGGAAAAAACTCGCTTCTTGGTCAACCTTATAAGTTAATAGCAAATTCAGCTATTCAAATATGAAGCATTTGATCAAAATTCGCTACCATAACGCACTTGCTGCGTCCAGAATTCCTTTTCTTACAAACATGCATTATATTTCGATAGAAAATGCAAAAATGCAATAACATAAGGCGTGTTTGATTGAAAAAAAATAAAATTTGTATCAGCAACGACTTATGGGCCAGCCTGTGATTGTAGAAATATTTTTTAAATGTAGCTCAAGACACCCTATAATGAATGTATACAATTTTTTTCATATCTTGTATAATAACGGATATATTGACCGTTATTGATTTTTTACGAAAATTCGACAAAAATTATATATCATTAAACGCTAAACTCTATAGCTAAGACTACTGCCAAGCATCAAAGGAAGGGTCTATTTGAAATGAATTTTCTGGAAATATTTTAGTAAAATGAAGGACAATGACGGTTGAAACTAAGACTTCAGGATTTGCAAAACATTCTTCTTGAGACATTTTCGTTCCATAGCCCGTATTAGATCTAAGTTATTTGCCTTAATGTGGCCAATTTTGACGTTTTAAATCGCAACCTTGACGTTTTGAGGAACCCCAATTTATTTTTATTTAAATGCCTATCACTTTTTGTCTTTTAACCTACGGAGCTAAATTTTAGGTAGGTGACGTACCTATAACGATATAAACCCGCGTACCAAATTTGGTTGCCCTTATTTTGTTAATTCCGGAAATATAATTTTTTTTCGAAAGAAAACATAAAATTTTCCGGGAAAATCTGGGCTGATTTTCCTGGATAACGAACTTATCTAAGCCATTTGCAAAATGAAGGTATTTGCCAAATTTAATCAAAATCGGCCCATTATTTTTTGAGTTATCGGTGTGATATACACACACACACGCAGGCACGCACGCACGCACGCACGCACGTGTGTCCAAGATAAGGAGGGCTACTATATGAAGCTCCACAGCGGTAGCAGATACAGACTTGGTTGAATTTTCTTGATTAAGGTTGAAAAAAAAAGCCTAATATATATATATATATATATATATATATATATATATATATATATATATATATATATATATATATATATATATATATATATATATAAACATATAAAAATTGAAACTGACCCCGGATATGTGTTCTGGGGGGCCTAATTAGCGCTAATTTGAAGAAATTGTTTCAAAATTCAAAAGTCGGGATCTCCCTATTAGTGAATTTTTTTTAAGAAAAATCACTAAAATGATGTAACTCTCAAGCACGGCAAAACCAACACAAGTGAACGTGAGAATCAACAATGGTTTAATACGCAAGCCACTTCTGCAAAATACATTTTATTACACTCTACAGGCGATGTCGCCTTACCTGAGCATCTATGACCCTAACTTTAGCATTTGTCTTAATTTTATAATAGCTCTAGCACAAGTTTTTCTCTCGCTTTGCCTCTTACCTTTTTTGGTCATGTGTTCTTTAGGAAATATTATCAGAAAATAATTATGTCTTCGGAATATATCCAGCAAATTATGCTATTCTCCTTTTAATTTTTTCAGTAAGCATATTCATTCCCTTACCTCTACTATCGTAGTTTTATGGCCAAAGAAGTAGGCCTCAGTGCATTCATTAATATAGGGGCTGTCTTTGACAACACCACATATCAGTCCATCAAACGAGCCCTACAAGAAAACGAAGTGCAGGTCCCTATTGTAAAACGGACTGAGTTAATGCTAAAAGGCCGTGTAATCAAGGCTGCCACAAATGACACCAACCCAGTAGTAACGACTGCAAAAGGTTGTCCTCAAGGAGGAGTGCTATCACCTTTGCTGCGGTCGCTCGTTGTTGATAAACGTACCACTACATTGAGCGGAACATGATTTATAGTCCAAGGATACGCAGAAGATAACAGTAAAGGGCAAACAGGATGCTTTAATATCCAGCCTAATGGAAATACTCATAAGACAGTTCTTGTCCTATTTACAAACAGAAATTCACTAAATTTAAAAGCAGTCACTCTGAATGCCACACAGGTACAATCTTTTAAGCAATTTAATTATTTAGGAATATTCTTAGACCAAAAACAGAATTCTAGCAAACACTTAGAAAAAACACTTTCAAGGGCCACAATTGCAATCTGGACTTGCCGTAGACTCGTAGGAAAGACATAGGGGTTGAATCACATGATGGTATTTTATATATACTAAACTGTGGTTAAACTCATTGTCACATATGCATTTATAGTATGGTGCCCAGAAACGGAACAAAGCAAAAATTGCACAGGCTGGTTTGCCTTGGAAAAACGGGAGCTATGACATCATACGCTACAGTTTTAATAGCGGCAATGGTGAATATTACTGCACTGCAGATATGTGAAAAGGGATCAGCAGCAGTAAGTGCCTATTTCAAGCAGAGAAACAGAAACCAGGAGACTAGATTGGCCACTTGAAAATCCTGGAAAATATTCTATTGGAGTCACTCACCAAACCAACAGATCAAATGTCAGCTAAACTGAAATTTATAAATTCATTTGACGTGGTTATAAGTGACCGCCGAGCATGGAACAGAGACAGTAAAAGGCTAACAAACAACTCATCTGTATGATATAGAGACGGGTCTTAACAAATGAAAGAAGTAGGACTGGCAATAAGGGAGCCTAACTTGAGACCCGCTAAGTCCCTAGGAACAACTTCCACCATATTTTAAGCAGAAATGCTTGCTATATATCTGTGTACATAGGAGTGCATACAAGGACGTAGAGAGATCTGCATCCTCTCAAACAATCAGGCAGTACTAAAGACTCTGAGATCTTTTAAAACCGAGTCTAAACTGACCTGTGACCGCAAAAAACTCTGAAACGATAGGCTACGAACAACAAGGTAACTTTGATATGGGTACCAGGGTGTCAAGGAATTGAAAGAAATGCTGAAGCAGACAGCCTTGCACAAAGGGCAGCAACACCTTTGTGTACTTCAGAGCCCTATTGGGGACTAACAAAAAGCCACGCAATAAATTAACTTCATACTTGGGAGAGAAACCAAATGCCGTAGGAAAACGACACTACAATTCATTATCATATCAAGAGAGAGGTCTGAACTGTTTATTGAATTGAACAGAAAGCAACGATTTAAGAATAATGACGGGGCTTTTCACAGGACACTCCCCGGTAAGGTATTATCTTATGCAGATTAGTAAGGCGGGCAGTGAAAACTGTTTGACAGTGTCGAATAAAATGTGCCACCCTTTTAAAGAGATTCTTTTTTGGTTGCTTTGTAACTATATGAATGAAACATGGGTCCATCGCTATAATCCGAAAACAAAAGAGCAATGGTAAGTGTGAATAATAATTTCGGAGAAATGGTTTACTCTCTTGAAGAAAGAACTGCGATTATTATTATCTACGGAGAAGTTGAAAAATGTGCGAGAGCAACATTACGGTGGTTCAGTGGTAGGGACGTGTGCTTCTGAACTGAAGGGTATTGGGTTCCATTCCCAGGGTTCTTCTTTTACTTTTTCAGTACATACTGTACAATTAACGTTAACCGTGGTGGTAGCAATGCATACAGGGGTTCCTCTAAGCATGTTACTGAATTCTAAAAAAGCTAACATTGCACTAATCTACAAATTTACCAATAAAAATTATTAATATTAAATATGCAACGTCCGCTCCTCTACTAAACTCTTCGTCATTTTAACACCTTCACTGAAATATCCCTCTCATGTTTCGCTTGCTTTGACTTATGTTAAACAAAATGATGGGCAAAGCAAATATACGAATTTACTTAAAATTGCCATTTATGATTAAAGGAACATACAACATGTTCTATGCAACGAAAAATTGACAAAGAATGGGACACATTTTAGGTTCTAAATAACAGAATTCTACGCATTACCTTCTGTGACAATTGACAGAAAATCAAAAGAAATGACCGTTTTAAAGGGGCCTTATGCAGGATTTTTAGTGAGTTGTTGGAAAAGGTATTATAGGAAAAAAATTGGTGCCACTGATGACCAGAGAAATATACAAAACCAAAATATTTTACGGATAATATTACAGAGAAAGATTAAGTTTATTGGCGCAAAAAGGCCATTTTTTTTAAATATTATTCGATGGCTGTGGCATCTCAGACCATTGGTGCACTTTTCAGATGTTAATTTATTAATTTACAAATTCTCACGGAGCTCCGGTGGTCTAGGGGTAAGAGTGTGTGCCTCTGAAACGAAAGGTACTGGGTTCGATTCCCAGGGGTTCCCTTTCACTTTTTCAGTATAAACTGTAATAAATTAACATCAACCGAGGTTCTGGTATTGTATTTGAGCAAATTGGATGTCTGCACGTTCCTCCCTTCGGAAGCGGCGTAAAGCTATCGGTCCCGTATCCTTGTGATGTTGGGCACCCTCCTTACAGAAAAGCAGGAGTTTGAGAAAATATCCAAGACAGTGAGGTGGAACTGCTCCCTGGGGTCGATGATTGGCCATAGTCGCGAAAATGGACCGACATTAAAGAAAAAAAAAACGATGTAATGAAAAGAACACAGACCGTAATTTAAGTCATCAGTATATTCTATTTTTAGTGAAGAAGTTTAGTTCAGTGAGAAATAAGTCAGGACGAAGCAAATGCGTTATGAAGCAAATTTTCACTAAGAAGTTTTAAAAAAAATCTGTTAAAACTTTTAAAAAATTCTCAGAAAACTTACTAATTATAATATAAAATACACGTATATTTGCTGAAGAAATGCATAAAATTCAAAGTAAATACCTAATCTGTAATTAAAATTGAAAAAAAAGAATGTGTAAAATAGTTTATCTTATTAACTTTTCACGGATATTTGAACCAGTGGAAGTAAAGAAAAAAAATTCGGGACGCAGCAAGTGCGCGATGGTAGCGGGTTTTGATAAGTATTGTACAGTATTATTATACGGCATATTAGTAAAGTTAATACTTTAAACTTACACAGACCTTGAATATCGATTTTAGAGGTCCTAGTACACGCACATTTGAAGAATTTTTTCGAAAGTGTTACCATCGATATATCTCTATTATCAAAATAATCTTGCGTTCTAACTCCTTTTGAGAAAATGCTCAAAACTCAATTTTCTATGAAGCTAAAGAACTAAATTTTGCTATATCTGTAGATAGTGTAAGCCTCTTTAAAAGAAACTAGTATTACAAACTCTTTTTGGGAAAAATGCCCAAAACTCGATTTTCTATGAAGCTAATGAATTAAATTTTGCTATATCTGTAAGTCTCTTTAAAAGAAACTAATATTACAAATTTCATTAAAGTTATGCAGAAGATTTCCAGAAGGAAACTTAATTCATATTTAGAAAAGTAAAAACTTAATTCGTATTTAGAAAAGTAAAGTATCTGCCAAATTATAAACCTAGCAGTTATTTTTTCTTATTAATCGTCAGTATGATTTAGTTTTAGTCAACCTAATGAAACCAGTTTCTTTTTTTTTAATATCAACAACAACAAAATTATAATTTCAGACTCAAAGTTGACAAACTTATTTAGGCGTTTTAAACAAAAATGAGATATTGTTCAAAACGTACGAAATCTGTGCACTAGTGTTTCTCTAAATGTCAAAATAAAACATTAAAAAACATACATTCATCGAGCTGGATTCGATCGCATAACCTTCTGCTTAGGAGGCAAGCGCGGTGCACCCTTCGTCAGCTAGGCACACGTCAACTAACGTTTTATTTGCGTGATACCTTAGATAGGTTTCACGCCCGGGATGTCATAATCAAAGTATACGTTACAATTAATTACAGAATTAGTAGAATTACCATTGAAACACATCTCACGACTGTTTCGGTCTTATATGACGTCTTATGTTAAAGTTTAAATATAAAAGAAACTATTTTAGAGTTATTTTTATGGAGACTTGCGTTGATTTTGTTTACATGTCTGCTCTATTATTCGACAGCATAATATATCTATGCAGCTACAAATATAGTTTATTTTAATAATTGATTGAATCCCCCAGTTAAATAACAATCACTGGCAAATTTTTAATTTCATGTCGTCTGTCATTTCCCATAATTGTTTTTCCATCGGAAAAACTTAAGCATAAAGGTTGATTAACGAACTCGACCTCGGTTTTCGCGCAAGCAAGATTTTTGCCAAGTTTGATTGAAAAAATCAGTTTAGTAGTTTTTGAGTTATCGCTCGTATATATATATATATATATATATATATATATATATATATATATATATATATATATATATATATATATATATATATATATATAAACATATAAAAATTTTAACGGACCTTGGTTTTGGGTTCTAGGAACCCAAATTTGCGCTTATCTGAAGATTTTTTCAAATGATTTTCATCGTGACCTCTCTATTAGCGAATTTTTCTTAATAAAAAATTTGCTAAAACTACACCACCCGAGATACAATTATTCACAGAAAGCTTTTTGACAGAAATTTAAAATATGTTTACGTACATGAAGATTTGTAAGCAATCTGTTTCATGAAAATTGGACATTTTTTTACAAAGGCTGACTAAGTAATTTGAGAACGGCCTGTATATGGCATCTTGATTTTTTTGACGAATAATATAATTGAAAACCTCCCAAAATGCGTCGTTTTCATGGGACTCCGATTTTCATCGGTAAAAACTATATATCACAGTTTTTGATATCTTCCAAAGTGTAAAAAGTTAAAAAACAATTGAAATCACTCGAAAACGATGGGCGATATGAATTTCCTTCTTACAAGCATACATAAAAATTATATAGAAAATGCAGTAATGCTACAATAAACGGCGTAAAAAAAGAAAACTTGTATCACCATTGATTGTCAACATAATTTTATAAGATGCAGCTCAAAACACCCTATAAATAACTTTTCTAACATTTTCCCGTGTCTTTTATAATAACAGATATATTGAGCTTTACAGTAAAAATGCACCACTTTGTATAGATGTAAACATGTAAACCTGAAATTGACCCCGGGGGTGCCTACTTTGCACTCCTTTGAAGAAATATTTTTGAAATTCTGAAGTTGCGGCCCTCTCAATAAAGAATTTTTTTCTACGAAAATTCGCGAAAAAGGATAGACTATTAAACCACAAGAGTTTGTGGTTTAATAGTCTATCCTTTGAAGCTGCTGCCAAATCATCAGAAAATAGGTCTATTTAAATTGAATTTTCTGCAAATATTTTAGTAAAATAAAGGATGGTTGAACCTGAAACATAAGGCTTTATAAAACACATTTATTTTGACATTTCTTCTACATAACTTGTATTCGTTTCAGGTTCTCCGTCTAAAAATTTGCAAATTTTGACGTTTCAAATCGCGACTTTAACATTTTAAGAAGAAAAACTATAAAATTTTAAAGTAGTGTTTCTGTTATTTCTTCACCTTGTGTCAAGAAAACCTAATCTTTGTTTGAAATATATAATGGACTTTATTATCCACACAAATATATTGGGTTTGTGCATTTGTCTGGTCATCAATGGCACCCCAATTTGTTTCAATGTCTATATTTCTTTTCCTTTCAACTTAGAGATCTGCATGGTATGTAGGGTAAGTTTAACAGTGTAAACCTGAGTACCAAATTTGGTTGCCATGGCTTTGTTATTTTCGGAGATACAAAAATTTTCCGAAAGAAAACCAATAATTTTTTAGGAAACACTGGTCTGATTTTCCTGGCTAACAAACTTATCTAAACCACTTACAAAAGGAAGGTATCTGCCAAGTTTTATTAAAATCGGCCGATTATTTTTTGAGTTATCGCTACAATATATATATATATATATATATATATATATATATATATATATATATATATATATATATATATATATATATATATATATATATATATATATATAGATCTCCCCATTAGTGATTTTTTTCAGAAAATTCATCAACATTTGCGAAGCCAGAGAAATAGTCTCCACGTCTGTATTTAGGATGGAACAGTTTCACCAAGTAAGGGAAACAACAGTTAATTAATTTTATCAGCCAATTTTCGTGTAAAATATATTAACCAGTCAGATTTCGCATAATTGTTTGATTTCGTTTTTTCGTCGAAATCATTTCTTGTCAAATCCTGAAATGTTAGTAATTAATAAGTAATATTTAATAGGCTATTGTAAAAAAGTTGTTTGCGAACAATTTGTCTTCGAGTTTTCGTGAAAATATATTTGTTTGGCGAATTGTCGTTGAAAAAACATGTCTGTTGTACTGCCATACCTACGAGGGTTAATTCAACCCCTGAATCAATTTCAAATTAATTGTTAAAATCAAAATGCAAGTGACCTTTTTTCACGTAGAATTGACCAGGCTCTTCACAAATAATTTTCACATGGAAAAATGTCAGTGGCATAGATACCAACTTTTTTTATGAAAATCTCATAAGACATGTCTGCAGGGACGCCACTGGTGGAACGATAGAAAAACGTTTCAAACGATCTTTGCAAACGATTTCAACGCCCTGTAGCTAAGAATTAAACCATTGCGGACATGTGTTCCTATAAACATATCTTTATAAAACAATCTGTAGATTTACACCTCTTAATATTGGTACGTCATTAAAGAGCAGCCTGTGTAGTTGAAAATAATTTTGAGACGGGAATCTGAAGCGTTTACAAGTTTTATACATGACTTTTTTAATATTTCTTATAATGACAAATATATCGGGCTAACTAACTTTCAAAAAAATTAGAACACCCAATAAGAGTTGCTCATTTTTAGTACAATTTATACATATTATGTGTTTGAACAAACTTAGATAATAATAATTACATTTTCAAACCACAATATTAAAATGCAACACAGTTACTTAATAATTTGTGGGTCCACCGCCGTTTCCTATGCATTCCGTAACTCTTCGATGCATGGTCGAAATAAAATTATTTATGCTATCCTGAGGAATGTCATCCCAGGCCTCATTTAATTCGGTGACGAAGGTGTTGATCGGGTTAAGTTACCTAATAAATTGCCTATCATATTTCACACATGTTCGATTGGTGACAAGTCTGTGAAGTGAGAAGGCTATGGAAGCACGGTCACGTTCTTTTTTTGTGAAAACCTTGCGATAACCCTTGCTGTATGGATACGTGCGTTGTTTTGTTGGAGAAGGGATTAAATTAACTTCTGTAGGTATGGCAGTACAACAGCCTGCAGTACGTTTCGTATGTAATCATTTGCATTCAAATTTCTGTTAATTAAAACTAGGTGCCCTGCTGCCATATGTTATCGCACCCCAAACAATCACCCCCGTGTAAGGGAAAAATGCCGTTGCACACCAAATTCTAAATTTCTGTGTTCTCCACGTAATCGTCTTACTCTTCTACGACCATCGTGGACCCAAATACAGAATCGGAACTCATCAAAGAACAAAACACGATTTTATTAACTATCCCAATTTGGTCTGCCGTTACACCACTTAAGCCGAGCAACACGATGTCAAAGTGTCAGTGAGAGACATAAAGATGGTCTATACGAACGAAGCCCAAAAACGCGTATTCTGCAAAATGTCGTTGCCATAGAGACTCTTTGTTGTAAAACTACCAAGCAAGCATTTCCAAAGGTTTGTGTTGTGGAAACTCTGTCTTGTAAATCCGGAACCACGATATGTTACACCACACTGTCGTTAGTCCAGACTGGGTTTTCGAAAGCAAATATGAAGCAACTTTTTATAATTCTGATGTTAAAGTAAATACATGCAAAACTGATAGCATAAATGGACAACAAGTAGAACTATATACAGGTGGATCAAGAAAAGGAGAGAAGGTAGGATGTGCAGTATATTGCGCTAAAAGTAATATGTTCCAGATGTAAAGAAAAAGCCTTGTTATTCAAATTACCTAATGACGTCAACCCCAAACATATTGACGTTTAAGCCCAATATAACTTCGGCTAGGCCGGCCAGCGTCAAGAATTCTTACAGAAGGTGGTCAAGGGCTTCAGTCTTGTTGTCTCTTAGGATTTGGTATGTTACAATTAGTGTCAGGAGAGGACTGTCTCCAGAATTCATTCAGAACATGTACAGCAGATCAAACCCGTACACATTTGCTCTACTCGGCCAAGGATACATGCAAAACTGATAGCATAAATGGACAACAAGTAGAACTATATACAGGTGGATCAAGAAAAGGAGAGAAGGTAGGATGTGCAGTATATTGCGCTAAAAGTAATATGTTCCAGATGTAAAGAAAAAGCCTTGTTATTCAAATTACCTAATGACGTCAACCCCAAACATATTGACGTTTAAGCCCAATATAACTTCGGCTAGGCCGGCCAGCGTCAAGAATTCTTACAGAAGGTGGTCAAGGGCTTCAGTCTTGTTGTCTCTTAGGATTTGGTATGTTACAATTAGTGTCAGGAGAGGACTGTCTCCAGAATTCATTCAGAACATGTACAGCAGATCAAACCCGTACACATTTGCTCTACTCGGCCAAGGATTCAGTACATTCATATTGGAGAGAGAACTTCGAACAGCTCATTCAAAGAGAGATGTGATCAATTTGCGGCTGCAGATAGTGCACGACGTGCTTTCAGATTCCCCTGAGGATGACCGATTACTAGGTCGAAACGCATCGGGACAAAAATAAAATTTGTTTGGAAAGAAAAAGCCTTATTATTCAAATTATCTAATCATGAATTCAATTGCAGACTACTACACAGTTTCCAATAAGATAGTAGCCGAGAAATGGAGAAACCACTGGCTTAATAACACACAGTCTTCTTCTAGTCAGCTTAATTTGATTTTACCTGAGATAATTCCAAAGGCTATATACCGAAAACTAGACATCCCCACCCAGATACCCAGACTACTACACAGTTTCCAACAAGATAGTAGCAGAGAAATTGAAAAACCACTGGCTTAATAACACACAGTTTTCTTCTAGCCAGCTTAATTTGATTTTACCTGAGATAATTCCAAAGGCTATATACCAAAAACTAGACATCCCCAGATACCTCTACATCTCACTTGTGAGAGCGTCCATTGGTCACGGCTGCTTCAAAATACACCTTCATAAGATGAGGTTAACGGACAACCCGTCTTGTGATTATGATGGGACAAGTATCTGTAATGTTGGCCATACTTTTTTCAATTGCCCAAAATATAATCAACAACGAACTGTATTGTTCATAAATATATTAAAAGAAGGTATAGAGCTACCTACAAACATAACAACTTTACTATACGGTGAATATGACATACGCTTTGGAACTCTGTGCGTCATATGCGCATTTATTAAGGCCGCCAAACTATATGAAATTATATAAGGCAATACCCATCTAATTTGGGTATTTAATTTTAAGTTTTACTTATATTCTTGTATTTACCACTATCACTAAGTAACATATTTGTCACTTAAATGTCCTGCAAACGCCTCTGTTTGTCCTAGTGTTGAAATCCCTCTTTCCGTTGTCTAGTTGCAGTGTTACAAAGTCATCTTGAAGGACCCCTAGACATCAAAATATGTGTCCTTGTCTCATCCTTACTTTGAGAAAATAATCATAGTTGTAATAATGATCTACATGTAAATTGTGATGTCTATACTGGTTGCACCGGATATACGAAG
This sequence comes from Tillus elongatus, assembly GCA_964006375.1. Lineage (NCBI taxonomy): Eukaryota > Metazoa > Arthropoda > Insecta > Coleoptera > Cleridae > Tillus > Tillus elongatus. Next base: position 153,642,941 of record OZ023263.1, on the reverse strand, counting down.
CTATTATGTTGTTTTATGTCCGTGGCCTAATGAGTAAATTTTCGAGGCCACTCAAATAAAAAAAGCCGCAACCGTCAAATGACCACCTTTCCGCGCTGAAGCTGCTGGAGGTCGCCCTTATCCATGATGAGGCTTACGGGTCCCTTTTTCAGACTACCTGGACCAACACTGTAACACTGTTGACCACATTGCGTCCTATGCGGTCAGAAATTTGTCTGATTGAAGAACCAGTAGCGTCCACCATACCAACAATGCGCCCTCTTGCGAATTCGCTTAAATGATTGTAATTGTTCCGTTAACGATTCCTAGCCGTAATAACTTATGGACATAATAAATTGAGCACAAATTACTACGAAATATTGCTTCAAAATGAAGGAAACGTCAATATAAAGTTTCATTTTATAAAACAAAGTTAATATATGTACACCTATTAAAATTGTTTATTCATATTTGTACCATTTCTTATCCGGGAGAAAACAAAGTAGTATAGAAAATTTCACTGCAATTGGTCGACTCTTACTGCGTGTCAGGATTTTTTGGTAAGTGAGTATATATATATATATATATATATATATATATATATATATATATATATATATATATATATATATATATATATATATATATATATATATATATATAGTTACACAAACTGGTAAAGAATTAGCTAAAATTGACTATGCATCTAATAAAAATAAAACAGGTAGTCTATTTGCCAAGAACAAAGTTTCTAAAAATAGGGGACAGGTGGATGGGTAGGGTTCATTTTGTGTTTAACTTTCTGTAGATGTATTTAAACAAGGTTTGTTAAGCTATCTTTTTTTACATTTAATCTCCCAAACTAAATTTTTATAATGCATTATATAACTACTGATATTGTATAACATTACATTTTGGCCTAATAGGACCACCTCTACTAGAAAATTAGTTTCTATGAGGAGGAGGACCTTTAAATTCTATCTCTGATAGTCCATCCATTCCTACATCCCATCTGTGTACGCGATATCTGTTTGCTACTTCCATCTCGCTGTCTTCTTTTGCCTTGTTTGCAGAATCATTATGGTCGGCTTTGTCCCGGTTTTTTTCACATCCAGGGGAATTGCTCTCTTTACATATACACTTATTCTTGCATTTCTCGGAAAGGCAAGAAGCTGCGCTTGATGGTTCACTGGGTTTATCAGACATGTTGCACTTCAACTACTCAAGACTTACACTGGCAAAATCTTCATTAACTCACGTACTTATAGGCATTACTGAGGGTATTAAATAAATAAGACAATATAGGTACCTGCCTTTAAAAAATTATTTGTCTTGTTAAGCCTTAAAATTAAATTATTTCTATTGTATACTTTTTAAGTTGCCTATTACTCGAACAATTGATTTTTATGTATATCTATATATTTTATAGCGCGTAAAAAATTAAATGAGTAGCTTTTCTGTTGTCTAAATGAGACATTATCCAGACAATTGTTTTCTATGTAGAAAAGTGCAAGATATATTTTATTGCACATAAAAAACTTGAACAATGAGTATGTAGTAGCCCAGATACCTTTTATTGCACTTTTCCAAAATCTTTTGATGTAACCGGTATATGTATTGCGAAAACATCAAAACTTTTGATACAGCACGTGCACTATGGTAGCAAATTTCCTTTAGAAAAATTCGACACCCAAAATAATGTATTTAGTTAACTTGCAATAATAACTGTTTACTTTCTAGTCCTATAAAATTAAATTAAAGTTGGTACTTGCAAAATATTTATAATTTTGCCTCCAAAATTAAATAGAATATTCTGTTAATCTTTGTGGTTATTTTAGATAATTAGTCGGGACTCAGCAAGTGCCTTATAGTAGCGAACTGTTATACATTTTGTAATACATAACGTGGCTTACTGTATCTGCTATGCACATCGTTGAACCTGTTTAAACTTATTTATTGTAAGTTTAGTATGTAGTTGATGAATAGTCTTCCTATGCCATCAATTTCTATGCACGCATGCATGCACAGACACACACACATGTTAAATTTAAGTGGCTGATTTTTATAAACAATTTACTTCAAAGCATCTGAATTTTTTCTACCACTTTTATGTGTCAATCATGTGACATTACGTTTATTAGAATCAGCAGTAAAAAGTAAATAATTTAATCTATCCATCTTTTTTTTTAATTTTATTTAACTTTACACGGTACAGTAATGTTCTTTTATGACAACAAGGACAGTGCACCGCAAAATTTACGCATAACCTGAATATTCCCCAAATTTTGAATCTGAATATTTTTTGATCCCGTGATCCGATTAAATTTATTTACTAAATCGTGGTAGCTCTATTAATGCAGAAGTTCCAATACTCGCGAGATGCCTAAAAATGAAGTAATTATATTGTACATGGCGTCTGAATAATGTCATGTTTTCTTCATCAAAATTTAACACCTTCTGCGGGAAATACCAGGTTACTCAGGCAGATAAACATTGTACAGTGCTATAGCCTTACGTCGTGCGGGTACCTGGGATGGTTCCAGAGATATTCAATTTTTTTAAGACATCTTGCATTTTTCTCCATGGAATTTTAAAGAATGCTGTGCAAACAAATGACATTACAAGCAGCTCTGTTAATTTTGTTGCGTATGTCAGTTTGTTTAAAATTTGTAGATATCCAACTTTATTAGGACTGATGAAGCGAAAATGGCCCAAAACCGTACGTGAGATGACAAATATATTATCAGAGAAATGTCCTGCTGTCATAGCACTTGTAGAAATAGGATTGTCACAGGCTCACGTGGCATTACAATTTGAAGTGTCACAATCTGCGGTCTCCAGAATAGTGGCGCGGTATTGTGGGACTGGTAGAAACCTTAGCAGAATTGTTCAAGGACGACGAAGAGTGAGAACGAATAATAAAGATCGATTTTTACGATTACAGAGGTTGCGAAGTCGATTCACCACAAGTACAGCACTTCACCAGGAATTTTCTCGTCGGTATAATTTCCGTATTAGTCAAGATACTGTGCGAAGGAGACTGGCAGAAAACAATATTACTTCACATACCGCTGCAACTGGGTCCTTACTTACCGTAGTCCATCGAAGGCAATGACTGCACATGAACATCAAAATTGGGAAGACCATAAACGGAGCAATGTCCTGTTTTCCAGCGAATCGATGTTCTGCCTTTTTAGTGATGATGGCAGAAGAAGAGTGTATCGCCGTCCTGGCGAGCGTTACGCTCAATGGAAAATTGCCGAAAATGCCAGCTTGTACGGAGTTAGTTGTGGTTCAGAGCGGTCGTTTGACAGCAGACCGATGCATTAAAGACATTTTGGAGCCCCATGTGGTGCCACATGCCCCATTTAGTGGGGAAAAAGTTTTACTCATGCACGATAATGCACGCCAATGTGTAGTTAGGGTAGTACCAAATTACCTCCAGGAAGTGGGAATTACAACTTTGGCATGGCCAGTAAGAAGACCTGATTAAAACGTCATTAAACACTTATGGGACAAGATTCGCCGACAGGTCAGTGCTTTGCAGCATCCACCTGGTGACCTAAATAAACTCTCATTGTGAGATAGGAAAATATGAAATCATAAACCTGATTTCAAGTATGCCAAGAAGATTTGAAGCAGTAATCAGGGCAAAGAGAGGCAATAAACTGTATTAATGTTTTATCTAGTAAATTGGCATTAAGATGGTAAAGTCTTGTAATGTTTTTTGAGTAAGCGCATGACTTTATAGTGGTAAATAAAGAGATAAAAAACACTATTGTTAAGTTATTTTTTTTAAATTCTATCGAGAAACATGTAGGATGTCTTAAAAAATTAAGTATCTCTGGAATGGTCCAAGATACACACACGATTAAAAAATAAAATACTCAGAAGGCATGACGCTATAGCAGTGTACAATTTTCATCTGGCTGATTAACCTGATATTGCCCGTAGAAAGTGTTAAACTTTGATGTAGAAAACCTGACATTATTTAAACTCCCTGAGCAACATGATTACTTTGTTTTTGGGTATCTCTTGACTATTGAAAATTCTCCATTGACAAAGCTACTACGATTTGGTAAAAAAAGTAATCGGATTACGGGATGGGAAAATATTCAGAGTCGGAATTTGAGGAATTTTCAGGCTGGGTATTAATTTTGCGGTGCAGTGTGTTTTGCGGTATGTTCTAAGATCCGTTAAATTTATATAAGCAAAAAGATGGATTACAATCATCAAACAGAGTTGAATTTTAGAACATTCCATCTGTAATTTGATGGCAATATAAATTATAAATTGACGAGTTTCAAAAATATAGTATTATCGAGAAAAAAATTCCAATTTTCTATGGAAAAAGTCGACTGTCAGAACTGGCCAAAGAACTTTACCTCCGGAAAACATTTTTCAGTGTAATTAAGAATCCAGAAGTCTCTACGTGGCGTAGAACCTTCGCAGATCATGTTGTGCACACACACACTTGCCAAGACTCGTTTAAATGATTTCTATACTCAAATGGAATTCATCAATAATTTGTTTTACATAAAAAGCCAAAAGGGATTTTTCCTTTTACAATAGATAAAAAATCGGGACGCAGCAGGTGCGTAATCGTGGTGAATTTTCATAAGAATAATATATTATAGTAAATTAGCCTTGTACTAAAAGTTATAAACATTAACTTATTTAATTATGAACAGTAAAAAATAGGGTAAACAGGGGCAAGCAAAAACATGATCTCTAACATAAATATTTATACAGTCATTTGGATACCAAACTCAAACAAAACAATTGACAAACAGAAAATATACTCAACAAAAAATATACCAGAAAGCTAAACATAAAAAAATCTCGTGTTTCATGCATTGATGGTGACTGTATGCATGCAAAGGGGAACAAGAACCCCAGGGCGAGGGGGGTTTCTGCACCCCCACCCAAAAACACGGGGGTTCTCCTTTCCCTTGTGCATGCATACAACTACTTCCAAAGCATAAAGCACAAGAAAAAATTTTTGGAAGCAACCCCCAAGAAATTACTGGACGTGGGCGAATATAGGTGTTGTGCGGGGTAGACAGGGTATAAAGGAGGTATTGCTGTAAAATGTGAAAAACGCACTTTTCAAAGTCCAACTAAATGATTTTTTAGCATTTTCTGTTCATAGTTAGTCCCCGCCCAGCACTCTATTATTTCTTGGTCCCTTAACTTTTATGAAGGTTGTTTGCAACCAATTTGGCTTGTGCCTCGTGCGTCCAAGGAGGGTTCTAAGCATGATTCTGAGAAAAAAATCGAAAAACCCTCCGTGCAGTAAACTGTAAATTTACCAAAATGAGATTCCAGTTCATCGCCTATAACCGGTTACATCAAGAGATTCAGGAAAATAACAATAACAGACATTTGGAATTGTCTGGATAATGCCTTACTTAGCCAACAAAAAATCTCGGGACGCAGCAAGTGCTTTATGGTAGTGAATTTTTATTAAATGCTTCAAATTTGAATAACTCAATTTTATATAATCTTAGAGAGTTTAATTTTGGTGTGTAGTAAGGCCTTTCCTAACGCAAGATATCCACCAAATTTCATTAAAACAGATTTGTAATTTTCAGAGGAAACAATTTTTTTCGAAAGAAAATTGAAAATTTGAATTTCAATTTTCTATAAACTTAAAAAGTTTAATTTTAGTACGTAGTAATATCTCTCCCAAGGCAACATATATAGTAAATTTTATTAAAACAACTTTGTTACTTTCGCAGAAAAAAAATTTTTTCGAAAGAAAACTCAAAATTTTTCCGGAAACCCCCGTCCGATTTTTCTGGCTAAGGAACTCATCCAATCCAATAATAAAAGAAAGGCACCTGCTAAGTTTCATCAAAATCGGTTAATTATTTTTTGAGTTATCAGACGGATATATATATATATATATATATATATATATATATATATATATATATATATATATATATATATATATATATATATATATATATACATATACATATACATATACATATAAAAATTGAAACTGACCCCGGATATGGATTCTAGGGGTCCTAGTTCGCGCTCATTTGAAAATTTTTTTGCAAAGTCTCACCATCGATACCTCTCTATTAGTGATTTTTTTTAAATAAACATTCACTAAAAGACCAAATTTTCAAATTTACAGTTCCATAATTTGTGAACGACTAAACAAAATATGTGACGTGTAGTACGTTAGTGGTGTATTTAAAAAGCTGTATGTTTAATTTATATCTTAAAAACTCGATGCTTATTTGTTTTTCTGGAACTCAAAAATAAATTTATAACAACTTTTTTGTTCATAATTTTTCCCTAGCCAAATAATAGAAAGTAAAGGCAGCAAAATATTATTCGAATCAAATGGTACAGTTTTTTTAATGAAAATTGGTATATCTATCATTAAAGGCGTTCTTTATTGTGCACTGTAATTTCAATTAAATAAACAGACAAACTAAAACCATCAGACTGCAATTATTAAAACACAATTAAGTTACAACAGATAAGTCTTGCGAAAATCCGTTTAACTAATTTCTATACTCAAATAAAATTTGACTTTTTTTTTCAGTTAAATAAAAACGCAAAACGATTTTTAGTGAATTTTCTTTAAAAAAATTCACTAATGAGGAGATCCCGACTTTTGAATTTTGAAAAAAATTCTTCAAATGAGCGTTATTTAGGACCCCTGGAACCCAAATCCGAGGTCGGTTTCAGACTTTATATCTTTATATATATATATATATATATATATATATATATATATATATATATATATATATATATATATATATATATATATATATATATATATATATATATATATATATATATATATATATGTATGTATATATTTATGTGTCACACCTATAACTAAAAAAAGAATGGACGGATTTTGATAAAACTTGGTGAGTACCTTCCTTTCACAAGTGGCTTGGATAAGTTCGTTAGCCAGGAAAATCCGCCGAGGTTTTCCCGGAAAATTTTGTATTTTCTTTCGAAAACAAATAATATCTCCGGAATTAACAAAGTAAGGGCAACCCAATTTGGTACGCGGGTTTATATCAATCATTATACGTAAGTTACCCACCAAAATTTAGCTCTGTATGTTGAAGGACAAAAAAGTTACAGACATTTAAAGAAAAATAAAATTGGGTTTTCCTCAAAACGTCAAAGTCGCGATTTAAAACGTCAAAGTTGGTAATATTTAGGCAATGAACCTGAAACTCATATGAGCTATGGAAGGAAAATGTCTCAAGAAGAATGTTTTACAAAGCCCGAAGTCTTAGTTTCAATCGTCATTTTACAAAAATATTCCCAGAAAATTCATTTGAAATAGACCCTTTCTCTGATTCTTTGGCAGTGGTGTTGGCTATAGAGTTAGTTTATCGGTTAATGGTATATCATTTTTGTCGAATTTTTGTAAAAAATCTTTAAAGCTCAATATATCCGTTATTATGCAAGATACGAAAAAAATTTGTATACATTAATTATAGGGTGTCTTGAGCTACATCTTAAAAAAATATTTCTACAATTACAGGATGGCCCATAAGTCGTTGGTAATTCAAATTTTCTTTTTCAGTGAATTTTCTTAAAAAAATTCACTAGTGGGGAGATTCGTCTTTATATATATATATATATATATATATATATATATATATATATATATATATATATATATATATATATATATATATATATATATATATATATATATATATTTCGTATCGATAACTCAAAAAATAATGGACCGATCTTGATCAAATTTGGTGTGTACCCTCCTTTTCCAAGTGGCTTGGATAAGTTCGCTAGATAAGAAAATCGGACCAGGTTTTCCTGGAAAATTATATCTCCAGAAATAACAAAGTGAGGGCAAACACGCGTATTTGTATTATAAAGAGTGAACCATGTACCAAAATTTAGGTCTCTAAGTTTAACGACAAAAAAGTTACGGGCAGCTAAAGAAACACATTTTGGAGTTTTCCTCAAACCGTCAAACTCGCACTTTAAAACGTCAAAATTGGCAATGTTTAGGCAAAGAACGTGAAACAAATACGGATTGTGAAAAGAAAATGTTGCAAGAAGAGTGTTTTGCGAACCCTTAAGTTTCAGATTCAACCGTCATTGCCCTTCATTTTACTAAAATGTTTACAGAAAATTCTTTTCAAATAGACCCTTTCTCTGATGCTTTGGCTGTCGGTTTAGTTAAGTTGATGCTTTCGCTGTAGGTTTAGTGAAGTTTATGGTTTAACGGTCTATAATTTTTAGCTAATTTTCGTAGAACAAATTCGCTAATGCATTTTAGAATTTTTGATCAAATTATGATGCATGTTTGTAAGAAAAAAATCTGGACCCAATAAGTACCTACGTTTTGGTAGCGAATTTTTATTAAATCCTTTAAATTTCAACTCAATTTGCTATTAACGTACGTTTTGTTGGTTAGGAAACCAACGTTTAATTTTATTTTCGGAAAATTTTTGTATGAACGCAGCAAGGGCGTTTTGGTTGCGAATTTTCATTAAATGTTTCAAATTTCAATAACTCATTTGCTATTAACCTAAGGTTCATTGGCTAGGGGACCAGTTATCTCGGAAACATTTAAAGTTTATTTTCGGAAAATTTTTTGTACATTTTCAAATAATTATTTTGATAAAATATGGTACATTGTTCCAACTATATAGGTTATACCGGTAACCTCGCATTAGAACGATATATTTGTAAGTAAAAACATTTTTATGAAAATTCACTTCCATAACGCACTTGCTGCGACCAGAGTTTTTTCTATTAGATCAGATGAAAGAATACTAAATGAAATTAGCTTATATAGTTTAATGACGAAACACACAAAAATACACAAAATTGTTAGATACATAACCCAATGTTACATTCAATTTCATCATGTCTTCATTTACTTTTTTTTCACTGAACTTTATTTAAACTCTGTTTACTTCAGACCATCAAGGCCGACATTGCATCTTTCTGCGACATCAAAAACTAGCCCTTTGCCTTTATTACAATCTTCTTTGTTCAATGGAAGATCTACTACTTCTTTCGGTTGTAACAATGTGTCACTTTCAATCCCCTTCGCAACTACTTCTTCACTCATGGCTTACTATTTTAGGCACATATTTAAAATCTATTATCAATTTGACGTAATACCTGCAGGTACCAGTAACAATAACTTATTCCACCATAAACCAAGATGTTTGCAATATGTTAAATATAACAGCACTGTCACCTTTTTATGCTTTTTAGTGAATTTTTATTTGAAAAAATTCACTAATAGAGAGGTATCGATGGTGAGACTTTGCAAAAATTTTTGCAAATGAGCGCGAATTTGGGCCCCGTAGAACCCATATCCGGGGTCAGTTTCGATTTTTATATGTTTATATATATATATATATATATATATATATATATATATATATATATATATATATATATATATATATATATGTATATATGTATATATCCAACCGCTAACTCAAAGAATAATTAACCGATTTTGATAAAACTCGGCAAGTGCCTTTCTTTTATGAATAGCTTGGATGAGTTCGTTAGCCAGAAAAACCTGACACAGTTTTCCGGGAAAATTTTGAGTTTTCTTTCGAAAAAAATTTTTTCTCCGAAAATTACAAAGATATTTCGATAAAATTTGGTGTACATATTGCCTTGGGAAAGACCTAACTACGTGCCAAAACTTAGCTTTCTAGGGTTACAAATATGAGATCTAGTTGTAGTTGTCATGGTAACGTAACATATGATTATTATTGCGCAGGTCTGTTAGACGCTGTATCTGACATTTACCGTATGCCGTATGAGATCGTTTATATTATGTTTTTTATTTATTTGTTTGAGTGGACGAATTATTTGTGTCATTTGGGAAATTTTTATATACAAGTGCAAATTATTCCTTTATTAATGTTAGTGGGTGGATTAAACAGTGTTTGTTATAGTTTATCAACATTACGTAAATGGTTTATAAACTGTGTATTTGCATATTGAATAAATAAATAAATATAAAGGATCGAAGTTTTACAAAATGGCTAATATTATACAGGGTGACGCGTTTCTACGGTAAAGCTGAATATAATTATTATTATACAAGAGACGGGAAAAAATTGTATAAGTTAATTATAGGGTGTCTTGAGCTGCATCTTATAAAATTATTTTGACAATCACCGGCTGGCCCACAAGTCTATCGTTGGTGATCCCTACAATTTTTTTTTCGAACAGCCTTATTTTATTGCATTTTTTTTATCGAAATATGTTTGTAAGAAAAAAAAATCAAGACGCAGTAAGTGCGTTTTGGTAGCAAATTTTCATTAAATGCTTCAAATATAAATAACTAAATTTGCTATTAACCTAAGATTTGTTGGTTAGAAAACCAACGTTTAAGGTATATTGTCGGAAAATTTTTGTACATTTTCAAACAATAAGTTATTTTGATAAAATATGGCACATTGTTTCTACTATATATTTTGCTCATAACCTTATCTCGTTTCTGTGCTTCTGTGTGCTCTGGAGAATGCATTAATTAACAAGTCGTTATTGTAGTGTAAAATTAAAATCAACTAAATGTAGTTTTGAGAAAGCAGAATGAAAAAAATGAATTTATTGACTGAGGAGTAATATTGTGTTGTATATTGGGAGAATGTTTGAAAATGTTATATTCTGTAAATTAATTAATTATCAACATATTATGTAAAATGCTTCAACCACTTTATTTAAAACGTTGAAATGGTGTATCTGCTTGTCATAATAAGGTTACTTAAAGCACGAGGGATATACTGTTTGGTTTGTTTTATTAGTGAATTTTTATTTTAAAAAATTCGCTAATAGAGAGATATCGATGGTGAGACTTTGCAAACATTTTTGCAAATGAGTGCGAACTAGGACCCCGAGAACCCATATCCGGGGTTAGTTTCAATTTTTATATGTTTATATATATATATATATATATATATGTATATATATAGCACAGAAACGAGATAAGGTTATGAGCAAAATATATAGTAGAAACAATGTGCCATATTTTATCAAAATAACTTATTGTTTGAAAATGTACAAAAATTTTCCGACAATATACCTTAAACGTTGGTTTTCTAACCAACAAATCTTAGGTTAATAGCAAATTTAGTTATTTATATTTGAAGCATTTAATGAAAATTTGCTACCAAAACGCACTTACTGCGTCTTGATTTTTTTTTCTTACAAACATATTTCGATAAAAAAAATGCAATAAAATAAGGCTGTTCGAAAAAAAAATTGTAGGGATCACCAACGATAGACTTGTGGGCCAGCCGGTGATTGTCAAAATAATTTTATAAGATGCAGCTCAAGACACCCTATAATTAACTTATACAATTTTTTCCCGTCTCTTGTATAATAATAATTATATTCAGCTTTACCGTAGAAACGCGTCACCCTGTATAATATTAGCCATTTTGTAAAACTTCGATCCTTTATATTTATTTATTTATTCAATATGCAAATACACAGTTTATAAACCATTTACGTAATGTTGATAAACTATAACAAACACTGTTTAATCCACCCACTAACATTAATAAAGGAATAATTTGCACTTGTATATAAAAATTTCCCAAATGACACAAATAATTCGTCCACTCAAACAAATAAATAAAAAACATAATATAAACGATCTCATACGGCATACGGTAAATGTCAGATACAGCGTCTAACAGACCTGCGCAATAATAATCATATGTTACGTTACCATGACAACTACAACTAGATCTCATATTTGTAACCCTAGAAAGCTAAGTTTTGGCACGTAGTTAGGTCTTTCCCAAGGCAATATGTACACCAAATTTTATCGAAATATCTTTGTAATTTTCGGAGAAAAAATTTTTTTCGAAAGAAAACTCAAAATTTTCCCGGAAAACTGTGTCAGGTTTTTCTGGCTAACGAACTCATCCAAGCTATTCATAAAAGAAAGGCACTTGCCGAGTTTTATCAAAATCGGTTAATTATTCTTTGAGTTAGCGGTTGGATATATACATATATACATATATATATATATATATATATATATATATATATATATATATATATATATATATATATATATATATATAAACATATAAAAATCGAAACTGACCCCGGATATGGGTTCTACGGGGCCCAAATTCGCGCTCATTTGCAAAAATTTTTGCAAAGTCTCACCATCGATACCTCTCTATTAGTGAATTTTTTCAAATAAAAATTCACTAAAAAGCATAAAAAGGTGACAGTGCTGTTATATTTAACATATTGCAAACATCTTGGTTTATGGTGGAATAAGTTATTGTTACTGGTACCTGCAGGTATTACGTCAAATTGATAATAGATTTTAAATATGTGCCTAAAATAGTAAGCCATGAGTGAAGAAGTAGTTGCGAAGGGGATTGAAAGTGACACATTGTTACAACCGAAAGAAGTAGTAGATCTTCCATTGAACAAAGAAGATTGTAATAAAGGCAAAGGGCTAGTTTTTGATGTCGCAGAAAGATGCAATGTCGGCCTTGATGGTCTGAAGTAAACAGAGTTTAAATAAAGTTCAGTGAAAAAAAAGTAAATGAAGACATGATGAAATTGAATGTAACATTGGGTTATGTATCTAACAATTTTGTGTATTTTTGTGTGTTTCGTCATTAAACTATATAAGCTAATTTCATTTAGTATTCTTTCATCTGATCTAATAGAAAAAACTCTGGTCGCAGCAAGTGCGTTATGGAAGTGAATTTTCATAAAAATGTTTTTACTTACAAATATATCGTTCTAATGCGAGGTTACCGGTATAACCTATATAGTTGGAACAATGTACCATATTTTATCAAAATAATTATTTGAAAATGTACAAAAAATTTTCCGAAAATAAACTTTAAATGTTTCCGAGATAACTGGTCCCCTAGCCAATGAACCTTAGGTTAATAGCAAATGAGTTATTGAAATTTGAAACATTTAATGAAAATTCGCAACCAAAACGCCCTTGCTGCGTTCATACAAAAATTTTCCGAAAATAAAATTAAACGTTGGTTTCCTAACCAACAAAACGTACGTTAATAGCAAATTGAGTTGAAATTTAAAGGATTTAATAAAAATTCGCTACCAAAACGTAGGTACTTATTGGGTCCAGATTTTTTTCTTACAAACATGCATCATAATTTGATCAAAAATTCTAAAATGCATTAGCGAATTTGTTCTACGAAAATTAGCTAAAAATTATAGACCGTTAAACCATAAACTTCACTAAACCTACAGCGAAAGCATCAACTTAACTAAACCGACAGCCAAAGCATCAGAGAAAGGGTCTATTTGAAAAGAATTTTCTGTAAACATTTTAGTAAAATGAAGGGCAATGACGGTTGAATCTGAAACTTAAGGGTTCGCAAAACACTCTTCTTGCAACATTTTCTTTTCACAATCCGTATTTGTTTCACGTTCTTTGCCTAAACATTGCCAATTTTGACGTTTTAAAGTGCGAGTTTGACGGTTTGAGGAAAACTCCAAAATGTGTTTCTTTAGCTGCCCGTAACTTTTTTGTCGTTAAACTTAGAGACCTAAATTTTGGTACATGGTTCACTCTTTATAATACAAATACGCGTGTTTGCCCTCACTTTGTTATTTCTGGAGATATAATTTTCCAGGAAAACCTGGTCCGATTTTCTTATCTAGCGAACTTATCCAAGCCACTTGGAAAAGGAGGGTACACACCAAATTTGATCAAGATCGGTCCATTATTTTTTGAGTTATCGATACGAAATATATATATATATATATATATATATATATATATATATATATATATATATATATATATATATATATATATATATATATATATATATATATATATATATATATATATATATATATATATATATATATATATATATATAAAGACGAATCTCCCCACTAGTGAATTTTTTTAAGAAAATTCACTGAAAAAGAAAATTTGAATTACCAACGACTTATGGGCCATCCTGTAATTGTAGAAATATTTTTTTAAGATGTAGCTCAAGACACCCTATAATTAATGTATACAAATTTTTTTCGTATCTTGCATAATAACGGATATATTGAGCTTTAAAGATTTTTTACAAAAATTCGACAAAAATGATATACCATTAACCGATAAACTAACTCTATAGCCAACACCACTGCCAAAGAATCAGAGAAAGGGTCTATTTCAAATGAATTTTCTGGGAATATTTTTGTAAAATGACGATTGAAACTAAGACTTCGGGCTTTGTAAAACATTCTTCTTGAGACATTTTCCTTCCATAGCTCATATGAGTTTCAGGTTCATTGCCTAAATATTACCAACTTTGACGTTTTAAATCGCGACTTTGACGTTTTGAGGAAAACCCAATTTTATTTTTCTTTAAATGTCTGTAACTTTTTTGTCCTTCAACATACAGAGCTAAATTTTGGTGGGTAACTTACGTATAATGATTGATATAAACCCGCGTACCAAATTGGGTTGCCCTTACTTTGTTAATTCCGGAGATATTATTTGTTTTCGAAAGAAAATACAAAATTTTCCGGGAAAACCTCGGCGGATTTTCCTGGCTAACGAACTTATCCAAGCCACTTGTGAAAGGAAGGTACTCACCATTATCAACATATTATGTAAAATGCTTCAACCACTTTATTTAAAACGTTGAAATGGTGTATCTGCTTGTCATAATAAGGTTACTTAAAGCACGAGGGATATACTGTTTGGTTTGTTTTATTAGTGAATTTTTATTTTAAAAAATTCGCTAATAGAGAGATATCGATGGTGAGACTTTGCAAACATTTTTGCAAATGAGTGCGAACTAGGACCCCGAGAACCCATATCCGGGGTTAGTTTCAATTTTTATATGTTTATATATATATATATATATATATATATATATATATATATATATATATATATATATATACATACATATATATATATATATATATATATATATATATATATATATATATATATATATATATATATATATATATATATATATATATATAGATGTATGTAGGTATCCGCACGATAACTCAAAAAGTTATTAACTGGTTTTGATTAAACTCGGCAAGAATCTTTCTTTTAATCATGGCTTAGATAAGTTCGTTAGCCAGGAAAATCGGACAAGGTTTTCCTAGAAAATTTTGAGTTTCCTTTCGAAAAAAATTGTCTCTGAAAATTACATATCTATTTTCTTGAAATTTGGTGAATATGTTGCGTTGTTTTAAGATTTCTCGCATTGTAAACTGACGATCCAAACTGCGACACATTACACAGAGCAACACTTATAAGAAAGAACACAATGTTTTTATATGTTGTGTATTGTGTGCTGCCTAAGATGTCATACTAAGTTAGCAGGTCCCTTCCAACACTATAGGATTAAAAATGCATTGCCAAAAATAAATAAACAAATTGCTTATCCTTTAACCAAAATATTAGTGAATTTTTATTTTTTTTAAATCGGTAATGGAGAGGTATCGATGGTGAGACTTTGCACAATTTTTTTCAAATAACCATCCGATAACTCAAAAATTAATTAACCGATTTCAATGAAACTCGGCAAGTGCCTTTCTTTTATTAATGGCTTGGATAAGTTCGTTAGCCAGGAAAATCGGAGTCTTTTCCGGGAAAAAAAATTTCCCCGAACATTACAAATCTGTTTTAATAAAATTTAAAGGGTATGTTGCCCTGAGAGAGACCTTACTACGTATCAAAATTCAACTTTCTAAGTTTATAAAAAATTGATTTATTCAAATTTTGATTTTTCTTTCGGAAATTTTTTTCCAAAAAACAAAGGCATTTAAATGAAATTTGGTGTATGTTGCCTTAGGAAAGACCTTACTACATACCAAAATTAAACTTTCTAAGTTTATAGAAAATTGAGTTATTCAAAATTGAGGCATTTAATAAAAATTCACTACCATAACGCACTTGCTGCGTCCCGAATTTTATTTCGTTAGGGTCGTGAATTGGCTACGGTTTACTGATTGAAGATGATACATTGTGGATGAAACAGTAAGCTAAATTACGTGACAAAAATTTAAATCACAATTACATCCGTCTACTGCTAAGCGTATATGTAGTTCCCTGTGACTAATTCCGCCTTGTGAAATTACATTTAATGTCTTTTATACTGCTCAACATTATTATGATGAAAACGCGTACATGTTAGTATTACAAAATATTTAATTATTGTCGTTTACACGCTTTGTTGTACTGATGGAAAGATCTTAGCTACTCAGAGATAATTTAAGACTTATAAGTACTGTCAATATTATATATTTGACGGCCCCAACGACCAATAAGGTTTATTAGCGATGCAGCATCACAATTTATTTTAAAAGAACCTTATTGGCACAAATATAATAATATAGTTTTCTAAAACTGGTTTAGAAAAAAACGGTTGCTTTCTAAAATGTAATTAGGTGGTCTATTTCTTGTAAATTCGTAACTGATACTGCTGTTTTTTGCTGCTGGAAATTAAGGTGGGTCTCTTCTTGTTCATACTCAGGACACTATTAAATTAAATGCGTTTAACGCTAATTTAAAGATGGCATCTTTGCACATTACAAGTTTTCTCTCCACTTGCAGGTACTTCATTCTGGAAATGTTTGGTAATTTTTGTTATCCTTCTTTGTTTTCCCACGTCGCATTTCACTGGTATATCGCATGTGTGTTCACTTGCAAGTATTGCACCATATACAGTGTGTCCAAAATTCGCGATGATATATGCTATATCGAAAAGAGGTGAAGAAGCTGTGAATGAAGAAAGTTGTAGGGAATTACGTTGGTAGTTTATTGCCGCTTGCGCGGTTATAGCTGTATTGGTATTTGAGATATTTTTTAAATTGTTTCGTTTTCTTATATTGGAGCTAACTGTTATATTTCACAATATTAGTGAATTTTCTTATAAAAAATTCACTAATGAGGAGATCTCGACTTTTGAATTTTGAAAAAATTTCTTCAAATGAGCGCGTTCTAGGATCCCTAGAACCCATATCTGGGGTCAGTTTCAATATATATATATATATATATATATATATATATATATATATATATATATATATATATATATATATATATATATATATATATATATATATATATATATATATATATATATTATATATTATATATATATATATATATATATATATATATATATATACATATATATATATATATATATATATATATATATATATATATATATATATATATATATATATGTATCACACCGATAGCTCAAAAAATAATGGGCCAATTTTGATACAATTTGGCATGTACCTCTTTTGTAAATGGCTTGGATAAGTTCGTTAGCCAGGAAAATCGGACGAGGTTTTCCGGGAAAATTTTGAGTTTTCATTCGAAAAAAATTTCTATCTCAAAAAGTAATAAGCCGATTTTAATAAAATTTGGCATGTACCTTTCTTTTGTAAATGGCTTTGACAAGTTTGTAAGTCAAGAAAATCGGTCAAGTTTTTCCGGGAAAATTTTGAGTTTTCATTCGAAGAAAATTTTTATCTCAAAGAATAATAGGCCGATTTTGATAAAATTTGGCATGTACCTTCCTTTTGTAAATGACTTTGACAAGTTCGTTAATCAAAAAGATCGAACGAGGTTTTCCGGGAAAATTTTGAGTTTTAATTTGAATAAAATAAATTATCTTAAAAAATAAGAAATTTATGATAACCAAATTTGGTAGGTAGGTTTACGATATAAAAAGTAAACTATACACCAAAATTTAGATTTCTATGTTACAAGAAAAAAAAGTTATAATAAAATATTTTGTGCCAGATCATTTCTATGAAAATTCACTACCATAACGCACTTGCTGCGTCCAGGCTTTTATTTTTTTATATCTCAAAACACATTCTCATATCCTCTTTCTTATGTAGAAAACTTATATTTACTCAGATCTTAATTGGGACGTTTCGATTTCCTACAACAATCATCATTTTTTTTATAGGAGCCGCCATAATCCATTTTTCGTTAGACAAAAAGTGCTTACTTTTTCCCCTAACGTGATACTAAATACTTGCGCAAAAAAAGTAATTATGACCTATTTCAAAAATAATTTTACAACGGGGATCGGAACTGTCTTAAGTTTTATACATGACTTTTTAAATATTTTTATACTAACGGGAATACTTGGCTTTGTCATACTTATGCTATATATATATATATATATATATATATATATATATATATATATATATATATATATATATATATATATATATATATATATATATATATATATATATATATATATAAAGTAAACTGGTGAAGATATTGCTAAAACTGAATGTACAATTAATAAAAATAAAACAGCTAGTCTGTTCGCCAAGAACAAAGTTTCTAAAAAGAAGAGGTAGATGGATAGGTACTGTTCATTTTGTGTTTCACTTTCTGTAGAGGTATTTAAACAAGGTTTGTTAAGCTATATTTTTTATTTAATCTCCGAAATTAAATTTGTATAAAGGATTATATAAGTACTTATATTGTGTACCATATTTTGGCCTAATAAGACCACCTTTACTTGAAAATTACTTTTGAAATTCTGTCTCTGTTTGTCCATCCATTCCTATATCGGGTCTTTTTGGCACATCTATACAATTTCTGTTTGCTACTTCCATCTTGCCGGCTTCTTTTGTATTGCCTACAGAATCGTTATTGTCGGCCCTGTCACGGTTCTTTTTACATCCACCGGAATTGCTCTCTTTACACTTATTCTCGCATTGCTCGGAAAGGCAACAAGCTGTGTTTGGTGGTTCACTGGGTTTATCTGACATGTTGCACCTTAATTATTCAAGACGTGGACTGGCAAAATCTTCGTTAACTCACGTATTTATAGGCATTACTTACGGTATTAAATAAGTGAGACAATATAGGTAACTACTTTTAAAAAATTCTTAGTTTAATTAAGCCTTAAAATTAAGCAATTTCCATTGTCCATTTAGGTTGCCTAAATGAGAAATTAGCCGAACAATTGGTTTTTGTATATATTTATATTCTTTCTGGCACGTAAAAAATCCACAATGGAGCTTTTTTGTTACCTAACCGAGCCATTATCCAGACAATTGTTTTCTTTGTTGAAAAGTGTAAAATATGGTTTATTACACATTACAAACTTGAACAATGAGTAAGTAATATTCCAGATACCTGTCATTGCTCTTTTCTAAAATCTCTTGATGTAACCAGTATAATATGTATTACCAAAATATCAAAAGTTTTGGTACCTACAACAAATTTCCTTTAGAAAAATTCAGGAATCAACACAATGTTTTTAATTAACTTTCAATACTGTTTGTTTCCTAGATATATAAAATAAAATCAAGGTTGGTACAAGCAAAGATTTATAATTTTTCATCCAATATTTAGTAAATGTTCGTGCTTAAGTACGATTTTAGATAATTCAAACGGGACTCTAATTCGCGCTCATTTTCAAAAAATTCTAAAGTCGTTAAAATTACACAAATTTTACAAAGAGGAAAAGGTTGTCATAAAATGAAAAGGATGATTCACATAATATTTTACCTAATTACCTTTTTTAATTTTCGCCAAGGAAAAAAATATTTATAGAAAACTGTAGCACATTTTCAATACGCTTTAATATTTCAGGTAAACAATTAAGCATGGCATTTTTAAATGCAAACTTAACATATTCTTTGTTCCTGTATAGTAGTCGTTTTTTGTAATTTGCTGTTTTTCTGATTGCGTTGATATAAACTCGCTTTATATTTGCTTCTGTTGTAGAAGTTTGAGTTTAGGATTTTGATATATAACAAGCAACCACTGGCCGTTTATCAGTTCAGCAAAGTCAACAAAAGATCATTTTTTATTTACCATACGCTACGTGCTAAGGAAGACTGTTATCGGAACTTTTGTAATTGTTTTTTGTAGTAAAATCTAGTCTCGTACATTGGTTTGCAAAGTGCAAAACATTTTTTGCGCTTTCCTAAATTAATGAGGTGCAAATTAACACAGAATTTTTGTAACTAAGAAACATTATTATTAAAATTATAATTATTTATTTGCTATCTAAATATTACATTGTGAAATACAATGAAGCTAATTATTCTGCTTTTATTAAAACATAATTTTGATTGGGTTTCTTCTCTAAACTTTCAACTGCTAAAATAGTTTATCTACTGTCACTTAAAAATTGTAGAACCAAGTTGTAAATTCTTGGCAGTCCCGTCTGCCACCCACAGTTCCACAAGAGCCTTGAGTACTAATTTCTACCATACTATAGAAATGATGGATTTTACTATTCAGATCTTCCTTAAGAGATTTAAGTACTTAGCACAAAAATTCTGACATTTACTTGACATATTTTACATAATATATATATATATATATATATATATATATATATATATATATATATATATATATATATATATATATATATATATATATATATATATATATATATATATATATATATATATATATATATATATATATATATGAGATATACTTGATTCTCGGGTTGAACCGCGTCCAGAATTGATTAAAACTCGACGTTTCGGCTCCTGTTTTGGAGCCATTTTCAAGAGGTAAAGGAAATATGTAAGGACACTCTAAGGCCTCAATCTGCTTACTCCTTAGAGCGGTGGACAAAGGTGGGTTGGGTTGTTGCAGCTCGATTACGAGGTCTCAATCTGCCTACTCCTCAAATCTCGCTGGAGATTGTCTCTAAAGTCTCATTGTGTTCAACCCCAGGCCTCAGAGAAATCTAACAGTTCGTTTCAAGTCTTGTATTGTATGTATAGTTCCCAACCCACCTTTGTCCACCGCTATAAGGCAGATTGAGGCCTTAGAGTGTCTTTACATATTTCCTTTACCTCTTGAAAATGGCTCCAAAAGAGGAGCTAAAAGGCACCTCGGAAACGGTAAGCCATACAAACTTAGTTAAATTATAAAAAAAAGTTGCACAATTACAAGTGCAATGCGAAAGTACTTACAGATTTTCAAAAAGTTCCATAGCTTCCTAGATATAAGCAAAGTACCAAAAACTGTCATTTTCTTATTTCTTCAATATCTCCAAAACTTTGCTACCTATCAACTTTTTTCAGGAACGTAATTTGCTATTGTGATTGCCGTGGTTACTTTAAAATTTGGTTGCGCCTATTACGTTTTGAGTCTCGATAGTCAACTTTTTTCTTTAATGGGCGCTATATTCAGATTTTCCAGCAGGATATTTGTTGTTTTTTTTGTGATTACAACGATGTATCACTAGATAGTGTTCTATCCGCATTTTTGTCAAAAATAATCATTTTTTGTTTTTCCAACAAGACAGTGCGCTAGCTCATAATACACCAACCGTGATCAACTTTCATAATGGTGTTTTTGACAACAACTGGATTGGTACTATTTGACTTGTGCAGTGGCCGCCAAGGTATCACTTATCCATTTACGTCCGAAAAGTAGATAATATAAATTTTAATTAGCCAAGAGAGAAAGACAATCTGCGTTGGCTTTACAAACTTGGATCAAAGTTAGTCCAGGCTGAACTTTGATCTTGGATTAATTACCATGGCGACCAAACAAATGCGAACGCATCGAGTTTTTAATCTGTCAACAAGGCAACTATGAATGAAAAAATTAATTGAGATAATATATGACCAGATAGATGATGCCCTTGCTTACCCGGGCTTGACCGTCATAATTAACCAAAATATGTTGCACCGTTTCCACAGAATATATATATTAGATTATCTCAGTTTTTGTTTATATAGAAAGTTTTAAAGTTAAAAACCTATTAAAGTGGTTTGATATCTTGCGTGTCCTATGTTGGCACAAAAAAAAACAATTAACAAAATTCAGAATTTCCTTTTAGAGTATTTGCATCTAGATAAATTCTTATCGCATTTAATGGACAAAAACACACTTTTATTGCATTCAATAGACTCACTAACAATCAGCGATGGCTTGACCCGGCCACTTTCCCAAATTTACAAATCGATATTTTGTGAAAGACTAAACCAAATACGATGTGATATATATATATATATATATATATATATATATATATATATATATATATATATATATATATATATATATATATATATATATATACGTTATTACAATCAGAAAAAATACAAGATTATAATTAACTTATAATATATAGGGTGATGTCTTTGGAACATGTGTTTAATATGTATCTTAAAGACTTGATGCCTAATAGTTTTTCTGGAATATTGACTAAACTCAAAAGCTAATATACTACTATGAACTTTTTTGTTCATAGTTTGTTCCTTAACTGAATATAAAAAAAGTAAACGGGGAAAATGTTATGTGAATCAAATTGTACAGTTAATTAAATAAAAATTAGTATATCGTGTAGGATGTCTTAATTATCCTCTTTAAATTTAATTGAATAAACATACAAGCGGATTCCAATTATTAAAAGCCTGGACGCAGCCAGTGCGTTATGGTAGTGAATTTTCATAGAAATGATCTGGCACAAAAAAAAATTTTTCTTGTAACATAGAACTCTAAATTTTGGTGTATAGTTTACTTTTTATATCGGAAACCTACCTACAAAATTTGGTTATCATAGATTTTTTTATTTTTTAAGATAAATTTTTTTTTCAAATAAAAACTCAAAATTTTTCTGGAAAACCTCGTCCGATTTTTCTGATAAACGAACTTATCAAAGCCATTTACGGAAGGAAGATACATGCCAAATTTTATCAAAATCGGCCTATTATTTTTTAAGATATTTTTTTTTCGAATAAAAACTCAAAATTTTTCCGGAAAGCTTTATCCTATTTTCCTGACTAACAAACCTGTCAAAGCCATTTATAAAAGGAAGGTACATGCCAAATTTTATGTAAATCAGCCCATTATTTTTTGAGATAAGAATTTTTTTCGAACGAAAACTCAAAATTTTTTCGGAAAACCTCGTCCGATTTTCCTGACTAACGAACTTATCCAAGCCGTTTACAAAAGGAAGGTATGTGCCAAATTTTATCAAAATTGGCCTATTCTTTTTGGAGCTATCGGTGTGATACACACACACACACACACACACACACACACACACACACACACACACACACACACACACACACACACACACACACACACACACACACACACACACACACACACACACACACACACACACACACACACACATATATATATATATATATATATATATATATATATATATATATATATATATATATATATATATATATAAACATACAAAAATTGAAACTGACCCCGGATATGGGTTCTAGGGGTCCTAGTTCGCGCTCATTTGCAAAAATTTTTTCAAAATTCAAAAGTCGGGATCTCCCCATTAGTGAATTTTTTTCTACGAAAATTCATTAAAACACATTTAAGTTACAGCAGATAAGTCTTGCCAAAAATGTTTAAATAATATCTATACTCAAATAAAATTGGGCGATAATTTGTTTTATATAAAAACCCAAAAGGGATTTTTTTATTATATTAGATAAATGAATACTAAGTGAATTTAGCTTGTGTAGTATAATGAGAAAATACAGACAAAAATACATGATATCGTTAGTCACATCAACAAAAATATTATACTCAATTTCGTCATTTCTTCATTTACTTTTTGTCACTAGATTTTATTCAAACTCAGTCTCCTCCAAACCATCAAGGCCAACATTGCTTCTTTCTGGAACATCAAAAACTTCCCTTTTGTATAGAGTTTATCGTTTAATGGTATCTAATTTTTGCCGAATTTTGGTAAAAATCAATAAAGTTCATTATATCCGTTATTATACAAGATCGGAATAAAATTGTATACATTAATTATAGGGTGTCTTGAGCTACATCTTAAAACATTATTTCTACAATCACAGGTGGCCCATAATTCGTTGGTGATAGTTTTTCTTTTTTTTTTTAGTCGAACACGTCTTATGTTATTCTATTTTTGCTTTTTCCATCAAAATATAATGCATGTTTGTAAGATAAGAAATTCGGGACGCAGAAAGTGCGTTATGGTAGCGAATTTTGATTAAATGCTTCATATTTGAAAAGCTAAATTTGCTATTAACCTATAAGGTGGACCAAGAAACGGGTTTTTTCAGGAACATTTTAAATTTACTTTCTGAAATTTTTGTACGTTTTCAAACAATAAAGTTATTTTGATGAAACATGATACATTGTTTCTCTTATATAGGTTATACTGGTAACCAAATTTGATGCCTACTTTCTTAAAAAAGTTCGGGACGCAGCAATTGCGTTATGGTAGTGAATTTTTATTAAATGCTTCAAACTTGAATAACTCAATTTTCTATAAACTTAGAAAGTTTAGTTTTGGCAAGATATCCACCAAATTTCATCAAAATAGCTTTGTAAGATTCGGAGAAAAAAATATTTTTCAAAAGAAAACTCAAAATTTGAATAACTCAATTTTCTATAAATTTAGAAAGTTTAATTTTGGTACATAATAATGTCTCTCCCAAGGCAACATATACAGTAAATTTAATTTAAGCAGCTTTGTAATTTTCGTAGAAAAACATTTTTTTTGAAAGAAAACTCAATTTTTTTCTGGAAAACCCAGTTCGATTTTCCTGACCAACGAACCCATTCAAGCCATTAATAAAAGAAAGGCACTTGCCCAGTTTCATCGAAATAGGTTAATTATTTTTTGAGTTATCAGACGGACACACACACATATATATATATATATATATATATATATATATATATATATATATATATATATATATATATATATATATATATATATATATATATATATATATATATATAGATATAAACATATAAAAATTGAAACTATCCCCGGATATGAGTTCTAGGGGTCTAGTTTGCGCTCATTTGAAAAAAATTGCAAAATCTCACCATCGATACCTCTCTATTAGTGAATTTTTTTAAATAAAAATTCACTAAAAACACAAATTTGCTATTTAAAATATTTTTATGAAAATCCACTACCATAACGCACTTGCTGCGTCCAGACTTTCATTAGCGTTTTATTAAAAATTCACTACTGAGGAGATCTGTGTTTATATGCACACACACACACACACACACACACACACACACACACACACACACACACACACACACACACACACACACACACACACACACACACACACACACACACACACACACACACACACACACACACACACACACACACACACACACACACACACACACACACACACACACACACACACACACACACACACACACACACACACACACACACACACACACACACACACACACACACACACACACACACACACACACACACACACACACACACACACACACACACACACACACACACACACACACACACACACACACACACACACACACACACACACACACACACACACACACACACACACACACACACACACACACACACACACACACACACACACACACACACACACACACACACACACACACACACACACACACACACACACACACACACACACACACACACACACACACACACACACACACACACACACACACACACACACACACACACACACACACACACACACACACACACACACACACACACACACACACACACACACACACACACACACACACACACACACACACACACACACACACACACACACACACACACACACACACACACACACACACACACACACACACACACACACACACACACACACACACACACACACACACACACACACACACACACACACACACACACACACACACACACACACACACACACACACACACACACACACACACACACACACACACACACACACACACACACACACACACACACACACACACACACACACACACACACACACACACACACACACACACACACACACACACACACACACACACACACACACACACACACACACACACACACACACACACACACACACACACACACACACACACACACACACACACACACACACACACACACACACACACACACACACACACACACACACACACACACACACACACACACACACACACACACACACACACACACACACACACACACACACACACACACACACACACACACACACACACACACACACACACACACACACACACACACACACACACACACACACACACACACACACACACACACACACACACACACACACACACACACACACACACACACACACACACACACACACACACACACACACACACACACACACACACACACACACACACACACACACACACACACACACACACACACACACACACACACACACACACACACACACACACACACACACACACACACACACACACACACACACACACACACACACACACACACACACACACACACACACACACACACACACACACACACACACACACACACACACACACACACACACACACACACACACACACACACACACACACACACACACACACACACACACACACACACACACACACACACACACACACACACACACACACACACACACACACACACACACACACACACACACACACACACACACACACACACACACACACACACACACACACACACACACACACACACACACACACACACACACACACACACACACACACACACACACACACACACACACACACACACACACACACACACACACACACACACACACACACACACACACACACACACACACACACACACACACACACACACACACACACACACACACACACACACACACACACACACACACACACACACACACACACACACACACACACACACACACACACACACACACACACACACACACACACACACACACACACACACACACACACACACACACACACACACACACACACACACACACACACACACACACACACACACACACACACACACACACACACACACACACACACACACACACACACACACACACACACACACACACACACACACACACACACACACACACACACACACACACACACACACACACACACACACACACACACACACACACACACACACACACACACACACACACACACACACACACACACACACACACACACACACACACACACACACACACACACACACACACACACACACACACACACACACACACACACACACACACACACACACACACACACACACACACACACACACACACACACACACACACACACACACACACACACACACACACACACACACACACACACACACACACACACACACACACACACACACACACACACACACACACACACACACACACACACACACACACACACACACACACACACACACACACACACACACACACACACACACACACACACACACACACACACACACACACACACACACACACACACACACACACACACACACACACACACACACACACACACACACATTTTATCTACTGTCACTTAAAAATTGTAGAACCAAGTTGTAAATTCTTGGCAGTCCCGTCTGCCACCCACAGTTCCACAAGAGCCTTGAGTACTAATTTCTACCATACTATAGAAATGATGGATTTTACTACTCAGATCTTCCTTAAGAGATTTAAGTACTTAGCACAAAAATTCTGACATTTACTTGACATATTTTACATAAATATATATATATATATATATATATATATATATATATATATATATATATATATATATATATATATATATATATATATATATATATATATATATATATATATATATGAGATATACTTGATTCTCAGGTTGAACCGCGTCCAGAATTGATTAAAACTCGACGTTTCGGCTCCTGTTTTGGAGCCATTTTCAAGAGGTAAAGAAAATATGTAAGGACACTCTAAGGCCTCAATCTGCTTACTCCTTAGAGCGGTGGACAAAGGTGGGTTGGGTTGTTGCAGCTCGATTACGAGGTCTTAATCTGCCTACTCCTCAAATCTCGCTGGAGATTGTCTCTAAAGTCTCATTGTGTTCAACCCCAGGCCTCAGAGAAATCTAACAGTTCGTTTCAAGTCTTGTATTGTATGTATAGTTCCCAACCCACCTTTGTCCACCGCTATAAGGCAGATTGAGGCCTTAGAGTGTCTTTACATATTTCCTTTACCTCTTGAAAATGGCTCCAAAAGAGGAGCTAAAAGGCACCTCGGAAACGGTAAGCCATACAAACTTAGTTAAATTATAAAAAAAAGTTGCACAATTACAAGTGCAATGCGAAAGTACTTACAGATTTTCAAAAAGTTCCATAGCTTCCTAGATATAAGCAAAGTACCAAAAACTGTCATTTTCTTATTTCTTCAATATCTCCAAAACTTTGCTACCTATCAACTTTTTTCAGGAACGTAATTTGCTATTGTGATTGCCGTGGTTACTTTAAAATTTGGTTGCGCCTATTACGTTTTGAGTCTCGATAGTCAACTTTTTTCTTTAATGGGCGCTATATTCAGATTTTCCAGCAGGATATTTGTTTTTTTTTTGTGATTACAACGATGTATCACTAGATAGTGTTCTATCCGCATTTTTGTCAAAAATAATCATTTTTTGTTTTTCCAACAAGACGGTGCGCTAGCTCATAATACACCAACCGTGATCAACTTTCATAATGGTGTTTTTGACAACAACTGGATTGGTACTATTTGACTTGTGCAGTGGCCGCCAAGGTATCACTTATCCATTTACGTCCGAAAAGTAGATAATATAAATTTTAATTAGCCAAGAGAGAAAGACAATCTGCGTTGGCTTTACAAACTTGGATCAAAGTTAGTCCAGGCTGAACTTTGATCTTGGATTAATTACCATGGCGACCAAACAAATGCGAACGCATCGAGTTTTTAATCTGTCAACAAGGCAACTATGAATGAAAAAATTAATTGAGATAATATATGACCAGATAGATGATGCCCTTGCTTACCCGGGCTTGACCGTCATAATTAACCAAAATATTTTGCACCGTTTCCACAGAATATAGCCCTTGTTTACCCGGGCTTGACCGTCATAATTAACCAAAATATGTTGCACCGTTTCCACAGAATACATATATATTAGATTATCTCTGCCGCATCCGACAGTCAAAGTTTCTATTTTATGACATTTGTTCAACGGGCAGGTGTATCACTAAAATTCCCAGATACCAAATATGTGCTCCAGTTGCAACTTCCTCGCGAAATATTTTCCCGGGCACCTAAACTTATACAAAATTAAAGAATTATATATATTGTGTGTTGAAAATAATAGACTAATGCCTATTACGAAATCTTAACAGTTTTTGCGATTACGAGATAGTGTTCTATCCGCATTTTTGTCAAAAATAATCATTTTTTGTTTTTTCCAACAAGACGGTGCGCTATCTCATAATACACCAACCGTGATCAACTTTCTTAATGGTGTTTTTGACAACAACTGGAGTGGTACTAGTCGACTTGTGCAGTGGCCGCCAAGGTATCACTTATCCATTTACGTCCGAAAAGTAGATAATATAAATTTATATTAGCCAAGAGAGAAAGACAATCTCCGTTGGCTTTACAAACTTGGATCAAAGTTAGTCCAGACTGAACTTTGATCTTGGATCAATTACCATGTTGACCAAACAAATGCGAACGCATCGAGTTTTCAATCTGTCAACAAGGCAACTATGAATTAAAAAATTAATTGAGATAAAGATATGACCAGATAGATGATGCCCTTGCTTACCCGGGCTTGACCGTCATAATTAACCAAAATATTTTGCACCGTTTCCACAGAATATAGATATTAGATTATCTCTGCCGCATCCGACAGTCAAAGTTTCTATTTTATGACAATTGTTCAACGAGCAGGTGTATCACTAAAATTCCCAGATACCAAATATATGCTCCAGTTGCAATTTCCTCGCGAAATATTTTCCCGGGCACCTAAACTTATACAAAATTAAAGAATTATATATTTTGTGTGTTAAAAATAATAGACTAGATGCCTATTACGAAATCTTAACAGTTTTTGTTTATATAGAAAGTTTTAAAGTTAAAAACCTATTAAAGTGGTTTGATATCTTGCGTGTCCTATGTTGGCACAAAAAAAAAACAATTAACAAAATTCAGAATTTCCTTTTAGAGTATTTGCATCTAGATAAATTCTTATCGCATTTAATGGACAAAAACACACTTTTATTGCATTCAATAGACTCACTAACAATCAACGATGGCTTGACCCGGCCACTTTCCCAAATTTACAAATCGATATTTTGTGAAAGACTAAACCAAATACGATGTGATATATATATATATATATATATATATATATATATATATATATATATATATATATATATATATATATATATATATATATACGTTATTACAATCAGAAAAAATACAAGATTATAATTAACTTATAATATATAGGGTGATGTCTTTGAGAACATGTGTTTAATATGTATCTTAAAGACTTGATGCCTAATAGTTTTTCTGGAATATTGACTAAACTCAAAAGCTAATATACTACTATGAACTTTTTTGTTCATAGTTTGTTCCTTAACTGAATATAAAAAAAGTAAACGGGGAAAATGTTATGTGAATCAAATTGTACAGTTAATTAAATAAAAATTAGTATATCGTGTAGGATGTCTTAATTATCCTCTTTAAATTTAATTGAATAAACATACAAGCGGATTCCAATTATTAAAAGCCTGGACGCAGCCAGTGCGTTATGGTAGTGAATTTTCATAGAAATGATCTGGCATAAAAAAAATTTTTTCTTGTAACATAGAACTCTAAATTTTGGTGTATAGTTTACTTTTTATATCGGAAACCTACCTACAAAATTTGGTTATCATAGATTTTTTTTATTTTTTAAGATAAATTTTTTTTTTCAAATAAAAACTCAAAATTTTTCTGGAAAACCTCGTCCGATTTTTCTGATAAACTAACTTATTAAAGCCATTTACGGAAGGAAGATACATGCCAAATTTTATCAAAATCGGCCTATTATTTTTTAAGATATTTTTTTTTCGAATAAAAACTCAAAATTTTTCCGGAAAGCTTTATCCTATTTTCCTGACTAACAAACCTGTCAAAGCCATTTATAAAAGGAAGGTACATGCCAAATTTTATGTAAATCAGCCCATTATTTTTGAGATAAGAATTTTTTTCGAACGAAAACTCAAAATTTTTTCGGAAAACCTCGTCCGATTTTCCTGACTAACGAACTTATCCAAGCCGTTTACAAAAGGAAGGTATGTGCCAAATTTTATCAAAATTGGCCTATTATTTTTGGAGCTATCGGTGTGATACACACACACACACACACACACACACACACACACACACACATATATATATATATATATATATATATATATATATATATATATATATATATATATATATATATATATATATATATATATATATATATATATATATATATATATATATATATATATATATATATATATATATATATATATAAACATACAAAAATTGAAACTGACCCCGGATATGGGTTCTAGGGGTCCTAGTTCGCGCTCATTTGCAAAAATTTTTTCAAAATTCAAAAGTCGGGATCTCCCCATTAGTGAATTTTTTTCTACGAAAATTCATTAAAACACATTTAAGTTACAGCAGATAAGTCTTGCCAAAAATGTTTAAATAATATCTATACTCAAATAAAATTGGGCGATAATTTGTTTTATATAAAAACCCATAAGGGATTTTTTTATTATATTAGATAAATGAATACTAAGTGAATTTAGCTTGTGTAGTATAATGAGAAAATACAGACAAAAATACATGATATCGTTAGTCACATCAACAAAAATATTATACTCAATTTCGTCATTTCTTCATTTACTTTTTGTCACTAGATTTTATTCAAACTCAGTCTCCTCCAAACCATCAAGGCCAACATTGCTTCTTTCTGGAACATCAAAAACTTCCCTTTTGCTTTTATAATAATCTTCTTTTTTCTCTTGAAGGTCTAGTACTGATTCTTTTGGTTGGAAGAATGTTTTACTTTCAATACTTTCTGAAACTTTTTCACTCATGGCTTACTATTTTAGGCACAGACAAAAAATGTGTTTTCAATTTAAGGTGGCAAGTGCCAGTAATGTAGCGACTCATTAGATAATAAACTACGATCGTTTGCAATATGCTATATATAACAAAATAGAAGAGTTGTGGCTTTTTTAGTGCTTTATATTTCGTCAAAGTCGTTAAATTGGCTAAAGTGGTACTGATTGAGGATGATACATTGTAAGTTTTCTTCTAAGTCTAAGCTTGATTACGCTACAAAAATTTCAATTACATTCATCTAGTGTTAGAGGATGTTATCTGTAGTTCCCTCTGACCAATTCAACCTTTGTAAAACACATTTATTATTGTTTATACTGCTCAACAAAATAAATGAGTTTATGACGAAAACTGTACATGATAAAAATATTTAATTGTGTATTACAAACTTCGTTTTAACGGCAGAATATTTATAAATGCTTAGAGGGAATTTTATTTATTATTATTATTACTATTATTAATATTATACATTTATATACAGACGTGGAGACTACTTCTCTGGCAAGGTTTTAGTGGTGCAGGGCTAGCATACAATTTATTTTCAATTAAACTAAAGTGACTTAAACGTAAGAACACAGTAGTTCTCTAAACTTCGATTTCTTTGGAAAATATAATTAGAGAGTCTATTTGCTATAAATTCGTAAGCAACACTGTTGTGTTTTTTTATATTATCTGGAATTTAAATTGGGGTGCTTCATATTATCGATACTATTAGTGAATTTTCTTTAAAAAAATAACTAATGGGGAGATCCCGACTTTTGAATAAATTTCTTCAAATGAGCGCTAATTGGGCCCCCCAGAACATATATCTGGGGTCACTTTCGATTTTATTTGTATGTATATATATATATATATATATATATATATATATATATATATATATATATATATATATAGCACACCGATAACTCAAAAAATTATGGGCCGATTTTGACTAAATTTACCTTTATATCACTATAGGTAAATTACTTACCAAAATTTAGCTCTGTAGGTCAAAAGACAAAAAAGTTACAGGCATTTAAAGAAAAATAAATTGGGGTTTCCCTCAAAACGTCAAAGTCGCGATTTAAAACGTCAAAATTGGCAACATTTAGGCAAAGAACTCGAATCTAATAGAGGCCATGGAAAGAAAATGTCTCAAGAAGAATATTTTACAAACCATGAAGTCTTAGGTTCAACCGTCATTGTCCTTCATTTTACTAAAATGTTTCCAGAAAATTCATTTTAAACAGACTCTTTCTCTGATGCTTGACAGTAGTCTTATCTATAGAGTTTATCGTTTAATGGTATCTAATTTTTGCCGAATTTTCGTAAAAATCAATAAAGTTCATTATATCCGTTATTATACAAGATCGGAATAAAATTGTATACATTAATTATAGGGTGTCTTGAGCTACATCTTAAAACATTATTTCTACAATCACAGGTGGCCCATAATTCGTTGGTGATAGTTTTTCTTTTTTTTTAGTCGAACACGTCTTATGTTATTCTATTTTTGCTTTTTCCATCAAAATATAATGCATGTTTGTAAGATAAGAAATTCGGGACGCAGAAAGTGCGTTATGGTAGCGAATTCTGATTAAATGCTTCATATCTGAAAAGCTAAATTTGTTATTAACCTATAAGGTGGACCAAGAAACGGGTTTTTTCAGGAACATTTTAAATTTACTTTCTGAAATTTTTGTACGTTTTCAAACAATAAAGTTATTTTGATGAAACATGATACATTGTTTCTCTTATATAGGTTATACTGGTAACCAAATTTGATGCCTACTTTCTTAAAAAAGTTCGGGACGCAGCAAGTGCGTTATGGTAGTGAATTTTTATTAAATGCTTCAAACTTGAATAACTCAATTTTCTATAAACTTAGAAAGTTTAGTTTTGGCAAGATATCCACCAAATTTCATCAAAATAGCTTTGTAAGATTCGGAGAAAAAAATGTTTTTCAAAATAAAACTCAAAATTTGAATAGCTCAATTTTCTATAAATTTAGAAAGTTTAATTTTGGTACATAATAATGTCTCTCCCAAGGCAACATATACAGTAAATTTAATTTAAGCAGCTTTGTAATTTTCGTAGAAAAACATTTTTTTTTGAAAGAAAACTCAAATTTTTTCTGGAAAACCCAGTTCGATTTTCCTGACCAACGAACCCATTCAAGCCATTAATAAAAGAAAGGCACTTGCCGAGTTTCATCGAAATAGGTTAATTATTTTTTGAGTTATCAGACGGACACACACACATATATATATATATATATATATATATATATATATATATATATATATATATATATATATATATATATATATATATATATATATATATATATATATATATATATATATATATAAAAACATATAAAAATTGAAACTATCCCCGGATATGAGTTCTAGGGGTCTAGTTTGCGCTCATTTGAAAAAAATTGCAAAATCTCACCATCGATACCTCTCTATTAGTGAATTTTTTTAAATAAAAATTCACTAAAAACACAAATTTGCTATTTAAAATATTTTTATGAAAATCCACTACCATAACGCACTTGCTGCGTCCAGACTTTCATTAGCGTTTTACTAAAAATTCACTACTGAGGAGATCTGTGTTTATATGTACACACACACACACACACACACACACACACACACACACACACACACACACACACACACACACACACACACACACACACACACACACACACACACACACACACACACACACACACACACACACACACACACACACACACACACACACAGATATATATATATGTATATATATATATATATATATATATATATATATATATATATATATATATATATATATATATATATATATATATATATATATATATATATATATATATATATATATATATATATACATATATATATATATATATATGTGTGTGTGTGTGTGTGTGTGTGTGTGTGTGTGTGTGTGTGTGTGTGTGTGTGTGTATGTATTTATGTATCATACCGATAACTTATTGAATTTTGTGAGTACCTTCCTTTTGCAAGTGCCTTGGATAAATTCGTTAGCCAGGAAAATCGGTCCAGCTTTTCCCGGAACATTTTGTGTTTTCTTTCGGAAAAAAATTATGTCTCCGGAAACAAGGAAGTAAGGGCAGCCCAATTTAATACGCGTATTTGTCTTCGTAAGAATGAACAATGTAACAAAATTTAGGTGTGTAAGTTTAAAAACAAAAAAGTTATGGCTATTTAAGAAAAAAATGGGGTTTTCCTTAAAACGTCAAAGTCGCGGCGATTTTAAACGTCCAAATTGGCAATATTTAGGCAAATAATCTGAAACAAATACGGATTATGTAATGAAAACTTTACAAGAAGAGTGTTCTGCAAACCCCTGTGTTTCGGTTTCAGCCGTCATTTTCCTTCATATTACTAAAATATTTACAGAAAATTCATTTCAAGTAGACCATTTCTCTGAGGCTTTGGCGGTAGTTTTAGTTAAGTTTATAGTTTAACGGTCTATAATTTTTAGCTAATTTTCGCAGAAACAATTCTGTAAGGAGGAGACCGAGACTTTTGACTTTTAAAAAGATTTCTTCAAATGACCGCAAACTAGGCCCCCTAGAATCCATATCTGGATTTACATTCAGTTTTTATCTGTTTACATATATACAGGGGACGCATTTCTACGGCAAAGGTCAATATAA
The DNA here is from genome assembly GCA_964006375.1 of Tillus elongatus. Lineage (NCBI taxonomy): Eukaryota > Metazoa > Arthropoda > Insecta > Coleoptera > Cleridae > Tillus > Tillus elongatus. Next base: position 153,607,192 of record OZ023263.1, on the reverse strand, counting down.
TTGTTATTATACAAGATACGAGAAAAATTTTATACGCTAATTATAGGTGTCTTGAGCTGTATCTTATAAAATTATTTTGACATTCACAGGGTGGCCCATAAGCCGTTGGTAATCCCTAAAATGTATTCTCGAACACACTTATATTATTGCAATCTAGACGCAGTAAGTGCGTTTTGGTAGCGAGTTTTAATAAAATGCTTAAAATTTCAATAACACAATTTGCTATTAATCTAAGTTCGTTGGCTAGAAAACCAGTGCCCTCCGAAACGTTTTAGGTTAATTTTCAGAAAATTTGTGTACATTTTCAAAAGTTAACTTGATAAAATTTGGCACATTGTTATATAGGTTATACCGGTAACCAAATTTGACGCCTGCTTGTAATCAAAGAGACATATTTGCTATTGAAAACATTTCTATAAAAATTCACTTCAATAACGCACTTGCTGCGTCCAGACTTTTTTGTTTGTTTATTTGTAGATTTAAGTGAAGATATATAAGTTGTTTTATTGTTGAGCTGCTGTATTTTATTGACAGATTGCATTTTTGTTTTTTGTAGGCAAATAAACTTATTAGATCTTTATTATAGAATACTTTTTGTGGGTATACTTAACAGTGAAGTGTGCGTTGGGCTGAAGAATTTAGAAGATTTGAACTAAATTACAACACATACCTCTTATTCTAGCGTATACATCCTTATCTACCATGCAGTTAACCTTGCACCGTCCGAACATTTAATTAAGTACATTTTTTAATCGTTGTCATTAAATTTTGTGTTTTTTAATTGCAAAATTGGTTTCCTTTGTTTTTTATCTAATTTATGCTAAAGTAAATATTACCGTATTGTATTACAATAAATGTGCTCTTTCACATGGCGTAATAGAGGGGTTGCTATTTAAAAAAACGATAACGACTTACCTCTTAAATGAATTACCCTTTATGGATGAATTATCTGTTAAGACACGTGCATTTGAAAATAGATTTTGGCGGATCCGAGAGTTTTTCCCAAAGATTGTACCTTGAATTTTTAACAAACTTATTCATTACCTTACGAGAGCATTATATAATTTAATATGAGAACCATAAAAGTTGCTTAGTATTTACTAGTGGACGCATGGATGTACCTTTGCGCATGAATTCACCTTTTCGCATGGATCCACCTTTGTGAAATGATCTACCATTCAGCATGGATCTACCTTTCCGCGTGGATCCACCTTTGCGCATGGAACTATCTTCGCGCATGGAAGTACCTTTGCGCATGAATTCACCTTTTCGCATGGATCCACCTTTGTGAAAGTATCTACCATTTAGCATGGATCTACCTTTTCACGTGGATCCACCTTTGCGCATGGAACTATCTTCGCGCATGGATCTACCTTTACACATGGATCAACCTTTTCGCATGGACCTGCCATTGCGCATAGATCTACCTTCTCGTATGGATCTACCTTCCCGCATGGACCCACTTTTGATAAAGAATCTACGTTATATATTGTATATACAATTATTTTTTTAAGAACCTCGGTGGTTCAGAGATAAGAACGTGTGCCTCCGAACAGAAGGGTACTGGGTTCGATCCCAGGGTTCTCCTTTCACTTTTCAGTACCAACTGTAACATTAACATCAACCGAGGTTCTGGCATTGTATTTAAGCAAGTTGAATATTTGCACGATCCGCCCTTCGGAGGGAGCATAAAGCTGTCGGTCCCGTGTCCATGCGATGTTGGTCACGTTAAAGATGCCTACCCTCCTTACAGAAAGGCGGGGGTTCGGTAAAAATGTCCAGGATGGTGAGGCGAAACTGCTCCCTGGCGTGGGTGATTGGCCATAGTCGCGGAAATATGCCAACGTTAAATAAACAAAACACACACACACATACACATATATTTGTTAAATTTTCCATGTTATTTGATCAATTCTACCATACGCTCTGCCATAACGCACTTACTGCTTCAATACATATATATATATATATATATATATATATATATATATATATATATATATATATATATATATATATATATATATATATATATATATATATATATATATATATATATACATTTTGTTGCGAAACTGTTCCTACCGGATAGCCAGTTTGCTCAGCCTAAGCGAATTATCATTGGATGAAGAAGAATAGGCCTTCCAATATGGTATTTAATAACAAAAACTAGGCGATTTAAAATGAAAAGTAGTGACTGCCGCGTATGTAGAGTTAAATAAAGACTCGATGTATAGCGATATCCGCGGTTACACAATTACATAAGTATCGTAAAATATGCATTCATTAAAAGGTATACCGCTAAAAAGGTGACAGGTTACTTAAAAAGTGTATTTTTTAAAGCATTTTTCCATTCAAATTAACTTTAAAGACAATGTAAATAGACAATATAAACGTTTAAAAAACAATTTAGAATTAAATAATATATGGCAAACCCGTAAAAATTGCAGATTAACGTGTTCAAAAAATAACTATGTGAAAATGGCAGAATTAAAATGGATTATTTTGACACAACTGTTTAAACTTTATTATGTTACATACAGAAAACTGAGTTTATTTCACTCGATCGCCCCCCTTCACCCCTCATTGCTTGCGTTCTTCATGTCCGTCTCCCCCTTTTTAAATCATCAAAATCCAATATTTTTCAACGCCACACCTTCATCCGTTTACTGTCAAAATGTTATGCTTTTTTTTCCTTGCTACTTTAGTAATGTAGATTAGATTTTTACAATTAAACGTTATTCTGACAGTAGAGCACATGTTAAAATAAATGGCGCTAACTGTTAAATAAGTGTTTTATTAACAAATTGTTAATTTCTTATGAGTTTTCTAATATAACATTTAAACTTAAACTGGGTATCTCAGAGAAATTAGTTTACTATTCTTCTAGTAAGTATACAGTTACCTAGCTGGAAACGAATCTACCCAACTGAATTATCATTCAAATTTCGATACCATTCTACATTCGTCGGGACACTACTTTCAACTTTAGTACTTTGAAAAAAATCCTGTTTAAAAAGGTGTATCTGCTAATTCAACTTAATATACCTCTTCACGACTTTGGGCCATTCAATTTTTTGATTTTCCATCGAAATATAATATACATGTTTGCAATTAAAAAAAAATGTGGACGCAGCAGGTATTTTGTGGTACCGAATTTTCATCAAATGCTTTAAATTTGAATAGGTTCATTTGCTATTGACCTATAAGCTTCATTGGTCGGGAAACCAGTTTTTTTGGGAACTTTTTAAGTTTATTTTCTGGAATTTTTTTTACATTTTCAACGAATAAAGTTATTTTGATGAAATATGGTATATTGTTTCGCCTATACAGGTTATACTGATAAGCAAATTTGATGCCTGCTTTCTTTAAAAAACACATATTTGCTACTCAAAAGATTTTTCTGAAAATTCATTACCAGAACGCACTTGCTGCGTCCAGACTTTTTTATCTATGATGAACCATTGAATTCTGCAAGGTATCTATACATATTAAGAACGGTTGTCAGTGACTTCTTGGAAGATCTCCCACTAGAAGAGTATAGGAATTGTTGCTAGCAGTACCATTTTTAGTCAGATAACCAGTCGAAACGTTCAAAATGCCTTATGTTAGTTTGACACTGTCAGTTTTAATTGCCATGAAAATTAAATTGTGTACTAGTGTAAAAGTTGAAATATTTTTTTTTAGTTAGATGCCTTTTCCTGGGAAATCTTGAAGATATATATATATATATATATATATATATATATATATATATATATATATATATATATATACATGCTATATCATTTGAGAGAAAATTCAATCACTCTTTAATTTTTTAGGTAATATATAGGGGTTCCATTTGAAAAAACAGTTTTTTTTGTCGTTTTTCCATGTAGCAGAAAAGGTAATACTTTTCAAGCACCTGTATAATATAGGATCGATTTCACTATTGGAATGAAATAATTGTACTATCCTTAAACAACAACCACAATTTTAGCTTCACGGGATGCAGGAATAGAAAATTATTAAGGTTTAATCATTACTTTTAGTGAATTTTCGTAGAAAAAAATCACTAATTGCGAGAACCCAATTTTTGAATTTTGAAAAAAATTTTGTAAATGAGCTCGAACTAGGACCCCTAGAACACATATCCGGAGTCAGTTTCAATTTTTATATGTTAAAATTTGGCATGTACCTTTCTTTTGTAAATGGCTTGGACAAGTTCCTTATTTAGGAAAATCGGATGAGGTTTCCCGGAAAAATTTTGAGTTTTCATTCGAAAAAAATTTTTATCTCAAAAACTAAAAAAACTCTGATAATCAAATTTGGTAGGTAAGTTTGTGATATAAAAAGTAAACTACACACCAAAATTTAGATTTCTATGTTACAAGAAAAAAAGTTGTAATAAAATATTTTGTGCCAGATCATTTCTATGAAAATTCCCTACCATAACGCACTTGCTGCCTCCAGGCTTTTATTATTATTTATTATTTTTTCATGACTGAGTTTGGCTTCAAAAAATATTAAAATTAATTAATATCTGGGAACCACCACCGATATGTATAGGAACATATTGGGAGAAAGTTTCTTAAATTAGACAAGGAACTCGAAAAAATATAATATACAGGGTGGTCTCTTCAAAATAACAGAGCTACTACGACATTTCAGTAGAAGCGGCAACACCGGGTAATTAAGAATATTCTGGATAGATGGAGCATACTTGATTATGGTACCAGCTAAAGTTTCAGAGCGATCCTATGTTTTATATACGTCTAAGGTACCATCGACCGTAGGACACTCTGTATAGCTTGATTGAGATCCTTGATATCAGCTCGTTTAAAATTGTAATATTTAGATAAAGAACTAAAAATTTGTCTGCTTTAACCTCTGTTATGTTCAAATATATCATTAAGACTCAATAGCGGAATATCATCCTTAACAAAGGAACAATAGTCACTACTTAATACTAAATTAAGCATTAGTATTAAGTACTGAAACAGATTGCAAAGCTTATAAAGTTTTTGAGTAGTTCCCATTTCGTATCGCATAAAATTTCATAGATCAAAAGGATGGGTTTTAGGTAAAGAAACTAAATAATTAAATATTATAAGAAATAAATACGCCAAAGCTATGGTTATTATTTTGCTTGTCATAGACGATTGTAAAAATAATACTTTAACAAATGCTAAATCTAATTTGAAGTCGACGATCGAAATAATCTTTGAAGAACGCTGACAAATTGTCAAATGCAAATACGTTTACGATTTTTTTGATATATTGATTGTTTGGTTACAACAACTTTGGTCATTGGCTTACTTATTTATCTCTCTCGCTTTTACTTAACTGTTTATACTACATACTACTTGGTTCCGCAACTAGGTGGCAGCACGTCCACCACTCAGTATTTTAAGGCTGGCTATACTATAGCCGTATTACTTTTGGTGCATTTTTGCTACAATTAGTATGCCGTACTGAAGAGCTCTAATGAGAGCGAAACTGGTCTACGGTTCTAATTGTTGCGAGAATGCATCTAGTCTTACATACTTTGTCCTTATATTGGGGTAGAAATGGGCCAGGGCTGACAATTTTCTAAATTGTTAGTTAGTTGTATACAGTCTCTATTTTTTAACACTTTGTGTTATTTGGAGTTGGCGTGACAACATACTACTTGGTTCCGCAACTAGGTGGCGGTACGTCCACCACTCACTTAGTATGGTAGATGTATCATTGTAGTTTTTCGCCAGAAGCTTTAACATTAACCGACGTTATGCTATTGTTTTTAGACAAAGTGAATGTCTACAGGTTCCACTACTCGAGGGTGCGTAAATCTGTCATTCGTGTACCATGCAGTGTTGGGTACGTTAAAGATATCTACCCTTTTCACAAAAAGGAAGGGGTCTAGAATTATTATTTTTTGGTGATGAGATATTACTATTGCCTATTGCCTGACGATGGTACCATGCAGTGTTGGATACGTTAAAGGTATCTACCCTTTTCACAAAAAGCAAGGGGTCTAGAATTATTATTTTTTGTGGTGATGAGATGTAACTATTGCCTATTGCCTGGCGATGGTGATTGACCAGAGTCGGAAATATAGCAACAAAATACATACATGCAACCATGATCATAACATTTTTATTAAAGTTTGCTCTAAAAAGGACTTGCTGCGTCACAACTTTTAACCGATTTTCATTTTTAAAAATCGTTTATAGAGCGGTGAAGACTCTAAATTCCAAAAGAACGCGAATTAGAACAGCATTTGTAGCATTACACACTAGCGGGGGTGACATTTACACCTTAATTTGAACAGTCAAGGTGGCACTTTTTTTATTCTCTATTCAAAGGTGCAATTTTAGAATCCACCGATTAGTTTTTTCTTCTGGTATTAAGTTTTTATATTATGCATGGATTTTGTTTTTGTTTTATCTATTTATTTATATTTTTTAGCTTATATATAAATTGAGAGGATGGGGACACACGCTTCATGTCTTAAGGGTCAGGCGTCTGTCTAGTCAGCTTTAAGCCGCATAAACAAATAAGGCCCGCTTCCCGGATGTTGAGTATATAAATATATATAAAGTCGGAAACTCACCTCTGATATGGGTTCCATTGACTCAAATTGGCGCTCATTTAAATTAAAAATTCGAAAATTCGTTACTACCGTTTTCTTTATGAAAATTCGCTAAAAACGTTAAGTAATTGATGTTGTCCTCACTTGTTGAAGCCGCTCCATACTAAATACAGATGTAGAGACATTTTCTCTGCCATCACAAGTGCTTGCTTTCTTCTCTGCAACCGGTTTTGCCTTTTACAACATCGTCAGGTAGGGAATAATATAGAATTACTTTTCTTCTACCTCACGATGCCGTAAAATGCAAAACCGGTTGCAGAGAAGAAAATAGGCCCTTGTGAAGCCAGAGAAGAAGTCTTCATATCTGTATTTAGTTAGAAAAAACCTTGTGAAAGCTAATTACCTAACTAAAATATTTATTTACGTACCTACAATATTAACCGGAGAAACTTATTCAGCTCCTTGTAATAAATAAGGATCTTGCCGATATCTCTTTAAAAGTAAAACAAAAACGTTTGTGCAAGCCAAATTTATTCAATTATATGTGTTTTTAGTGAATTTTCGTAGAAAAAATCACTAATAGGAATATCACGACTTTTGAATTTTTAATAAAATTTTTGCAAATGAGGGCGAACTAGGACTCCTAGAACCCATACCCGGGGTCAGTCCCAATTTTTATATGTTTATATATATATATATATATATATATATATATATATATATATATATATATATATATATATATATATATATATATATATATATATACCACACCGATAACTAAAAAAATAATGGGCCAATTTGGCATGTACCTTCCTTTTGTAAATGGCTTGGATAAGTTTGTTAGTCAGGAAAATAGAACGAGGTTTTCCGGGAAAATTTTGATTTTTCATTCAAACAAAATTTTTATTTCAAAAATTAAAAATGCTATGACAACCAAATTTGGTAGGTAGGGTAACGATATAAAAAGTAAACTATACACCAAAATGTAGATTTCTATAAGAAAAAAAAGTTATAATAAACTATTTTGTGCCAGATCATTTCTATGAAAATTCACTACCATAACGCACTTGCTGCGTCCAGGCTTTTACTTTTTGCTAAGCAATAAGTTTTGAATGCAAATCTTCTTTAAGTTATCCGCAAAACATATGGTTCCCTTAATATGGCGGTCAGTATATCACTTACGTATGAATATTTCTTCGATGAATCATAACAACCTCAGTTTCCGCCAAAGGCAACTGCTTCATCCCAATTGAAATTATTTATATCAGCTGTTTACTGATACAAGTGTAAATTAATTGAATATAATCCAAACATTAAAATATCAATGACGCTTAACTAAAAAAATTATTTATAGACAAGATTTATGAGTCTCGCATATAAAATTATAATATATTAGATGATTTATTTACTTTCAAAACATCTATATTTGTTCCTAAAGCTTAAATACAGTGCGAGTTTGTTTGAGTAAATTCATTTAATTACTTCCACATAGTCAGAGTATCGGTAGCTCAGTGGTAAGAACGTGTGCCTTTGAACCGAGGGGTACTGGGTTAGATCCTAGGGTTCTCCTTCCACTTTTACACAACATACTGTACAATTAACATCAACCGAGTTTGTGGCATTGTATTTGAGCAACTTGAATGTCTGCACGTTTCGCCCTTCGGAGGGGGCGAAAGCCGTCGGTCACGTGTCCATGCGATGTTGGGCACGTTAAAGATCCCTACCCTCCTCACAGAAAGGCGGGGTTCGGCAAAATTTCTAGGCTAGTGAGGTGAAACTGCTCCCTGGCGTTGGTGATTGGCCATAGTCGCAGAAATAGACCGACGTTAAAGAAACTAAACACTTCCCAATCGTCAATACGTGTGGAGGTATGGCACCGCTGACAGAAATTTAAAAAAAAAACTTTCGCTTAAACGTCGTACAAAGTGTCAAACAAATAGAAAACATGATTTGGGAACTTTTGTTTGTCTGTCGGTCTGTATGTCTACCTCTTAGTAGCCACGATAACTTTAGAACTAATTAAAATATCGTCTTGAAATTTGGTATATAGTTAGCACATGACAAACGAAAGGCTCGGATTGTTTTTAGGTAAGTCTGCTCCAGGGGTAAGGAACGAATGGGGGGTGATTTTTGGTGAAAATTTTCATTTTTTCGTTAAAACTCAAGTAATATAACGTTTCACGGCTTGTAAAAACTTTCAATTTCGTCACTTATATGGTAGTTTGTGAAGAAATTGAAGTAGGGGTTGAATGTGAGAAGGTTGAATATCGGTGACAGAAATTTCGAAATTTTTGTTGCTAGGAAAAAGTCTCAAACATATAGAAAATATTATGTCGGATCGAATTTTTTTGTCTCTCGGTCGGTCGGCCTGTCGGTCTGTCGGTCTGTACTTATGTCTGCTAGTAGGCATAATAGCTTTATAACGAATTGGTATAACGTCATCCAATTTAGTTACAGTTAGCGCCTGACCAACGCACGGTTCGGGTTGTTTTTGGGCAAAACCGTTCCAGGGGCTTCAGGGTTTGTGCATTAGAAAACATGCGATTTCATCGCTCATCTAATATTCCGTGATGAAATTGGAGTAGGGTTTGAATGTGAGGGGGTGAATATGAATTATGTTTTGAAAGAATATCACATTATATTATCAAGTGTACGGAGAGTTTAGTTCCTCCTTTTTTAGCGAATTTTTTTTATTTAATTCGCTTATAGGATAAGTTTGTTAGCCAGGAAAATCGAACCAGGTTTTCCCGGAAAATTTTGTGTTTTCTTTATAAAAAAATTCCTATCTCCGGAAGTAACAAAGTAAGGGTACGCGTGTTTGTATTATAAAGAGTAAACTCTGTACCAAAATCTAGGTTCTTATCTTTAAAGACAAAGAAGTTATGGGCAGTTAAAGCAACAAATTTTCCTCAAAACGTCAAACTCGCAATTTTAAACGTCAAAATTGGCAGTGTTTAGGCAAATGTGAAACAAATACCGTTCGTGAAAAGAAAATGTTGCAAGAAGAGTGTTCTGCAAACCCTTAAGTTTCAGATTGAACCGTCATTGCCCTTCATTTTACTAAAATATTTACAGAATATCCATTTCAAATAGACCCTTTCTCTGATGCTTTGGCTGTCAGTTTAGTTAAGTTTGGTGGCTTTTTGGATATTTATTTGTAGGTTTAGTGAAGTTTATGGTTTAACGGTCGATAATTTTTTAGCTAATTATCGTAGAACAAATTCGTTAATGCATTTTTGCATTTTTGTAGAAATATGATGCATTGTGCCTTTTGGTAGCGAATTTTCGGTAAATTTGCAGTTTAGCTCCCGAACGCTTTTCAAAACACTGTTTTCAGAAACCTACCTAGGGCCTCCCTGAATCCACAAACCCCAAGAAAAATTTCTTGTTCATACCCCCCAAGGAAGTTACGGGACCAGGAGTGAGTAGGGGTGCATAATTTTTTTTAGCTAAATTTCATAGAACAAATTCGTTAATGCATTTATGCATTTTGTGTCGAAATATTATGCGTTTTTAAGAAAAAAATCTGGACGCAGTAAGTGCGTTTTGGTAGCGAATTTTCGGTAAATTTGCAGTTTAGCTCCCGAACGCTTTTCAAAAAACTGTTTTCAGAAACCTGCCTAGGCTCCACCCCCCTGGATCCACAAACCCCAAGGAAAATTTCTTGTTCACACTCCCCAAGGAAGTTACGGGACCAGGAGTGAGTAGGGGTGTATAATTTTTTTTAGCTAATTTTCGTAGAACAAATGCGTTAATGCACTTTTGCATTTTTTATCGAAATATGATGCGTTTGTAAGAAAAAATTCTGGACGCAGTAAGTGCGATTTGGTAGCGAATTTTCGGTAAATTTGCAGTTTAGCTCCCGAACGTTTTTCAAAAAACTGTTTTCAGAAACCTGCTTCCATCCCCCCTCCCCCCATGGGTCCACAAATCTCAAGACAAATTTCTTGTTCACACCCCCCAAGGAAGTTACGGGACCAGGAGTGAGTAGGGGTGCTGAGCGGGGTAGGTAGTAAAAAGGAAATATGATCAGAAAATTCGAATAAAGCGGGCTTGAAAGCTGTCTTTTTCACATCTTGAAGCCATATCCCCCTTAAACCCTGCCTACCCCGCACACCACCCCTATTTACTGCCAGTCCCATAACTTCCTTGGGGGGTGTGAGCAAAAAAATTTTCTTGTGGTTTGTGCATCCAGGTGAGGTCCTAGTAATGTTTCTGAAAACAATTTGTTGAAAATCGTTCGGGAGCTAATCTGCAAATTTACCGAATTTTCATTAAATCCTTCAAATTTCAATAACTCAATTTGCTATTAACGTAAGCTTTCTTGGATAGAAAACCAACATTTAAGTTTATTTTCGGAAAATTTTTGTATATTTTCAAACCATAAGTAATTTTGATAAAATATAGTACATTGTTTCTACCACATAGGCTATACCGGTAATCAGATTGATGCCTGCTCACATTTGTATTAAAAACATTTTTATGGAAATTCACTTCCATAACACATTTGCTGCATCTAGACCTTTGAAAAATGTTTATATATTTTCAAACAATAAACTTATTTCAATGAAATATGGTACATTGTTTCTACTATATAGGCAACCAAGTTTGATGCCTGCTTTCATCAAAGAAATACATTTGCTATTAAAAATATTTTAAAGAAAATTCGCTACCATAACGCACTTGCTGCGTCCAGAGAAATTTATATTTGACCATAAAATTAGTTTGGGTGATGAACTGAATATAGAACTTGTGTGATGTCATACAAGTAAAAGAATAGCAGAATAGCAGAATAACTCTGAAAGTTCAAGCCGCTGAGAAAAATATTCCAGACCAGGATTTTTTCCTTGCTGTCTGATGGTGACCTTTGATTTGATCTTGGCAATAACTTTCAAGGTCAAGTCAAGGTCAGCTTTATATTTTCCATAAAATTCAAGTAGGGGTTGATCATGTAGGGGTGAAACATTAAGTTGTTTTGTAATTAAGCAATCGACATCAAATTTGATGCACAAGTTACTGTTCACAATCTGATAGTCTCGATTATTTGTGGGTAAGATCGCCTTAGAAAGAAGGAAAGAAATAGTGGGTTAATTGGAGATACTGACACTTTACTAGTAAAAATAGAGTATTGTATGGCTTCAGAAGTTTATAGGTACAGGAATACGAATATTTTCTATGTGGTCAAGTCATGGAAACTAAATTCATTTCATGAGAATGTGTTTCTGCGGAGAGTAAATTATCACAGCTATGTGGAAGTTATGACTCAATTTGCAGCACAATTGAATATAGCTTTGCTTTTCAAAAATGTTTGGGCACTTCAGCTTCACATTACGGTCATATGTCAACTCATACAAAACATATGCGTTTCAAATTATTCTTTACCTTAAAATCAAAGTTTTTAAGATGAAACTGGCACATATTTGAGAGTTGAAAACACGAATAAGGAATAAGTGTAGGCTAATTACACCCAAAGTAATTAGAAATGTTTAAAACGAGTTTCAATTACGCTTAGGATGCTGCCAAGTAATGACTAGGCAACCCTTTGAGCATAGTTAAAGAATATTAATATTATTTATTTTTATTTTTAAAATAATAAAATATTTTTTTAAAAATGGAAATCAATAAAAATTTGAACTATTGTGGTTTCTTCACATGCACTTTAAAAAGAGTAGACAAAAAACTAGGGTTACCATTTAAAAAGTTATAGATCACGTCATATCCCAAATTTGGGGCACAGTATATATTTTGAAAGACCGCATCTCAAAAAATCGAACGACGTGCCCGAGCAATTTTTGAAGAAGCCGTTTTTAATTAAATGGATTTATTCTAAGGTAAAAACTCGGATTACACACACACACAGATATATATATATATATATATATATATATATATATATATATATATATATATATATATATATATATATATATATATATTAGAGACTTAGACATTACTATTTGTTAGTGAATTTTTATTTTAAAAAATTCACTAATAGAGAGGTATCGATGGTAAGACTTTGCAAAAAAAATTTCAAATGAGCGCGATTTAGGACCCCTAAATCTCATATCCGGGGACAGTTTTAATTTTTATATGTTTATATATATATATATATATATATATATATATATATATATATATATATATATATATATATATATATATATATATATATATATATATATATATATATATATATGTATCCGTCTGATAACTCAAAAAATAATTAACAGATTTCAATAAAACTCGGCAAGTGCCTTTCTTTTATTAATGGCTTGGATGAGTTCCTTAGGCAGGAAAATCGGACGGGTTTTTCCGGGAAAATTGAGTTTTCTTTCAAAAAAAATTTTTTTCTCCGAAAATAACAACGCTGATTAAATGAAATTTACTATATATGTTGCCTTGGGAGAGGACTTACTACGTACCAAAATTCAACTTTCTCAGTTTATAGAAAATTGACTTATTAAAATTTTAAAGATTCTGTTGAAACAATTTTTTTCTCCAAAAATTACAAAGTTATTTTAATAAAATTTGGTGGATATCTTGTCCTAGGAAATACCTTACTACTTACCAAAATTAAACTTTCTAAGATTATGAAAAACTGAGTTAATCAAATTTTTATAGCTCACTGCAGTGTTAAAATCAATGGTATTTTCCTCACTATTGTAAACACGTGTGTCGTGGACTGACCGAATTCATTCCCAGTTGCTATTGATCTACTCATATTCTCTGAATATGTTAGAAACGTGGTATCTACTTCATTCCAAGTCACTATTAACCGACTATTTATGAAATCAAATAAGTAAATTAAATCGATTGTCATAAAATATGTAGTGTATTAAAACTAAGGGAAAAAGAAATAAAATATATATAACTGTGCACATTTTGGTTATATTTTAGGGTGTGCAGCGCACACCTAGCTCACTAGGAGAAATCGCCACTGTTTGAGAGAGGTATTGTCAAAGCATAATATCTTATTAAAGTTCATTTGTAATTAGGTTTAATTTTTATATGTTTATATATATATATATATATATATATATATATATATATATATATATATATATATATATATATATATATATGTATGTATGTATGTATGTATGTATGTATCCGTCTCATAACTCAAAAAATAATTAACCGATTTCGATGAAACTTGGCAAGTGCCTTTCTTTTATTAATGGCTTGGGTGAGTTCGTTGTTCAGAAAAATCGGACGGGGTTTCCCGGAAAAATTTTGAGTTTTCTTTCGAAAAAAATTTTTTTCTTTGAAAGTAACAAAACTGTTTTAATGAAATTTACTATATATGTTGCCTCAGGAGAGATATTACTACATACCAAAATTCAACTTTTTAAGTTTAGAGAAAATTGAGTTATTCAAATTTTAAATTTTCTTTCGAACAAAATTTTTTTCTCCGAAAATTACAAAGTTATTGTAATTACATTATGTGGATATCTTGCCTTAGGAAAGGCCTTACTACGTATTAAAACTAAACTCTCTAAGTTTATAGAAAATTGAGTTATTTAAATTTGAAGCATTTAATAAAAATTCACTACCATACCGCACTTGCTGCGTCCCGAGTTTTTTTAAACTATGATCGTCATTTCTGTTTAATACTGTTGCGCTTCTAAAATGGATTAAACACATAATTAATTTCCTGAAAGTGTAGTTTTGTTTGAGGTAAAATAATAAAAAATATAAACTCAACTTTTCCAATTTTGTCCTTATTTAATGAAAATACAAAGCAAATAAATACATATATCTTCAGTCATTTTTTTTCAGTCGTAATTAAATCTCACAATAATATAAATGAGTTGTGTATAATAACAAGGAACTAAGTATTGCGTAGATTAAAAACACTATATGCACAACCAAACACAGTTCGGGGAATATTAATTCTTAACAATTATTGCTATTATCTTTTAAAAAACTATTTGATAAGTATACGGGTTTGAAAACAAACCAAATCAATGCATTTTAAAGTCTTATACTGTAAAATTTAAGGTTAATTTTACGAAGAATACACTTCTAACAATATTAATGTTAATACTGTACAATAAATACTAGTGCAGATGAACATATAAAACTTACATTGCTACAGGATTTTTATCTGCTTTTATAAAATATATGTAACTTAAAGGGATATAATTGCACCGGCCACTTTTTCACTTAAATTCTTCTTCCTCCATACCATCCATGCCAACGTTTTCCCTTTCCGGCACATCAAAGGCTTGTCTCTTTCTTCGTGATAATGGCTTCTGACTTTCTTCGGGAACAGGCAAGTCTACGTTGTCTTCTTCGCAAGCAAAATCTTTATTCTCCATATTTTCACTCATTCTGTATATGTAGATTGGTTTGTTTTGATGTTTTGTGAATTTGGGGAATTCGTGCCGATAAGATAAACGGTGTTTATGTTTCTACAGCCTCAGCTGGCGTTACTCACTGTGGAATGAGAAATAATGAGAATACCCTGGATTTATATTGAATGCTTGTTGACAAAACGATAAAAGTGATTAGCATGAGAATGAAACAGAACACTGGATACTTGCAGACACAGCAACTACGTGATATTTTGACTTAATTTTGCGGCCAACACTAACGACAATGTAAGCACTTTAAATGTGCTCGTTACTTATACTTACATTGTATTAATATATTTATACTAAGAATTCCAATATTAGTCATAGAGTTAAGTAATGTAGGTATTTTAATTTTTAAATTGCCTTAAATCGAATTAGGATATTGTGCCATGACTGCTTTTCATAGTTCTCATGATGGTGCGGGTTATTTTTGTATCGCGTTGTGGATCGTTGCTTTTACGTCAATGGAATTAAGTAAATTATTCATTTAAACTGATTTCTAGATCATCGTCACATTGTGAAGGCGACGTCGCATTATCGTCTCTACTATGACTCACTGAATTACGCAGTTATTTTCATTCATTGTAGGTACTTTTAAAAAGTAAATAGTTTAAATTAAGGACTTTAAAAATGTTAAAAAAAATTCAATACACTACATAACACAACATAATTTAATGTGTATCATAAAAGAGTTCGAAATCGACAAAATATCAAGAGGTAACGTATAACAGCCCCTAAACGACTTACATAACTGTGCTAACAAAAGAAAAAATCAGTGGCGCACAGGTTTTCTTTTCAAATTATTGCAGTGATAGCACATACGCACGGCCATGATGAAGCTGTCCACGCATTTTTAGCAATAAAATATGTAGTAGTTAAAATAACTTTCACTATTCAAATTTTGTTGGAATTGCTACAGTCATTTTGGAGAAATTTGGAAACAAAAAAGAATAAAAAATCTTTAACACCTTATAGCTACAAAACGAAGCAAAATCAGAACTATGTGGATATGAAACAAAGCCTGGACGCAGCAAGTGCGTTATGGTAGTAAATCTTCATAGACATGATGTGGCAGTAAACACGTTTTTAGACTGAATGCTTTATTGTATGATAGTGATCTAAATTTTAATGTATAGTTACTTTTTTATACAGTAAACCTACGTACCAGATTTGGTTATTGTAGCTTTGTTATATTCGGATATAAAAAGTTATTCCGAAACAAAACCCAAAATATTCTCGGAAAACCTAGTCCGATTTTCCTGGCTAACAGACCTATTCAAGCCACTTACAAGAGGAAGGTATCTGAAAATTTCATTTAAATCAGTCTAATTTTTGAGCTATCGGTCTGATATTTTCCTTCCTCCCCCAAGGCTCGTCCGCGGCTTTGCCGCCCTGATAGCACTGCAGCATTTGGCTTATTGTGCATTTCGTTAGTCTTTTTACTCCACCCATTCCAAAATCATGATGTTTCTACCGTATAGAGTGAGAGTTCTGTGGCTCTCCCACTTCCTCCTAGGTTGCATTCTCGGGGCTCACCCCTACCCCTTGACCAACCGTCCACCTTTCCACCACTTTCAATGCTGTCTGCATGCGCTCCCACACTGACTGTGTAACCTTTCCTCGGACTATGATGACAGTCTCGTCCGCATAGCCCTCTACATCATACCCCCCTCCTGGGAAGCTCCCTAGCAGGCCGTTCACGACTAGGCACCAGAGCAAGCGAGACAGAACGCTCCACTGCGGACACACCGCCGCGACCCCCACTAGCAGAGTCCATCCTGCGAGTGAGGTGAAAACCGCCCTGTCCCTGAGCATGGAACCGATCCGAATGAGGTGTTGCTGAAGGCCCCCTCTATGTCTAAGAAGGACCCCAGCGCCGCACCCTGTTCTCCAGTTTCAGCACCAGTTGGTACAGTGCTGTTTCTGTTGAGACTCCTGCTCTGATATCGGAAAGGTAAAATTTATGTATAATATTATGTGCGACAAATAGATTAAATTAAATAAAATAAAGTATATATATATATATATATATATATATATATATATATATATATATATATATATATATATATATATATATGTATATGTATATATATATATATATATATATATATATATATATATATATATATATATATATATATATATATATATATATATATATATATATATATATATATATATATATATATATATATTTGTGTGTGTGTGTATGTGTGTATGTATGTATGTATAGAATCGAACCACGGCCACATGTTTTTTGAGGCACCTCTATACATGTGGACACATTTCTACGGTAAAGCTCCATATCAGTTATTATACAAGATACCAGAAAATATTGTATACGTTAATTATAGGGTTAATTGAGGTGCATCTTATAAAATTATTTTGACAATCACAGGTGGCCCATAAGTCATTCGAGATGCAAATTTTCATCAGTTTCATTTTGTAATCGAACATCCCTTATAGGCATTATTGCATTTTTCATAGAATAATAATGCATGTTTGTAAGGAAACAAAATGATAGCGTTCATTGTCTTGGAGTTATTTCAATTATTTTGCAGCTTGTCACATTTTTGGCACATATAAAAAATAATGATGCGGCGTTTTATCTAATAGATAGCGGAGTCCCATGAAAATTTTTATACTTTTTCAAACAATCCATTTATTTTGATGAAATATGGTACATTGTTTCTATTATTTAGATTAAACTGGTCACCAAACCTGATTCATGCTTTCATTAAAGAAGAAATTTTTCCTCCTGAAAACATTTTTCTGAAAATTGACTACTATAACGCACTCGCTGCATCCAGACTTTTCTCAAGGTCACATTTCAGGAAGCGTTTATTCTCTTATGCTTTTTCAAAGTCCAGCTTTTTGCCATACCTTATAATACACCCTACGTATGACCTCTTCCTAAAGGACAGCTTAAATGTTACGATATTTTGCTGCTGAATGCTTGTTTGCCATCGCGCTTTTCCGTCTCAGTTCTCTGCCACATTAACAAACGTAGACATTTGTTTTTATTCAAATTGTTGGTAGTTTAGCTTGATATCCTGCTTCATCTCCTATCCCTATGTTTGTTTTCGTCATATTGATTTTTGAATTCATCCTTTTTAAAACACCATCTAGCCTACTGAGCACGATCTGTAATTATTTTTCCATTTCACCTCTAAGATGTCATCCGCTTATGTAATTTAACTTTTATCTATTTATTTTCATCCTTGCTGTCTTTTACTTTAGCCTCTTTGCGCTTTCTTCGATAAATTAAAAAAATGTGACCATAATGAGAATGTACTTTCCCTCTTATTTTACTTTATATATATATATATATATATATATATATATATATATATATATATATATATATATATATATATATATATATATATATATATATATATATATATATATATATACATTTATATAATGCTTAAAAAAATTCATAATGGCCGACGTTCACTCTTGTCTTGTGGTTAAATTACCGTTTTATATTGATTGGATTACATCATGAATCGATTTTCCGGCACATTCGGGTGCACTGTTGTTGGACCTCTGGAACAATAGATGAAAATTCAACTTTGTCAACCTGTGTATAGTTCTGAATCTAATTTTCCAATAGCTAGAAAAATTTGCCCCTGAAGATGGCTACTATGTAGCCGAAACGCGTAGGGTTTAACAATAAATGTTTGCTGTCTGAATCAGAAGCCTTTTATTGAGTTACCAATTAGTGTAAATGAAATGTATTATTTGTATGTACATATAAAAATATTAACGGATGATAAATATGGTTTCTAGCGTCTCCAATTGGCACCCATTTGAGGAATTTTATTATATTTGTGACCTCTCCATTAGCCATTGTTTAAACTAAAATTCTCTAAACCAATATCAGGTGTGCCTATTATTATAAAAAAATGCTAATCTACAAAACGTTGAACTTTTTTACAGCATAACCGATTTACAAAGTCATTATTTTTAGTGAATTTTCTTAGAAAAAAATCACTAATGAGGAGATCTCGACTTTTGAATTTTGAAAAAATTTCTTCAAATGAGCGCGATCTAGGACCCTTAGTACCCATATCCGGGGTCAGTTTCAATTTTTATATGTTTATATATATATATATATATATATATATATATATATATATATATATATATATATATATATATATATATATATATATATATATATATATATATATATATATAAACATATAAAAATTGAAACTGACCCCGGATATGGGTACTAAGGGTCCTAGATCGCGCTCATTTGAAGAAATTTTTTCAAAATTCAAAAGTCGAGATCTCCTCATTAGTGATTTTTTTCTAAGATATATATATATATATATATATATATATATATATATATATATATATATATATATATATATATATATATATATATATATATATATATATATATATATATATATATGTATGTGTCACACCGAAAACTTAAAAAATCATTGCCGGTTTTGATAAAATTTGGCACGTGTCTTCCTTTTGTAAGTGTCTTGGATAAGTTTGTTAGCCAAGAAAATCGGACCAGGTTTTCCAGGAAAATTTTGGGTTTTCTTTCGAAAAAAAATTTTATCTCAAAAAATAGGAAAGCTATGGTAACCAAATTTGGTACGTAAGTTTATAACATTAAAAGGAAACTATGTACCAAAATCTATATTTCTATGTTAAAAGAAAAAAAAAATTATAAAAAATATTTCGTGCCAGATCATTTCTATGAAAATTCACTACCATAACGCACTTGCTGCGTCCAGACTTTTTCTTTATATGCAAATATAAAACAGATAAGGAATTAATCCTTAAAATGGATACAGATGTCTAATTCTTATCATGACTTATCTACTTTGTCTTAATTACCTTCATTAATTTATAACTATAATAGGAAGTATACTGCAAACAAGTGGTATTGTTAGATATTGTTTTTTAATTGTACAGTAACCCATTGTTTTGCACATAGAGGGCAGGTTATTGTAATAAAGAGTAACGGCATTAATAAATGATATAGAATATCTAATAGGCAAACAGACGGTGCCACAGTGAATGATTTAATTAATATGTTCCTCTGCTTTTACCATAGAACGGTAGCTTGTTTCGAGCTACAATAAGACTAATCTACCGTGTAATTCCTTATTATAAATTTGTTGTTTTTACAGAATTTTGTAAACTTAACGACGTTTGCATTATCAGTCAAAATAAACTTTACTGGAGTGCTACCACAAACAATATTTTTTTCTTATCAAAAGCAATATTGAGAGCAACTGGAATAGGTTATCATGATTATTTTCTATGACGCTACACCATTAGACGTAGGAAAAATTATAACAAAAGGTCTGTGCGCAGTTTTATTATTACTGGGTGTATTGATCAAGGGCCAGTGATGTATTTTTAAGATGGCCGCCGCAAACCACTTAAAGCTCCAAAACACCTGCAACTTCATTATTCTTAAGCGTGGAACATTCATTTTTCTATCTAACTTACTTAATACTTAAATGAGGGTAAAATACTTCACGAACGCTGATAGAAGCAAATCACACTAACTCCTGGATCAATTATTTGCGAATTGCAATCAATTGCCGATATTTGCAGTAGTAGGACACCCCAACTTTCAGAAGTCAGTTTATCTATACTTCCAGGAAATGGGTGAGTTGGAAATCCAAAACGCCGAAGTATACAGGATGTTTCAAAATAAGTCGCATGTCATCCGTCAACTAGTTTAAGGATGGTCCAGGCTGCGACCTCTTATTTGAGCAAAACTTATGAGGTCACTTAAAACCTCAGGCGGTTTAACCCATGTAAACAAAATTAAGAAGGATCAGGGTGCATTGTGGACGATTTAGCTCCCATTTTGCCTTAATAGAATATTGTCATGCACGACATTAATGAACTTATATACACCCAAAGGGAACAACACAAAGATTCAAATGTCCCAAAAATTAAAAGAGACACTTTGGACATTTAAAAATATATGCCAAGCTGTTATCATAGACGTTTTTTCTCTACTGGCTCTTTACAGAGGAATGTCATCAATGTTGTTGTGGCGAAAGACGACGTCAAAATGCGTGAGTACGAGCCAGCCGCAAGGAGCGTAGTGTTTGCTTTCAATAGGTTAACAGTGCACAGAAACATTCCACCACGCTTATTGGGGAGGACACTAAGCTGTTAAGTATTCTACATTGCCCTGAGGCGAATGGCGGGCCACTGTATTTTAGATCGAAAAATAATTTAAGATGCAAACGTGTATTACATCAATAACTTAGACTGCATTCTCGGGAGTAAAAAATGTACAAGTTGTTGTTTCTCAATGCATTCACATTCACATTCCACCTCGCGTATTAATGGTGCTGGTAAAATTCGGTATTCCAAAAGCATTGAAAAAATGCTGTGTCTTTCATTTCTATGCAACTACATTCACTTGACCAGACAAACACCCCGCTGATATAGTAAATCTTCTAAGTCAAGCTGTGGTCTTTACTTAGGGTGGCAACAGTGTAATTCCCTAAGCAGCCTTGCGTTACCAGACACTTATGAAATGGTCGCAATCAAATCATTTATCTACCCAGAGACTCTTTCTTCAACCTATTCTACCACCAAATTGCATTGTATATGTGTGTACTACCAGACCTTGATATGAACGAGTATGGCTGGTAATATGAATCCTGTGTACTGTGGGTGGGAACATGATGGCGATGGACCAGTAATGAAAATTATACACTGCCATTGTAAAACTGATTGCAATGGCAGCCGTTTCAGTTGCAGAACCGTTGATATAAGACGACTGTTCTTCGCTGAAAAATAAAATTACAAGAGTTTTGCCGGTTTTTATGGTTAGCTGGTGTCGGATTGAAAATAACTCACTTCCAGTTATCAGATTTTGGTAGACCTTGTGTTTGTCGATCACAACAACACCTTGTAATGACAAGACTAGTATACAGGCCTTTTTTTGGAATTTAACCCTAGGTCAAAGGTAATTTATTACTAAATTGAGCAATCTACACTCTGCAAGTGATTGATTGAAAGTCGTCAAATAAGTATTTGGCTGACATTAAGCCAGGATTTCAGCAAAGGGAATATTAGTTGATGTTTTAAGTTCTTGTATAGGTAATAATGCAACGTTAAGCATATTGGAGAGTAAACTTAAGTTTTTGTTAAAACCCCTCTATTGGTCTCTCATGTTTACTTGCTCATTCTAATGAATATGATTCGCTGTTACGTTCACATGTCCCTGCAGTGAATTTGTTTGTAATTTTCACTGGCAACGAATGAAATGACTGATAACATTTGCAGGATTTACGATCATAAAAACGAAGCTCAGGTTAATGAACTATTACAAGAGTTTTTGGTTACCAGTACAACCGATCTTTTGACATGGCTGCTAACGTAAGGAGCAGAATATTGCATTTCGTTTGAACATCCTTAATTATAAATTCACGAACTAACTGATAATATCCAATATTTTAGCGAGCTTGCTGACAGAGTACAATAATTTTACTGCAACCTGGAGCTAAAATGCCAAGGCTGATCGCATAATCGATAATCTTATGAACCGACTTGTTTGGGAAAATAGAAGACGGTGTGCGTAAAAAAAGAATTCACTGTTGCTTTCAAGTCATCAATTCAAAGTCTGGACGCAGCAAGTGCGTTATGCTAGTAAATTTTCATAGAAATGATCTGGCACCAAACATTTTTTTGAAATTAAATGTCTATAACTTTTTTTCTTGTAACATAGAAACCTAAATGTTGGGCACGTTAAAGATCCCTACCCTCCTTACAGAAAGGCGGGGGATCGGCAAAATTTCCAGGATAGTGAGGTGAAACTGCTCCCTGGCGTCGGTGATTGGCCATAGTCGCGGAAATAGGCCGACGTTAAAGAAACAAAACACACACACACACAAATATTAAAGTACAAATCTACTTAAACTCGGGTCACCTCTTCACAGTGGAAGTAATATTACAAGCCTTAATTTAGAAAAGTGCACAATGCAGTTCTTTTCCTGGTATTGTGATGTTATCTGTCTTACATAATTTTTATTTTAAATAATTACAATAGGTTAGCTGGGAAATAGGTAAAACAAACGCAACTACACATATTTATTTTTCTTTTTATTATGTGAGCTCTAAATTTATATTAATAACTTGTAGCACATATGCAGTGCATACATAAGCATAATAATATTGTTCGATTATTAAATATTAATAAAACATTGTAACGTAAAATAATAATTATACAATACTGTGAAGCTATTAAAAAGTTTATTAAGCTTCATTTAAATTCTTCTTCCTGTTGTCCGTCCATACCTGTGTCATCTCTTGGCGGAACCTCAAACACTTGTCTTTTTTTACGGCTGTGTGGCTTTTGACTTTCCTCCTGAGCTTCCTCTCCATTCTGATTCTCTTCCTGTGCTGAATAATCTGGACTATCCACAGCGTCACTCATTTTCAATGGTGTTTTCGGAGAAAATAATACAGGAACTTCCAGGTGTGTCTATCAGACGTCTACTAAAACAAATGAACTTGTTAACTGGTTGAAGGTCGATCTCGTTGCGATTCTAAATTAGGTTTTCAGTTAAGTCCGCATTACTTTCTGGGAAAATTAGAATACAAACAATGTGTGTGCATGACAGAATAGAAATATCTGACCACGCTAATGTAAAACCAGTTAATATTAGTATGCCAATATTGATTTAACGTTCAACATGATGTGTGCGCAAGAGAACTTGTACGATACTCCAAATATGTTTATTTGGTGTAGATACGAATTTAATTGCTTTTTGTTGCCTAAGTAAATAGATATAATACTAAGTGTTTTAGGCAAATGGTAATCATTAAAGATGCATTATACAAGGATGGTTTGTAAAGTTTGTGGCTCAACTCAAAGATTGAGTTCGCGCGACGAAATTTTAAAAACCATCTTACAGAATTTTCTTTTTATGTCCCATACGGCAGTGTACGGGAATCTGCTAATTTGTGTGAGTTTCATAAACTACAAAAGGAAACGTCAATGATTTGCAAAAATGTGAAAACTAAGCTGCGAGCAGTGAAAAGATATTCCAAAACTAAAAACACCTACGATTTCTCACAATTATCCATAAATTAAATCGACAGACTGCTTCTCGGTTTAAGTGCATCCCAGAAAACATTTTTGCCGAAATATGAATCTATCATTTTGCTCCAAGTCCAACTCCATTCATTCACAACCTACCCACGATTTAACCCAAGATATGGAATCATATACTTTGGAGTGTCATTTTCTTATACTCATTCTCCACATAACAAGTTTCTTTCTGCTTGTTCGCTTTTTAAAGTCTTTTTCATTCTGGACGACTTAGCTTTGACAGTTTGTATTTCTGAGCTTCATTTTTTGAATTTATTCTTCTAGGTCATCTTTATAAGACGTGCTGGTAATTAATAAAGATTTTTGGCTGCGCCTACTATATTCTTGCGTAATTTGATCCAGACATAAGTAGTGGTAAAATTTCAAACTAACTGCTGATGTTAAAGGCGTAGTCCCATTTATTGGTTCCTTATCATTAATATATTTCGCTCAGAGAATCTTATGATCTCCATTAATAGTACAGGTCGCCATATATTTAATTACTGAAATGTTGATATCTCTTGAGAGCATTAGGGCTCCACTTGCAAACTTAATCTGTAAGGACTCCTATGCACCGACCAGACGCGGTTGCCTTAAAACCATTCATAACATTATCAGCCGTGGCAGCTTGGCCATATGCTTTTTCTAACAATCCAGCTTCTTTATATTGTCTTACGCAACGACCAATACAGGTCAGGTCAAGTCAGGTCAGGCAGCAACATCAAAAGCTAACTTTTAAACCCCATTTATTGTTGACCCGAAGAGTCTATCAAAAAAGCCAGAAACGAGTTGTGCTAATAGCTTCACCAAACTTAGTGAGAATAAGAATGTAGGGATTCCTCCCATTTCTTTAGTAGAACCGTGTGCAATTTTATTGTAGTGTCAATAATGTCTTAGTAACGTTGCTTTTAAAACATTGAAACCCATTCCTCTAGATCCAGTTTCCATTATCTAAATCGTTGGTACACTATTCACCATATTTACATCGTTTAGACATCTGGAGATAACAATTTTCTTAATAAAACTGATTCCAGTTAATTAAGTTCCCAAAATTAAAGCTGGTTTTCTAAGTTGTACCAGGTTCAATTTGGGAAATTCGTTTAAGTTAAATTTTTGCATCTATGACATATTTCAAAACTCAGTCCAATATCCACAGTTCATAAGTAGCTGAAACTTTTGCAACACGGTTTAATACAAAATTCTATGTACATTAGCTTAAAATACTGGTTGTCGCCTGTGTTTTAACCTAATGACTGTTAATTTTTGACGCAAAGTGATTTTAGAACTGTGGTAAGTAATTTTCAACTTTTGTGTCCATAATTTTAATGTACATAGAATTTTGTATTAAACCGTGTTGCAAAAGTGACCTGACCTGACCTGACCTGCTATATATTTTAAACAACTGATGCAATATTAGTATTTCTCAAACACATTGGCAAGCTTCACTTTAATCACACCAGATGACCTACGTTTTTTAAAGACTTGATGATTCAGCAGTGGTCCAATTTAAGCAACAGTAGAATTTATCCAACCTTCCCCAACTTCATGCACCGTATTCGGCATATATGTTTGTGTACTATATTCCCATATAAAATTTATGGTTTGGCTATAAACATTTTTGTTTAGTTGGTAAGCTACATGCTTTCTGGACCGTCCTCGTACACCAAGGTTACACGTCTTAAGAGTAATTAACCCTGAATTAATTTATATCGCAATATAAGCAACACCAAACAATAAGCTTATCCAATTATATTTTTCAATGTAATTAATAAATATACGAAATAATTCAAGTGTATGTCAATAATTTCCGTTTTTCTTGAACTTAGAAGCTCCAGGTTCGTAAAGTCTTTCTAGTGATGAATTCCTTAACATGTAAAGTGTTGCATTAATATATACCCACTAATTGCTAAGGCTTTTTAAACAAAACTAAGTTTGCCAACTATCAAGAATGTTGCTAACTTTTTATGCCTTATTTTTAATTGATACCGTCCAAAAAGGACCTTGACATTGTTTTTGCTGACCTTTTTGTTATTAATAATGAAAGGCGATCAGTTATTAATTTTTTATTGTGTTGTAGCAAATTTCGTCAATCAGATGAATTTATTTTTCCTTGCCTGTTAATTTTTTAACACATTTTAAAACCATAACATTTTTCAATAGAGAATGGAGAGAACTTTCAAATGAGGTATCACAGGCCTCTACTTCCTATTTAAAAATTTGGGGGTGGCAACTGTCACTCAAAGGGGGTTGAATGTAGGGGTCAAGTTTTCACGTTGCAGGATCTCGTGTTTTACTTCACTAATGACGAGATCCCGACTGTTGAATTTGGAAAAAAATATTCTTTAAATGGGCACGCAATGGGCCCCTAGAACCCACATCCAGGGTCAGTTTTTCCCTGAAAATTTTTATATATCCCGAAATAACAAAGTCAGGGCAACCAAATTTGGCAAGCGGATTTATATCATAAAAACTAAACCATGTAGAACATTGTGAGATGTACGACATCTCGGTGCGGAACCAGGTAATATGTTGTCGTATTAACACAAAATGATATAAACATAGACTGTGTACAACCAACCAACAATTTTGTAAATTGTCTGCCCTGGCCCATTTTCTTCCCTTATACTGGGGCAATGCATGTAAGGCTAGATGTATTCTACACTGAGATGATTATGGTGTTTGAAGAAGAAAAATCGGGGTTTTTCTCTTAAAACCTGCAATTCGCGATTTGATACGTCACAATTTGCAACATTTACGCATAGAACCTAAAACGAATACGGATTTTGTAGGGAAAACATCGCAAAAGGAGTATTTTACAAACCCTTAAGTTTCAGCATCATCCGTCATTGTCCTTCATTTACCTAACTAAAATATTTCAAATAATTCATTTCAAATAGACCCTTCCTCTGATGCTTTTGAAGTAATTTTACCTATATAGTTTATGGCTTAATAGCCTAGAATTAATGGTGAATTTTCGTAGAAAAAATGCGCTCTTGAGGAGACGGCGACTTTTCATTTGATTTCTTCAAATTAGCTCGAACTAGGCCCCTTAGAACCCATACCCGAAGTTATTTTTATCATTTATCTGTTTATATATATATATATATATATATATATATATATATATATATATATATATATATATATATATATATATATATATATATATATATATATATATATATATATATATATATATATATATATAAACATATGAAAATTGAAACTGAAATCGGCCCGTTTTTCGGGCAAAATTTTTATATCTCCGGAAATAACAAAGTTAGGGCAACCAAATTTGGTACGCAGATATATATATCATCAAAAGTAAACCATGTAGGACATTATGAGATGTACTACAGGGTCGCCATCGCAGTGTTGAACCAGGTAGTATCTTGTCACGACTGCTCCAATTAACACAAAATGTTATAAATAGAGACTGTGTACAAACCACCAACCATTATGTAAATTATCAGCCCTGGACCATTTTCTTCCCTAATACCGGGGCAACGTATGTAAGAGTAGGTATATTCTACACTGAGATGATATTGGAGAAGAAAAACTTTTTTGGAAACTCGACGTTTCGGCTCCTGTTTTGGAGCCATTTTCAAGAGGTAAAGGAAATATGGAAGGACACTCTAAGGCCTCAATCTGCCTACTCCTTAGAGTGATGGACAAAGGTGGGTAAATGAAATATGTAAGGACACTCTAAGGCCTCAATCTGCCTACTCCTTAGAGTGATGGACAAAGGTGGGTAAAGGAAATATGTAAGGACACTCTAAGGCCTCAATCTGCCTACTCCTTAGAGTGATGGACAAATGTGGGTAAAGAAAATATGTAAGGACACTCTAAGGCCTCAATCTGCCTACTCCTTAGAGTGATGGACAAAGGTGGGTAAAGGAAATATGTAAGGACACTCTAAGGCCTCAATCTGCCTACTCCTTAGAGTGGTGGACAAAGGTAGGTAAAGGAAATATGTAAGGACACTCTAAGGCCTCAATCTGCCTACTCCTTAGAGTGGTGGATAAAGGTAGGTTGGGTTGTTGTAGCTCGATTACGGGGCCTCAATCTGCCTACTCCCCAAATCTCGCTGGAGATCGTCTGTGAGGTCTCAGTGTGTTCAACCCTAGGCCTCAGAGAGATCTGGCAGTTCGTTGCAAGTCTTGTCTTATATAGGTCGTTTCGTCTACCTGTTGCCTCATCAGTGAAAGTAGTGGGGTCACCGTCAATTAAGTGGGGGGATAATGATGCAACAAAATTGTCTGTGGAATTCATTTCCCTTTTGTGTGTTTGCAAAGAAGATATAATAGGTTTCCAAGTAGTCGGAAGGCGAAGACCATCATCTCTCTTGTTTAAACAATCGGGACGTTTTTCAATCTCGATTGCTTCGCGGATAATTCTCGTTTTGAAATTGTAAACCGGTGCTATTGTTTTGGCATTATCGAAGTCTATTTTGTGCCCTGTATGAATATGATGCATGGCCAGCGCCGATGAGGGGTCGGATTTTCTAACTGCGAGGGTGTGTTCGTATATTCTATTGTGGATGCGTCTGTTTGTTTGTCCTACGTAAGTTCGGGAACAGTCGGAACAAGGAATTTCGTAAACTCCGTGGGATTCGTTTGGAATCGTATCCTTGGGAGTTTTTATAAGATTTGATAGTTTTTGGTCTGTTGTGAATACGGTTTTGATATTATGGGTTCTGAAAATTCGGCTGATTTTGTCGGTGACACCTTTAATGTATGGTAAAAACGCTGTGTGTTGTTGTGTGGACGCTGTTTGTTCTTGTTGTGGTGTAGTGGTTTGTTGTTGTGCGTTTCTAATGTTTCGTAGTATGTGATTGTTGTCGTATCCGTTTTCTAGCAATGTCTGTCTTAAAAAGTTTAATTCTGTCTGTTTGTTGTTGTTGTCCGTTAGTCTAAGGGATCGTGTTACTAATGTTCGAACCACGGAATTTAGTTGCGATGGGTGATGGTGAGATTGGGCGTTAAGATACCGATTAGTGTGGGTTGGTTTTCGGTAGACAGTGTAAGAAAATCCTCTGACTGGGTTTTTAGTGATGCGTACATCTAAGAAAGGCAAAGAAAAATTATTTTCCATTTCCATG
The DNA here is from genome assembly GCA_964006375.1 of Tillus elongatus. NCBI lineage: Eukaryota > Metazoa > Arthropoda > Insecta > Coleoptera > Cleridae > Tillus > Tillus elongatus. The sequence goes on along the minus strand of OZ023263.1, from coordinate 153,578,066 downwards.
GTGAACTGGATTTGGGGGTTGATGTTATTTAGGTAAGAAAGGAATTCGTCTAGAGATTCTTTGCCGTGTGGCCAGACAGCGAAAATGTCGTCAACGTATCTTAACCAACACGTTGGTTTAAGTTGGGATGAATTGAGGGCTTGTGTCTCGAAGTTTTCCATGAAAATGTTGGCCAATGCAGGAGAGAGGGGTGAACCTATTGGAGCACCTCGAACTTGTTTGTAAAATTTGTTTTGAAAAAGGAAATAAGTGTTAGATGTGCAGTGTTCCACAAGAGCTAAGGTATCGTGGGAAATTTTGTGTTTATTTTTGAGAATGTCAAGGGTTTCAGATAGAGGTATATTGGTGAATAAGGAAACTATATCAAAGCTAACTAGGATGTCGTTTTGAGAAATGGTGTTGTTTTGAAGAACAGACAGTCAGAATTAAACTTTTTAAGACAGACATTGCTAGAAAACGGATACGACAACAATCACATACTACGAAACATTAGAAACGCACAACAACAAACCACTACACCACAACAAGAACAAACAGCGTCCACACAACAACACACAGCGTTTTTACCATACATTAAAGGTGTCACCGACAAAATCAGCCGAATTTTCAGAACCCATAATATCAAAACCGTATTCACAACAGACCAAAAACTATCAAATCTTATAAAAACTCCCAAGGATACGATTCCAAACGAATCCCACGGAGTTTACGAAATTCCTTGTTCCGACTGTTCCCGAACTTACGTAGGACAAACAAACAGACGCATCCACAATAGAATATACGAACACACCCTCGCAGTTAGAAAATCCGACCCCTCATCGGCGCTGGCCATGCATCATATTCATACAGGGCACAAAATAGACTTCGATAATGCCAAAACAATAGCACCGGTTTACAATTTCAAAACGAGAATTATCCGCGAAGCAATCGAGATTGAAAAACGTCCCGATTGTTTAAACAAGAGAGATGATGGTCTTCGCCTTCCGACTACTTGGAAACCTATTATATCTTCTTTGCAAACACACAAAAGGGAAATGAATTCCACAGACAATTTTGTTGCATCATTATCCCCCCACTTAATTGACGGTGACCCCACTACTTTCACTGATGACGCAACAGGTAGACGAAACGACCTATATAAGACAAGACTTGCAACGAACTGCCAGATCTCTCTGAGGCCTAGGGTTGAACACACTGAGACCTCACAGACGATCTCCAGCGAGATTTGGGGAGTAGGCAGATTGAGGCCCCGTAATCGAGCTACAACAACCCAACCTACCTTTATCCACCACTCTAAGGAGTAGGCAGATTGAGGCCTTAGAGTGTCCTTACATATTTCCTTTACCTACCTTTGTCCACCACTCTAAGGAGTAGGCAGATTGAGGCCTTAGAGTGTCCTTACATATTTCCTTTACCCACCTTTGTCCATCACTCTAAGGAGTAGGCAGATTGAGGCCTTAGAGTGTCCTTACATATTTTCTTTACCCACATTTGTCCACCACTCTAAGGAGTAGGCAGATTGAGGCCTTAGAGTGTCCTTACATATTTCCTTTACCCACCTTTGTCCATCACTCTAAGGAGTAGGCAGATTGAGGCCTTAGAGTGTCCTTACATATTTCCTTTACCCACCTTTGTCCATCACTCTAAGGAGTAGGCAGATTGAGGCCTTAGAGTGTCCTTCCATATTTCCTTTACCTCTTGAAAATGGCTCCAAAACAGGAGCCGAAACGTCGAGTTTCCATAAATTCTGGACGCGGTTTAACCCGAGAACCAAGCATGTCTCACATTAAAGACCGCGGAAATCTTTCTGAACATATATATATATATATATATATATATATATATATATATATATATATATATATATATATATATATATATATATATATATATATATATATATATATATATATATATATATATATATATATATATATATATATATATATATATATATACAGTGTGGAACAGCCAAATGGAATAAATTCGATAACGGATAAATGAGGGCGTGTTGGGAAAAACGCTTGGACACGTCGATTTGTATTTTTAACTGCGCATCTTTTTCAAGAAAAAAAAATTATATAGGGTGCGTCATGTGACAGTGGCCAATACCAACTTTCTTATTTTAAATACAAGCCCCTGTATATTATTAATTTTTTGGATTCTTCAGAAAATTCTAGACATAATTAATGTACAATGTTCTATACCTATCTTCAACTGTTTCGGAAATATTAAGTATTTTCAGATTTATTACAAAAATTAACATTAAAAATAGAAAATTATTTTATTTCACAAATTCGCTACATTGCATTCAATACTTATTTCCCATTCAGCTCTTGATAATGAGAAAGTAAACAAAAACCATTCCTGCGTTTCTTTTTACTGATATGAAATGAAACAAAAACAAAAACAGTTTTCTTTCTGTTCGTATAAAACTCGTAGCCTTAGCAACTTGTTGTCTGCCTGCATGACAGTAGTGATTAGTGTCAGTGCTATTGTCGTTTGAATGTCGTTAACTGTACGTAATAATATCAGAAAAATGGTTCATTTAACAGAAATGCACAAAATAACCATTCTACAAATGATTGGGTATGGAGATAACACACGGACACAGATGGAAGTGTCTCGCTTATTTCACGAAAAATTTCCATATTTGCCGCCTGTATCCCAAGGAACAATTAGCAAAATAGAAAAGCAGTTTCGCGAGCTTGGTCATGTGAGACAGATAAAAAAAGTAGCTGCCAATGCAGTAAGTGATGATACGAAATTGGATATTACGCTTGAGTTTCAAGAAAACCCACATACTTCTGGTCGACAAGCAGCCCAACTATTCAACGTTAGCCACACAGCAATTTTTCGAACATTAAAGGAAAGTAAAATGCATCCCTATAAAATGATACCAACTCAGGAGCTCATGGAGGACGATTTCGATAGGAGAACGTATTTTTGTGAACAAATGATGGCAATGTTAGATAACAATGTGATCCAATTAGAAGATGTTTTGTTTTCTGATGAGAGCACATTTACACTTCACGGTCATGTTAATCGTCAAAATTGCCGCTATTGGTCTAATGAGAATCCTCATTGGATGAGAGAGGAACATACGCAATATCCTGAAAAAGTTAATGTTTGGGCAGGAATTGTTGGAAATCATATCGTAGGTCCCTTTTTCATTGATGGCAACTTGAATGGGGATAAATATTTAGAACTGCTCCAAAATAATGTCGTGCCAACTTTGACAAACTTATATCCAGATCCAGCAAACCCACAAGTTCCTGCCAATAAAATATGGTTTCAGCAAGATGGAGCACCGCCCCATTACCTAATCAATGTCCGGCAGTACCTGAACCAAATTTTTCCAAATCGGTGGATAGGGAGGCGCGGATCGATAGAATGGCCAGCACGATCTCCTGATCTGTCGCTATTAGACTACTTTTTGTGGGGATATGTCAAAAGTATTGTATACAAAACTAAGCCCCTCAACTTAGATGACTTAAAAAGACGAATCACGCTTGCGATTAGATCAGTCACGCCTGAGATGTTGAGTAATGTTAGAAGACATTTCTATACCAGATTAGCATGTTGCCAAGATGTTCGTGGCGAGCATTTTGAACATTTACTACATTGACATTAATTTTTTTTTGTTTTTTTAAATTATTAAGAAATAATCAGTATTTCTTATTAGAATTTGTGAAATAAAATAATTTTCTATTTTTAATGTTAATTTTTGTAATAAATCTGAAAATACTTAATATTTCCGAAACAGTTGAAGATAGGTATAGGACATTGTACATGAATTATGTCTATAATTTTCTGAAGAATCCAAAAAATTAATAATATACAGGGGCTTGTATTTAAAATAAGAAAGTTGGTATTGGCCACTGTCACATGACGCACCCTATATAATTTTTTTCTTGAAAAAGAGCGCAGTTAAAAATACAAATCGACGTGTCCAAGCGTTTTTCCCAACACGTCCTCATTTATCCGTTATCGAATTTATTCCATTTGGCTGTTCCACACTGTATATATATGACACATTTCTACGGCAAAGTTCAAAATATCCGTTATTATACAAGATACTAAAAAAATTGGATACGTTAATTAAGGTGTCTTGAGCTTAACAATTATAAGTCGTTGGTGATACAAATTTTCTCTTTTTTTTTTTTTCGAAGAGCTCCTAATTATTGCATCTTTGCATTTTTATCGAATTTAAATGCGTGTTTGTGTGGAAAAAGTTTGATAGCGTTCATCGTTTTTACGTTATTTCAAATGTTTTTTTTTTCAAACATTTTAATACTTTTTGAAACAATAAAATTATTTCGATAATATAGGGTATTGTTTCATAGGTTATATCACATTTCATGCCTGTTTTCATTAAAAAAAAAGACATATTTGCTATTAAAAAACTTTTTATGCAAGTACATAACGCACATGCTGCATCCAGATTTTTTTTATAACTAATAGACATGCCTCTGGATAATTTATAAATATGTACAACAATTGAGATACTGAATGTATTCCATTTGGTTGTTCCACACTCACACTGTAGATATGTACGCGCGCACACGCACACACACACACACACACACACACACACACACACACACACACACACACACACACACACATATATATATATATATATATATATATATATATATATATATATATATATATATATATATATATATATATATATATATATATATATATAGCTTTTATGACGGTAATAATAAATTTTCTCAAAAAAAAAAAAACTGTTAGCCGTCCGTCGTAAGATAAAACTCTCTTATATAAAGCCGAAGTTTCGAAATTGTTATTCCTTTATCGAGGCTACAATATGGAAAGAAAAAATTACATTTTGCATTACATATAAAAATTGGACTGAACCTCGGAAATGTTCAAATTCACGCCCATTTAAAAGAAATGTCTGAAATTCGAAAGTACTTACCTGTTTACAGGCGAAATTTCATTTATAAAATTCGCTTAAAACTGCAATCTAACAAGCTCTAAGTTTTGAATATTGGGCTGCTGACTGATTTATTTACCTAAGATAATTATAACGATAGATTTAACTTATAAAATGAGTTCTAATTTTAAAGGCCATACTAGTTAAGAAATTAGGAAATAAATTTTGAACGCCTGTATATAATTAAAATCCACTAAGATGACAACTTACTTCGTTTTCTTATTCGGCTATAGATTATACAACTTTTTCAGTGTAATAACCAGCTATTTGCATGTCTATTCTATTATCCTGCAGTTTGAGCCTATAGATATCCGATTTGCGTAAATACAAAAGCCTTAAGGCAAAAACTAAAAGATTGTTTAAATCGTGGTATAGTTCTTTTGTCCACAGATTTTCCAATATGTTATTAATCGATATGGTTAATAAGCTATGAAATTTGATGACGAAATGCCTTCTCAATTTAAGCGGTGGTTGCAATATTAATGGTTTACGTTATTATCATAGTTAAGCAGTGCAATACCAGTGCCGTAACATAATCATTAGATTAATTATGATGTCTGCAACCTGCTTTGTCTTAGCATTGCTACTTGAGCGGGAAAAGAGTGAAGTAAAGCCTCGAGATTTAAAAAATTCCAAGATTAATCAGCATTCTCTTTTCGTTCACCAAGACACTTTTTAAAACAAATACAGGAACTACAGTAAAAGGCTGGTTACCTTTATTATTTTCTATCTGTCTGTCATCTGTTTACGACCATAGTAAGAAGAATTAGCTTGTGCGTGTATTAAAACAAAATATTAATAAACATCATTTTTACAGCATCTGCATGCTTTCTATATATATATATATATATATATATATATATATATATATATATATATATATATATATATATATATATATATATATATATATATTTATATATAGTGACCCATTCAGAATTGCTGACGTAGCAAGTATTTTATGGTAGCTAAATTTCATAAAAATGTGTGAAAAAACTGTTAGTTAAACAATCAATCATCAATCAATTAAATTCATTAATTATTGTTGCCCTTATTTGCTGAAACCGTTCCATAATGAATACAGACGTGGAGCTTATTTCTCTGATTTCACAAATATTGGTTTTCTTTTCCGTAACCGGTTTCCCTGCCTGACAGCATCCTCAGGCGGAAGACGGTATGTGCTTTTTTTTACTTCTAAATCTTGAAAAAAGTCTACTTTACGCTTGTCATTACAAAAATTTAAAAGCTCCATACGCTTATTTACTGTGGGTTTATCTAGAGTACCAATAATATGTTCTGCAAATGGAGGTTTGTCGGCATGGTTATTTCTAAATGCAATAGCTGCCTTGTTTTAAATGAGCAAACTGATTTAATAGTTTCCCCTTTCTTGGAAATTCTTCCACCTAATTAAATACATTACACAAAATACATCTAGGTATTTTTCGAAAAAGTTTTAATAAGATAATGAGTTGATGTGTGCCGAAATTTTAATTGTATAAAGTCTGCTTTCTTACTGTTATTGTTTAGTTATTTTATTGTTGTTATTGTTATTATAGTTATTACTATTATAGGTTGATTCTAGCTTTATGATAAATATTGAATGGTCTCCATATTGCGCCTCCTGAATATTCTCGGTTGTAATGAGCTTGCTAGTAAATTATATTTATGTATCCCCACAAAAAGTAGTTAGCCAAGTAGTTCAATAACTGTTATGTAACAATTGACGCTATAAAACACACAGTTCTATTAAATCAATATTGTCTCTTCATCTGTAAACATAGAAATTGTTAAGAAACTCTCAGACAAACTTTGATTATGTGGAGGTGTTCCATCTTGCTGGAAGAACAATAATTACCTCTCAATTTAAAACGATAAATTATACAATATTTCTTAAGCTGATTCTTGTAGAAATCTTTTATATATAAGGCACCGTCTAAATGTTCTTCGAAGATATGAGAATATGCCAGCATATATCTGATTATGTCACACAACTCACTGGTGAAAAATCTTAAAGACAATGCTTGTCAACTCCTTAAAAATGTGTGTGGCGTCAAAGGTAGCCCGTCAGCCTTTAGTTTACATTGACTCTAAGTTTAGAATAGTACCGCATTTATTGTAAGTTTCTTGTGTCAACTGTATAAAATAGAATTTATTACAGTCGCTTCTACAGTGTAATAAGATGCCATGAAAATGCGGGGTACCAAATTATTAGACAGGCTAGTGAATGTGCTAAAGTTTTTTGGCAGTCGCTGAAGAGATGCAGACATGAATCTGTTGTTAAAAATACATCGAGTAAGTTAATAAGTAGCTGTTAAAATAAAGTAATAAACATGTTTTGTGTTAATTTTCTTAAGTGTAATTTTAAATGTATGTATCAAGACACGGCCTAATGAAATAAGTACGAGGGCATATTGATATCTAGTTGTCTGAAAACTTTCCAGTGAGTATAAGTTAATTTAGTTCTTATGGTAACAACTATGATGATCTATGAATAAGCTGCCAAAGTTTTACATTCAAATGTTAAAGAGTGACAAAGCAGTTAATTTTTGAAAACGTCTTAGAAAATACTAGTTTTTGATCAAAAAAAGTGTTTCGGTCAGTTACTAAGTGAAGTATTTATTTTCAAAACGGTTATTAGGCAAAGAACATTTGCTAATATGGTAGGAACCGTACCCAACCAATGTCCTCCAATGCTACTATTAAAAACTGTGTTGCGGAGTTTGAAAGAAGACGCTAAAATCTCAAGGATGAGCACTCCCCTAGAAGACCAGATTCTGTAACCACTCAAAAGCGATAATTCTCTCCATAAAATGAGATTTGAAGATCGACGGGTTTGGCTATAACGTATAGCAGAAAAATGGTACATTTTCTTCGGCCTTTGGACAAGCCTCTCACATTAATATTCATCACGACTTGGGAACGAGGAAAAATTGATTATGAAATGCTTTATCGACGATCAAACGCGGTTGTTCGATAATGTTGAAAGGAATGAGCTACCGTTTTGAAGAAGATTCCTTAAACTTTTTGTCCTGTCAATATGGGCGAAACATGGCGCTATCATTATGATTCAAAGACTAAAGGGATATCAAAATATTCGGAATGATTCCGGCTCATCACCGTCAAAAAAATTCCGTGTTCAAAAGTTGTGTGGCAAGATTCTTTCTTTAGTTATCTGAGACAAAGATAAACCTAGTCAAAGGTGTGCTCTTTCTGCAAGACAACGCCCTTGCTCACAAGTCGTTGATGGCACTGCAAAGATTTCATGAAATTTGTTTTGAATTCTCTGGGTTTGCACCGTCAGACCATTATTTATTGTCAAAACTTACAAACATTTGGAAAGTAAACGATTTTCAACAAAAAGCGAAATCATATGTGCCGTTGAAAAGTGCTGTGTAGGCCAAGATACAGACATTTTTTAAAGGGTTAAAAATTGCTTTATTAACGCTCTGCGAGATGTATAAATCTGAAGCAAATTATGTGAGTAAATACAAGTTTGTTTCAAAAAATTATTGCGTTTTCTCTCTTAGGCTAAGTACTTTACATAACCTCCTCGTATTCTTCAATTTATTAAACTGTAAATGTATGAGGGTTACGGATATAAGACAAATTAGCAATTAGTGTTTCATGTCAAAAAGAAAACGTAAATAAGTAGGTCTTAGCTCGATAATTACTGTTGTATTTTTAATTTATCGATATGTGAGTTTTACATAAACAGAACTAGTGTTTTTCTCTCACTTATTTGATTTTTTGTTCAACCATGAATTTTTCCAAAGGCTTAGCTTTTATTCTAAATATCCCTCTTTAGTTTTAATAACATAATAGCTATATTTTATCACTGGAAGTTTTTATGAAATTTCGCTACCATCGCGCACTTGCTGCATGAGTATTTTTTTAATTTGTTGTCTAATTTAAAATTTAGATTAGCTACGAAACACAGGAAAAATCGACGGTTTTTATGTATTTTCCTACATATGCATACACAATATATGTGACAAAACACTGTAATTATACATAATAATTTTTGTTTGCATTAACAGCGTATAATAAGTTGTGACCGCCCACTATCTCTTTAAATCGATCCTAGGAATCCCTGTTCCTAAAAACCTTTACCACGTTTGAAAGTCAAACAACCTACATACGACGATCGATAGAAAGGTCAACGTTACCGGAAATCTAGGTGGCCCCTAGCTTTTATACAGTGAAGATGGGCAGGGTTCTTTATAAGGTGTTACTCTATGAGGGCGCCACTTGATTGTTTTACACCTAGTTCCGGATATTTATAAGAGATGTTAATTACGAAATCCAGCTTACCAAGAATCCAACACAACCAAGAACTCCTTGGACCTCCCTGGCAGCTGCACCTAAAATCGCAGGCTTATACGTCGGAATGTACAAATGTGGGAACGAAATCTTACAGTTGGAATATCTTAAAGGCTTACGTAGAAGCTGACAAACACTAAACAGCACCTAACGTTACTAATACGGGAGTGAGAGGTGAGTGCAGAACAAACGACACACAAATATATATATAAAATAAAATTCTAGTTTATTATAAAATCCAGATGATGCCTACAAGTGGTCAGACAGATCAAAAACAGTATTATATATACACATATATAACCTATAAATTGCTAGCATGTATGTTAAATGAATAACAGAGTCCGCAAAATGACTCGCTTGCTATATCTCAATAATTTACTGCTAAACAAATAGCTTTAAGCTACTAACGTTCGTATGGTAAGCAATAACAAGTCAAGTAATTCAAACGCAACAATAAAAGTAACTAAGCTAAATCAAATGGAAATTTGTGTCCTTTCGTGATCACGATCAGCTTACAAAGATGTTAAAATATGAAAAGGTGTATCAAATGGTAGCCTAAATAATGATAGTACTTTATCAAACTCAAAGCAATTATATTAATGATAATGTGAATATAAATCATCAGCTGACGTGTAGGGTTCAAATAAAAAGCTGGGTATCTTATCCTATTGTGTTATCGTTAAAACTTTATCTTTGAATTTCAAAACTTGACCACCATAAGTAGAGTCACAGCTTAATACTGGATTTAAAAGTCCAAACAAACAAATTGAGTTCTTTATTAACAATACAACTTAAAGACTACTACCTGTAAGGTCTGATCTCCAGTGAACCTTCTCTGGTCGATTTTTCGCTAACAAAATATCTACTGTCCACTGTGTCGGTACCTTCCGGCCACCTGTACTTCCTCTACTCAACAACGAAATGTCCTCGGCAATCTGATGTTGCTGGGAATGACTTATAATTGAATTTGCGCCACAAAATGGTACCATACCAATATTCTTATTCTCCCATTGACCACTCGTTAGTTTAAGACAATATGTAGGCCTATTGCTTGTCGATTAGGCACTATAAAATCAATTAAAGCAAGACAAAAACTGAAACTAGAACTAAAACCAAAAGCTAAAACCAAAAGCCAAAACCAAAACCCTGTAACAAATAGAAAGAGAAAACACGCCTTAGTTACACATAAAAAAAAAACTACGAGTTGGGTATTACCTCCAAATCCTGAGGGTTTCTATGTTATGTCGAGGTGTTTTGTTGACCACAGTTAGACAAGCCGGTTCTGATTGAAAACAAGCCACAAAGCCACTTGCTTTTTCGGCTTTACGTATGTGACATTTACTCTCCACCACGGGAATATTATAGTATTCAAGTACTATGCGACTAATTCGCTTCAACTTCCCAAACCTCCAGAATACTATAATCGTTTTACAGCCTAGAAATTAATCTCCAAACTAGGATGAATGGCCCACTTGCCTGTTTCTTTTTTCTAGCTGAAATCTTGCCACACACTCAAATTAAATTGCTTCTTCCACCGTTTTCAAAACCAACCTTTTTTCTCAAAAATGTTTTCTCTCCCAGGTCATAGCTAATCTTGCTGATTCGCTATCGGTCAACAAAAAAAAAGACGACAAGAAATGGTGTCCCGTTCTTCCATCAAAAATATCAAACTCTGGCAACGAATAACTTAATACCGCAGAGTTGCGACATTTACACGAATGGGGAAATTCGGGCTTCGACCGCAAGACCTCGACATATGTAACACACCTAACTTCCAATATTAATCTCGATAATAAACTTCTTCCACAGCTTATAGAGACCGTTGTAACCACAGTTCTGCATGGAAGAATTTATCTCACTACATTAACACATAATTCAGTAATTTCCAACCAGCTAAAGTTAGACAGACAATAAATTAATGACGTGCTGGCAACCATGCCTTCACAAGACAGTGTACTCTGCCGTTGTCGACTGTTTCGGTGGTAAATCTCGACTTCTAGAAATTGAAACTGAATGAATGTAGATAACAAATTAAAGATGTTCGTTCACAGCTGCCCCTAAACCAATAACAATATGAAACCGAATAATTATATGGGGTGTTTTTGTTTATTTTGCCTGCTACGTGTAATTAATGATGTTAATATGCTTAAGGTGAATTTTACACGTAACAATCCCCCCCTTACTTCAAGAGGATTAACCGTAAGGTTAAGCCTAATCAGAAGGAACAAGCTTCAGGTCCTTCACGTGCCAAACTCCACTATTCTGGGCAGCTTTGTCTCTAAGTTCATACGTCCATGGAGACACCTTCTTACTAACATAAAACGGTCCTATGTATCTTGGAGCTAACTTACTAGCAAAGTTCTTCGTTGCATCTGACAACACGTAATTCCTCCTCATCACAGGTTGATCCACCTCATACTCTTCATAACGTCTGCGCATGTTATACCTCGCTACAGCCTTCTTAGTAGCCTTCTCCAGTCTCTGTTTCACGTCCCTGTACACCTCCTTGAACACGATGTTCCTGCTCTTGTCAACCAACACATCTTCATCCTCGCCGTCCAAATCAATCTGATTCTGGTAGTCCGCTCCTGACAATGCCATACATCGCCCAAAATTGACATAATACGGTGACAATCTAGTCGTCTCATGTCGAGATGTTCTCACAGCACAAGTCACCTGTTGTAGCCCAGCATCCCACTTCTTGTGGTTATCATTCACATACATTGCCAACATGGTCTTGATTGTACGATTAGTTCGCTCGGTAGGGTTTGCGCGCGGATGGTAATTCGCGCTAAACTTCAAATTGCACTGGTATTTCTCGGCAAACCTTTTGAAAGCTGAACTTTTAAATTGGGGACCATTATCACACATTATCATCTTCGGTACGCCAAATAACAGAAATACACCTTCTTCCAGACTTCTAATAATCGTGTCGGTGATGGACTTCCTCAAAGCGAAGGTTAACACAAACTTGCTCAAATAATCTGTGACAACCAGGATAAAACTATTGGCTTTCGATGAACGTGGTAAAGGACCCACTAAATCCACTGATATCATCTCCCACGGCCTCGACGGTTTAGCATGCGACACCATCATGTCCTTGGGACCTCGTTGATCCACCTTGTGCGCAGCACATATGGTACACTTGCGGACATAGTTCGCAACGTTCTGTCGCATCTTCGGCCAATAATATCTATCAGTTAACCTTGAGTAGGTTTTATAGACTCCCATATGACCCGATGTAGCTGGATCGTGAGCTTCTGACAAGAGTCTTCGTCGCTGGTCTTTAGGAACGACAATCTTCCAAACATCTTGCTTAGGCGTAAGTGCTGGATAATCTTGCCTCACGTACTTATACAACTTGTCACCTGACAATCTCCAATTCCCAAACTTCAGAGGTGTAGTTTGTACCCGCTCTATCATCTTCAAATACCACTTGTCTGTAGTCTTCGTCTCTGTCTCCACACTGTTCAGGACGTCTAACACTGGTACAGATCTGCTCAGTACATCCGGTACTACGTGGTCTTTGCCTTTCCTATGAACAATCTCAAAATCATACTGCTGCAAGCGTACAGCCCATCTTGCAAGTCTTCCTGATGGATCCTTGAGGCTATGTAACCATTTCAAGCTATAATGATCGGTGATGACAGTAAACTTTACTCCCTCGATGTAAGGACGCAGTTTTTCTATTCCCCACAGAACCGCTAAACACTCTCGTTCTGTCGTGGAATAATTACGTTCTTGGCGTGACAGAGAACGACTCAAGTAACAAATCACACGATCACCATCTGGATGCGTCTGAGATAACATCGCACCAATACCATAGCCCGATGCATCTGTGTGTACAACAAACGGTAAAGAATAATCTGGACAACTCAGAACAGGTGCAGATATCAACAACTCCTTAATCTTCCTGAAAGATCTATCACACTCAGGAGTCCAACAAAACTTAGTACTTTTCTTCAGCAACCCTGTGATTGGTGCGACCACAGTAGAAAAATCAGGACAAAATCTTCTATACCAGGACAGCATACCTAGTACACGTCTCACTTCCCTCACATTGGTCGGAGTAGGTAGCTCGATCATTGCTCTGACCTTATCAGGGTCCACTCTTAACCCTTCTCTATCCACCACGTAACCCAAGTACTTCATCTCGGGCTTACAAAACTGACTTTTCTCCCAATTGACGGTTAGATTGGCTCTTCTCAGGCGTTCAAACACTTCCTCTAACACTTCGAGGTGCTTTTCAAAACTTGGAGTCGTGATCACTACATCGTCTAAATATACAAACACGTAAGGTTCCAGGTCCGATCCTAACACACGATCGATCAAACGCTGCCATGTTGCAGGAGAATTATGCAGGCCAAATGGCATCCTTTTAAACTGAAATAGTCCTCTATTGGGGACGGTAAACGCAGTATACGGTCTTGAAGACTCGGCAACAGGGACTTGGAAAAATGCACTCTTCAGATCCAAACTAGAAAGATACTTCGCATCTCGAAGCTTGTCTAACGTGTCTGTAACCATTGGCAATGGATAGCCATCACGTTCGGTCACTGCATTAAGCTTCCTGTAGTCGACACAGAACCTATAACAACCATCCTTCTTCTTTACAAGAACTATTGGCGACGCCCACGGACTACTGCTAGGTTCTATGACATCGTTCTTCAACATATCTTCTAATTCTTCATCGATGTATTTCTGAAGCACTGGGGATACCCTATAGTATCTCTGCTTAATCGGTGGTGCATTAGTCTTGATCACATGTTCCGTCATATTTGTACAACCCAAACTATTTCCGAGCAAAGTCTTCTTCTTGTTGATTAACTCCTCCAACTGCTTCTTCTGTCCAACTTCCAAGACTGACTGATCAGCTATATCTACTGTGCTTACTTCAGGACAGTTAGAAAATTGCCACTCGTTATGCCTCAGATCAGGAACAATCCCCATCCTTATCCAAAAGTCTGCTCCCAAAATCAAAACATGTGGTAGTTCAGGGACAACCATCACCTCTATAAACTTTAGACGCTCACGAACCTTCATTGGTAATTCACACGTACCAATACTTTCACATTTCTCTCCATTAGCGACTGTGCATGATGTCTTCTTCGATTCGTCCAGGGGTATTCGCAACTTCGCGATACGGTCCCAACCTGATCCACCTAAAATTGTTCTCGATGCCCCGGAATCTAGGAGTCCAAGCAAAGTAATCCCTAATATGTCCACTCTAAGGTGAGGCCTTTCATCGTTCTGTGCATGGTCAATGATGAAATCTAAAACAGGTTTGACCGTAGTCGAGTACTTAACGGCAGCACTATCAGCTCGACTCTCTAAGAGCGCTGCACTCCGTTTCCCGAAAAACCTCTGGGACAATTACGAGCAATGTGGCCTTCCCTATTGCACTTGTGGCAGATGAGTCTATTTTTCTCGGTACAACCTGCTGCTATGTGGCCTGGCTTCCTACAGTTGAAACAGACGACGGGACTATGCCTCGTCTGGCTACGCCCACCCTGGTTAGACGATACTTGCAGTCTCTCGGTCTTCTCTTCCAAACCCACGTATGCCAAATCAGGCTCCAAAATCTGCTCTTTTTTTGGCGGATGTGCAAACTCACCAGCCTGGGATCGTTGTTCTATCCTCTTGCACAAAGTACGCAGCTGGGCGATTGAATTTATTTCCATAGCACCCAGTTGGCTACGATACATCGGTGCTAAGTTGCGCATTAGGAGACTCAACCTCGTTTCCTCCGAGACTTGACATTGCAATCTTTGAAAGTATTTCGACATAATAGCCAAATAAGTTCCTATGGTCTCATCTGCTCCTTGTTTTCTCTTCTTTATCTCATCCAGAAGCTTCTCGCTATAAAAAACGGGTTGATATTCTTCCTTGAATCTTCCTACAAGTTCATCCCACTGGGACACTTCACTCCTAGCATCCTGATAAAATTCATATGCTCTACCCTCGAATAAATCTATTCCTGACTCCAATAGGATCTCCTTACTGACATTTCTGGCCTTTCTCATTTCCTCGACACGTTCGAAGAAAGCAGTCACAGACAGTCCTCTTCTGTCTCCACCAAACCTCAAGTTCCACTTGTGAGGGAGCACCGGCTTAATCAACGACGCGTTAAGCGACTGCGCAGCAGACATCATGGGTGAAGAACACGACTGAGGGGTTTCGAACTTCAACTGATTCCCTAAAGATGCTTCCATTACTTGCAAACCTAAAGGAGTAGGTTGTGTTTCACTCCCGACTTTTGACGCTTTGGTGTTGAGCTGGTCAATCATCGATAACGTACGAGCAAGTAATTCACCTCGAGTCTTCTTCTTTTCTTCATCCGCAGACTCCATATTATCTATCCTTCCCAATATGTGAGCCAACTTTGTCTGCAATTTTAGAAACTGCTTGTCCTTGCTATCTCCTTGAAATTCTTCTAAGACAGCCAACACGCCTTCCAGTTTTCCCTGCACAACACCAAGATCTTCCTCAAACGTAAATGGATACTTAGGATAATGTAGACTATCGCCAGACTTTTCCATTTGGCGCGCTAAGGTTAAACGACCGCGCATATCTTCCACCGTGCCAGTAGCTATGCCACGTACCGTTAATTCATATACGAGCTCTTCTTTGTCCAGTCTATATACATCCATACGACGAGCCATGATTGAAAAAAAAAAAAACCCACACTGGAATCAAGATAACTACCTAACAATACAGTAAAAAAAAATAAAAAAAATAAATGCAGTCTGCACTCTCACACCCGATTAGTTGAGAAAGCTAACAACACCATACATCGGCAAGATCAATACGCCAAAACCAAACGACTTTACTCCCCAAAGCCCTACTCTCACAACTACACAAAAGTTCAAGTCCAATACTACGGCTTCCAAAATCTCTAAAAACCCAAAAAATAAGCCCTTTTTGAGCTGAATCGAGCCCCACGTTGGGCGCCAAATATGTGACCGCCCACTATCTCTTTAAATCGATCCTAGGAATCCCTGTTCCTAAAAACCTTTACCACGTTTGAAAGTCAAACAACCTACATACGACGATCGATAGAAAGGTCAACGTTACCGGAAATCTAGGTGGCCCCTAGCTTTTATACAGTGAAGATGGGCAGGGTTCTTTATAAGGTGTTACTCTATGAGGGCGCCACTTGATTGTTTTACACCTAGTTCCGGATATTTATAAGAGATGTTAATTACGAAATCCAGCTTACCAAGAATCCAACACAACCAAGAACTCCTTGGACCTCCCTGGCAGCTGCACCTAAAATCGCAGGCTTATACGTCGGAATGTACAAATGTGGGAACGAAATCTTACAGTTGGAATATCTTAAAGGCTTACGTAGAAGCTGACAAACACTAAACAGCACCTAACGTTACTAATACGGGAGTGAGAGGTGAGTGCAGAACAAACGACACACAAATATATATATAAAATAAAATTCTAGTTTATTATAAAATCCAGATGATGCCTACAAGTGGTCAGACAGATCAAAAACAGTATTATATATACACATATATAACCTATAAATTGCTAGCATGTATGTTAAATGAATAACAGAGTCCGCAAAATGACTCGCTTGCTATATCTCAATAATTTACTGCTAAACAAATAGCTTTAAGCTACTAACGTTCGTATGGTAAGCAATAACAAGTCAAGTAATTCAAACGCAACAATAAAAGTAACTAAGCTAAATCAAATGGAAATTTGTGTCCTTTCGTGATCACGATCAGCTTACAAAGATGTTAAAATATGAAAAGGTGTATCAAATGGTAGCCTAAATAATGATAGTACTTTATCAAACTCAAAGCAATTATATTAATGATAATGTGAATATAAATCATCAGCTGACGTGTAGGGTTCAAATAAAAAGCTGGGTATCTTATCCTATTGTGTTATCGTTAAAACTTTATCTTTGAATTTCAAAACTTGACCACCATAAGTAGAGTCACAGCTTAATACTGGATTTAAAAGTCCAAACAAACAAATTGAGTTCTTTATTAACAATACAACTTAAAGACTACTACCTGTAAGGTCTGATCTCCAGTGAACCTTCTCTGGTCGATTTTTCGCTAACAAAATATCTACTGTCCACTGTGTCGGTACCTTCCGGCCACCTGTACTTCCTCTACTCAACAACGAAATGTCCTCGGCAATCTGATGTTGCTGGGAATGACTTATAATTGAATTTGCGCCACAAAATGGTACCATACCAATATTCTTATTCTCCCATTGACCACTCGTTAGTTTAAGACAATATGTAGGCCTATTGCTTGTCGATTAGGCACTATAAAATCAATTAAAGCAAGACAAAAACTGAAACTAGAACTAAAACCAAAAGCTAAAACCAAAAGCCAAAACCAAAACCCTGTAACAAATAGAAAGAGAAAACACGCCTTAGTTACACATAAAAAAAAAACTACGAGTTGGGTATTACCTCCAAATCCTGAGGGTTTCTATGTTATGTCGAGGTGTTTTGTTGACCACAGTTAGACAAGCCGGTTCTGATTGAAAACAAGCCACAAAGCCACTTGCTTTTTCGGCTTTACGTATGTGACATTTACTCTCCACCACGGGAATATTATAGTATTCAAGTACTATGCGACTAATTCGCTTCAACTTCCCAAACCTCCAGAATACTATAATCGTTTTACAGCCTAGAAATTAATCTCCAAACTAGGATGAATGGCCCACTTGCCTGTTTCTTTTTTCTAGCTGAAATCTTGCCACACACTCAAATTAAATTGCTTCTTCCACCGTTTTCAAAACCAACCTTTTTTCTCAAAAATGTTTTCTCTCCCAGGTCATAGCTAATCTTGCTGATTCGCTATCGGTCAACAAAAAAAAAGACGACAAGAAATGGTGTCCCGTTCTTCCATCAAAAATATCAAACTCTGGCAACGAATAACTTAATACCGCAGAGTTGCGACATTTACACGAATGGGGAAATTCGGGCTTCGACCGCAAGACCTCGACATATGTAACACACCTAACTTCCAATATTAATCTCGATAATAAACTTCTTCCACAGCTTATAGAGACCGTTGTAACCACAGTTCTGCATGGAAGAATTTATCTCACTACATTAACACATAATTCAGTAATTTCCAACCAGCTAAAGTTAGACAGACAATAAATTAATGACGTGCTGGCAACCATGCCTTCACAAGACAGTGTACTCTGCCGTTGTCGACTGTTTCGGTGGTAAATCTCGACTTCTAGAAATTGAAACTGAATGAATGTAGATAACAAATTAAAGATGTTCGTTCACAGCTGCCCCTAAACCAATAACAATATGAAACCGAATAATTATATGGGGTGTTTTTGTTTATTTTGCCTGCTACGTGTAATTAATGATGTTAATATGCTTAAGGTGAATTTTACACGTAACAAAGTATGATATTTAACTTTCAAGAAAAATGCGTACCTGTTATTATCACCATCAGCACTCTATGAATAGATGCACTTCACTATTTAAAGAAATGGTCAACGGCCCACAGGCCCGTAGATGCACTTGGTCGTTCAAGGTGATCTTCATAATTTTAGTTAGATATTCAACCTGTTTTTAACGCATTCCTTGATAGCCCTAGGAACCTAAATTTTATGTTTGTTGTTTACGTTACCTGTGGAATTATTTACCTAATCGCCTGGTTCTATCATCTAGGTAAATTACCTAAGTATATACCAGGGGTGTTCTTTATTTTTTATGATAAGTGTTTCTGAATATTAACATGTTTCTGGGCTAAACTTTATACACTTTTTAAATAGATTATAAAATGGATTCTGAAAAGAGATTTTCAGGCAAACCACATTTGTAGCCGAATTTTTATATAAGTATTGAGTTAAAAGATAAAAATTTGTGAACTTTTGGAATCTCATATCTATTGAATTGATATCTATAAGCGTGAATATAATGTAAACGTCATTTTTCACAGCCTTCTAATAGTCCCTGTAAACTTACCTACCAACAAATATAGAGTATTTTTCTGTTATCTCTATGAAATTTTCATTTTAGACCTTTGATTGCATTTAAAAAGTTGACTAAAATTGTATCATCTTTTTGACTGTAAAATAAAATATATATTATAATAAAATTTGTATTATAATAATATTTAAATTAAAAATAAAGTTATTTCCACCAAACCGCATATTGTAACTATGGTTGTTTAACTGTATCCATTTAATTATGTCAAATATTCTAAGAAACCTAGTGTCCAGTGCTTGTATTAAAAAAGTTACGGAGGTTTTTATCATGGAAGCAATGTTACGCGTAACGTCAAATATCTAAAAAGCGGTCGACTCTATGAAAGTTATGAATAGGAGCAACCATATTCGGAATTCAATTATCTATCAACCGTAACCTATTTTGATTATCTGAGAATCAAAAAGTTTCTTTGCGCAGCAGCGCCACTTACCTGTGCGATAATAAAAATATCTTTTTTTCGGCAGTATTTCGCGTCCTTACTCTAACGCCTTCAACAATTTTCAAAAATCCCATTTAGTTTTACAGAAAGTGGCGTATGGAGTTTTTAAACCTACATCCTGTATATATATATATATATATATATATATATATATATATATATATATATATATATATATATATATATATATATATATATATATCAACAAATGACAGACAATAGATTTTATAAAGAGACAGAGTCGTGCCTCTTAATAAATATTAAAACTTATAATATTGCTTGAACAGTAAAGGTGAAAACAGACGTGATAATAATAATAATAATAATAATAATAATAACTCCACCAGATATGGCTTCAGTATAAAAAGCAATGGCAGGGAGCAAATGAGGCTAAATCATCTGCTGTATATGGATGATCTTAAGCTGATGGCCTCCACAAAGAACCACCTGGAACAACTCCTTAAAATCGTGTAACGGTTTTCCAGAGATATTGACATACAGTTTGGGCTTGACAAATGTCGCACCTTATGTATATTTAAGGGAAGATACAACCAAGTGTATATGAAATGCAGAACGGTCAGCAAATTGCCTCGATTGGTGTAAAAGAGTGTTATAAATACCTGGGAATACAGCGAAGAAAAGAAACTACTCGGTTATGAAGAACAATCTGGCATGTTCTGCCCTTAGCTACTCATTTGGGATTGTGAACTGAAGTAAAACGGACATCGAAAATATACAACGGAAGGTGTGAACACTCCTAACACAATCCAAAAAGCATCACCCCCGTAGTTATATGGAGCGAGTAACCCTACCTAGACACCAAGGTGAAAGAGGAGTGTTGGATATTGGTAAACAGTTGGACCGGCAGATAGGGAACCTGTGTGCATATTTCCATCAGGAGGCGCTTACTTCTGAACCACACCGTGCCATATGCGAGGCAGATGATTCAACACCGCTACAATTAAAAGAAAGTGAAATACAAAGTCACCATTAGACTGATCAGGGCAAGCTGCAATCTTGGATGCAGAAGCCTCTCCATGCGCGACATCTGAATGAGACCTCTCTGGCACATGTCGACAAATTGGCGTCTAACTACTGGTTGGTGTCGGGACAGATGTTCCCAGAGACAGATGGGTTTTTGCTAGCCATACAAGATCAGGCCATCCCAACAAGAAACTACCTGATATATATATATATATATATATATATATATATATATATATATATATATATATATATATATATATATATATATATATATATATATATATGTATATATATATATATATATATATATATATATATATATATATATATATATATATATATATATATATATATATATATATATATATAGTTGTAGATAATTCGGTCCAAGATGACATATGTAGATTTGGGTACTAGTCGTCAGAGACTATCCAGCACCGAAGGATGTAAAGCTTTTGCTGAAACAGAGTATAAAGAGAGGCCCGACGCAGTTGCTAAAATACTTCATCAAGAACTGGCTCTGAAACTGGGACTTTTAAATCTTAGTAAGGTGGTCTACTATAGATACACTCTTAAGCCTGTGCTAGAGAACAGGTTGTACTGGGATCGGACCGTGCTCACAGACCAACGAGTTACCCACAACAAGCCATATGTAATAATATTGGATAAGTCCTGCAACCAAGTAACGCTGATTGATGTGGCCATTCCCAATACTAAAAATCTAGAGATAAAGCCCTTCAGGCTGAGTCAACAATAATAATAATAGTTTCAGATAGAGAGTTTGTGGTTTTATAGTGTATAATTTTTAGTAAATTTTCGTAGGGAAAATTCGTTATTGAGGAGACCGCCAATTTTGAATTTTAAAAAGATCTGTTCTGAGCTCTCTTACTACACCCCTAGAACCTATATCCTAGGTCAGATTCAGTTTTTATATTAACATATATAGAAGGTGGCACATTTCTACGGTAATTTCATCGAATTATAATACTTGCCTGCAGGGAAGGGAAATTGATATCGTTCATCGTTTTCGAGTTATTTCAATTGTTTTGCAACTTTTACACGTTTTTGACACATAAAATGATTAATTCCAGGAGGTTTTTTTAATATAATTGCTCAAAAAAAAATCGAGATGCCAAATATAAGACGCTCTCAAATAGTGTCTGACTTTGAAAAAATTCAAACTACTGTAACTCAATTTTTTCAAATGGAGCAGCATGTCTCCTTTGTTTCAGAAGTGAAGAGCGTGCCCTCTACTTGTAAAAGATGCCCTATACCTAAAGACTCTAGTTTATA
This sequence comes from Tillus elongatus, assembly GCA_964006375.1. Classification (NCBI taxonomy): domain Eukaryota; kingdom Metazoa; phylum Arthropoda; class Insecta; order Coleoptera; family Cleridae; genus Tillus; species Tillus elongatus. The sequence continues at coordinate 153,556,067 of OZ023263.1, read as the reverse complement.
GAATATTTACATTTTTAATTGCATAGCATTATTCATCTAGGGATCATTTTAAAAATTTGTTTTCCTTTTTTTTTTTTGTTTTAATTCTAATACATGGTCAGATTATGGAATAATTTAACGAATTTACGAAAAAGGTATTAAGATATTTCAATTTACTTTGGTACAAAAAAGCTGGGAAATAATTAATTTGATAAGATTATCTATGTTTACATTTTCATAATATGTAGGTAATGAGTTGATCAATTGTTGTTACGAATACTTATGTATTATATTTATTACAGATTATTTACATAATTTGAATCAAATGTACTTTTCTACAAATTTTCGAATAAAAAATATTAAGTCCGTTTTCCCAGAAAATGTTTTTATTGTTTTCGAATTTTCGGGAAATATTTTTAAATTATTTACATAATTTGAATTAAATGTATTTTTCCACAAATTTTCGAATAAGAAATATTAAGTCCGTTTTCCCATAAAATGTTTTTGTTTTCGCAATTTTTTTTTATCAAATTTTTGTGAAATGTTAGTGATGGATAATTAAAGTTTAATTAGTTATTCTAAAGAAAATATTTCCGACTTCGTCAAAAAATTGTTTTCGAATTTTCGGGAAAAAAATATTTAGAAAGTTTTCGAGTAAAAAACTTTTTAATTTTTCAGAAAAATATTTTTATATTATTTTCGTGTAAGAGTACTTAGCCAATTTTTGTGAAAAAGATGGAGAATTTTAAACATCTTTTGTAATTTCTCTCAAAAAGTCTTTAGTGAATAATTATATCTTGACAGGTGTAGTTTTTTGTGTAAATTGCTCGGATAGGTATTTGGCCAGGTAAGTCCGACCAGTTTTCTCCGGCAAATTGTAACTTTGTGACCGGGAAATTTTTGTACTTTTTACAGCAATAAAGTTATTTTGATGAATAATATGCATGGTTTCTACTATAAAGGTTATACTATCTAACAAAATTTTATGTCTCATTAATTTATTAAAACATTTCTATGAGAATTCACTACCATAACGCACTTGCTGCGTCCAGGCTTTTTATTTTCTTTGTAGCTTTCGCACATCATTAATTAGTCCAGGTTTTCCAGAAGTTTATCTCTTGGTCTACGCCTTTCTTTTTTCCAAGTATGTGTCATCCAAAAATTAATGTTAGAAAGTAATTATGTCTTAAAATTTGACCAACAAATGTTACCTTCCATCTCTCAATTTTCTTTGACCAGCTTTATTCCCTCTCACGTTTTCTAGTACAAGCTTATTCGTATTTTTATCGGTGTACCTTGTCTTTGTATTTTTCTCCATATCCACATTTTAAAAGCTTCTATTCTTTTTATGTCGATCTATAACCTGTATTATTCATTTATCTAATAACGCTAACGGTGTTAGCGAAACGATCGTCAGGTCTGAAAAATGTTTTGTGGGTAATTGGGTTCTCCAAAGTGTACTTCAAAGTCGCATCAACTTAAGATTTCAAACATTAAGGCACAGCATCCATCGAGAAAAAAATTAAATTACGATAGTTCCACCCCGGAATGACTAATGTAAAACTCAGTAGGTAACAAATTTCCAAATTGTTGCTACAGACGTCACAATACAATTTAGCGGTAAGAGGATGTGAAGCAAACTACAGCAGACGGGGCAGACATTACACATAACAAATGATTTTCTGTCTACCACAAAACGTGTCGTAAGACAAGACAAATTTATTAGTGATGTAGGTATTGTTTAAATTTAACAAACCAAAGCGAATTTCATGTTGGAATTTGTGACATATTTTCATTTAATTGGGACAGGTGTGTCGTTCTAATAAAACGTTATTAATTATAATCAAATAAAACCTTTACTTACCAGGCGTTACGACAATTTTTTATAGAACAATAGTATGTACGTTTGAATGCATCAGTTATCTAACAGTTAATAGCGATTATTGTATCAGTAGGATGGCATTTCTATTTATAGCCGTCAATCAGCACATACAATTCGTTAATGTATGCTTCAATGAATACTGAAGATTTATTTTGATATTAGAAAAAACCGCATAAAAAACCTGAGAACACGCCAAAAGATATAAATTATTTATATAAAGTCGTAAAATCTAAAGATAATCAAAATGTTTCAGATTCTTGTGCTAAGGTGTTGAGTTGTTCTAATTTATTTTTGATTTTCAAACTGTTATGATTTTTGAATATTTGTATAGTCTGAGTGCTTTACTTAAATGTAAGCCTATTTTGTTTAAATAACGGGTGTATATCAATCTTTTGAGGAGATCGCGGCTGTATAACTTTCTGAAAATTTCTTCAGATAAACGCGAATTGGAGTTTCTAGTCTAGAACAATCATTCAAAATCTCTTTCAGTTTTTTATGTCTAGGGCTGCAGAGTTTTTCTACTGTGATGTGGTCTCTCGAATTATCGCCCACATCAGGTTTGGTGATCTTATAAATAAGAAAATTCACTAAAAGAGCTGCACGTATGGAAAATGACCAACTCACAACCATAGGGGACTTTTTTGAAGTGGCCGTGGGGCACTAAAGAAGATTATACACCTAGTTTTCATTTGACTGTTGATGAGTAGATCATAGTGTTTCGTGGGCATTGCTCTCTTGGGGATATACAAGTATGAAAACTAAACCCACCTGATATGGACTAAAGCTAAGGGCAATTGTTGATTGTAAATAAACATAGGCTTATGAATCACACATCAATTTAAACTAGCCCTTTCTCACTTTAATAATTTTATATGGCTTCACTTGCGCTTACTTGGTTTACGATTTGATTTATTGAATTATTCACTTCTTGCGTGTTTGATTTTTATGGGACAGACTGTATATAGACATATGCAGTGTATTTTGGAATCGTCAAAGGGAATCGCAATTGTACGGCGGCAGCTGGCGGCAGGCATCGGAACTATCTGGGAGCGCTGAATAATGTTGGGTATATGTCGAAGGAATGGGTGGGACTGGGAGGCAAAGAGAGAGATAACGCTGGTGCAGATGAGACGGCTGCGTATCCGTGGACTGGGCAGCGAACGGAAGAGGGGGGGAAAGGTAGAGAGTCTGGTTGAAAGGGGCTTCGAGCAAACAGATGGTCGTGACGGAAGACTTGGTGTGATTTAAGTGATAGATAAGGGGTTGAAAGAGAGGTTTCATCCACCCTAAGAGTTGGCGATTTGTCTACACTTCAATTGGAATTGCGTGTGTTCTTGGTGGGGTGATTGGAGACACAGCAAATCCCGCGAGGGGAGATGATATACGTCTCATTTTGGGTACCTCACATATGAAATGAAATATCTGTGGAATTTTAGAGCCTGGAAGAAAGTCACACATTGGTAATCGTGTTAATTAATTATTATCAACCTGGAAGTAATTTAATTGCCCTCAAATAAGAGGGTTCTAGTATTGGGTGGAAGTTGGTCTAGTATTGGGTGGAAGTTGTCTTAGTATGGGAAGGAAGTGTTCCTAGTATGTGGCAGAAGTTATCCTAGTATTGGGCAGAAACTATCCCTGTAACTGGCAGAAATTATTCTAGTGCCAGGCTTACTTTATTGGTATATGCGTGTCCTTGTACTGGCCTTTTAGCAGCAGCTTGGTTTAATACATGGTTAATATCACCTTTAAACCTCTATGTCGTATGGTTATTGAGGCGAAAGTCCTAATGGAAAGGATTTTATGGATGACTGGGTCACCTTCGTAGGGGCAGTTCAATTTAGAAGTGGCAATTAGTCGTAGTTACCAGTTTACCAGACTGTATAGGTGTTTCGAAGGGCTGGTACGTTGGTGGACAGAGTACTGGTAATCATAATTTAATGAGGAGGACCAGGAAGATCGGACAGGAAGTCATTTTAGTTCAGATAAGTGCTTTAGATAAGGGTGATATAAAGACCTTCTTAATAAGTTAAATTCTTAACAGCCTTAATTGATATAGAAATTTTATTCATCACTTTAATTTGTCTGAATTGACATTTTTACGGCAGGGAAACAGATAAAGCCCTCTAGTAATTTGATAAATGCTTCAGATGTGGATAATTTCTGTGCATTTGAGTGACCTTTGTACCCTTTGAAATTTTATCACCATAGAATTGAACTTTAGAGTTATTTTATTGACTCAGAATAGAACTTTGATGCTATTGTACGTTTACTTTCTCTGAGTATATTTATACTATATAAGTGAGCTCACTGAGCTAAGTCTGGTAAAACTTAATTGTTGAATTTAATTAATGAGATCGTATGCTATTGAGCCACTATGTGATTGATAATAACTGTTTGAAACATTAGAGAGCCAGATTTATGATATTATGTGTAGCTGTTTATGTTTTCAGGCCAGAACACTTATTACTGCATGTATATTTTAAATTGTGGTGTTTGTTTTGATGGTCATTTATACTAATAAACCAACGTTTTATTTGGTATTCTGCGTAGAGTTTTCATATTCCAGTTATTTGTGAACCGATATAATTTAGCTTGTCGTAATTAGTCAGATAGATTTATTTGGAGGTAGTCTCACTCCTTAAATTTCTCCAGTGATTTAATTAAGGAATTTGCTCATTTATATTGGTGCCTTATGATTGTGTGATTATTGATGCATATGAGTACATTTCTGTATGTGTCTCTCTTGCAGTGAGTATTGGGTATAGCTACCAGTGTGATCCAATGTGTTCTTGGTTAGAGTTGGATCACTGGTGATTATTTGAGGCAAGACTTATAGATCTTGGCGATCTAACTAACAACTTATTTGAATATCCGGGGGTAGGTGTAATAATCAAGTGGCACCCTGTATAATATCTTATTTAAGAAGCCCACCAATCTCCAATGTTTAAAAGCAGGCGACCACCTAACTTTCCGTTAACTTTGCTTATACCAATGACTATTTTGAGGTTTCTTTGTTGTGTTTAAGTTGAGAGTTGGTCATTGGTATAAAAGAGCGAGTGCGTCGTGATAATAGCCTTCCTCATACAGGACAACTACAGCAGCACATTCTGACTTGGTAAGATAGCGATTTACCATTGTGCAGTAAGATTAATAATTGAAAAGTCTGGACGCAGCAAATGCGTTGTGGAAGTGAAATTTCATAAAAGTGTTTTTAAAAGCAAATATTATGTCTTTCTAACGCAAGCAGGCATCAATCTGGTTACCATTATAGCCTATAAAGTAGACACAATGTGCCATTTTTTATCAAATTATACTTATTGTTTGAAAATGTACAAAAAAATTTCGAAAATAAACTTAAAAAATGCTTTCCGAGAAAACTAGTTTCCTAGCCAAAAAACCTTAGGTTAATAGCAAATTGAGTTATTTAAATTTGAAGGATTTAACGAAAATTCGCTACCAAAACGCACTTACTGCGTCTCGATTTTTTTCTAACAAACATAAATCATATTCCGATAAGAAAATGCAAAAAATGCAATAACATAAGGGTGTGAAAAAACAATTGTAGGGATCACCAACGACTTATGGACCAGCCTGTGATTGTCAAAATATTTTTATAAGATGCGGCTTAAGACACCTTGTAATTAACGTATACAATTTTTTCTCGTATCTTGTATAATAAGAATTATATTGAGCTTTGACGTAGAAATGCGTTACCCTGTATATATGTAAACAGATAAAACTGAACGTAAACCCGAATATGGATTCTAGGAGGCCTAGTTTGCGCTCACTTGAAGAAACCTTTTTAAAATTCACAAGTCGAAGTCTCTTCATTAACGAATTTTTTCTACGAAAATTAGCTAAAAATGAAAGACCGTTAAACCAAAAACTCAACTAAACCTACAAGGAAAGCATCAACTTAACTAAACCTACAGCCAAAGCATCAGAGAAAGGGTCTATTTGAAATGAATTTTTTGTAAATATTTTAGTGAAGTGAAGGAAATGACGGTTGAAGCGGAAACTTAAGGGTTTGCAGAACACTCTTCTTGCGACATATTCTTTATGTAATCCGTATTTGTTTCAGGTTATTTGCCTAAATGTTGCGAATTTTGACGTTTCAAAGCGCAACTTACGTTTTGAGGAAAACCCCTTTTTTTCTTCTTTAGATGCCTATAACTTTTTTTCCTTTTTACAATACTCCTAAATTTTGGTGCGTCGGTCACTATTTATAATACAAATACGTGTACCAAATTTGGTAGCCCTTGCTTTGTTATTTCCAGAGATATAGATTTTTTTCGACGGAAAACACAAAATTTTCTGGGGAAACCTGGCCCGATTTTCCTGGCTAACGAACTCACGCAAGCCACTTGCAAAAGTTTTATGTTATCGGTGTGATACATACATATATATATATATATATATATATATATATATATATATATATATATATATATATATATATATATATATATATATATATATATATATATATATATATATATATATATATATATATATATATATACATATATATATATATATATATATATATATATATATATATATATATATATATATATATATATATATATATATATATATAAATTGAAACTGACCCCGGATATAGGTTCTAGGGGTCATAGTTTGCGCTCATTTGAAGAAATTTTTTCAAAATTTAAAAGTCGTGATCTCCTCATTAGTGAATTTTTTTTTGAGAAAATCCACTAAAAACCGCAAAATACCTAGTCACGTAATCTGATCGGCTATCACACATAAACTGGTGGACCTGTGTGGTGGCTGAAATTAGATATTTTAAAGGTCAGCTCAGCACTGTGGCGGACCGGGGAATCCGACAGACTAATTAAAACAAAGCATTCTTTAATCTATTTGAACTGATCAGATTTTTCTGGCTAACGAACTTATCCAAGTAACTTGCAAAAATAGGGTACTTACCAAACTTGATCAAAATCAACCGATTATTTTTTGAGTTATCGGTGTGAACCCGGATATGTGTTCTAGGGTTCCTAATTAGCGGTCATTTGAGGACATTTTTTAAAATTCAAAAGTCGGGATCTCCTGATTTGTGAATTTTTTTAAAGAAAATTTACTAAAAATTGAAACCTACAGAATCAAAATACTTCAGAAGGTTGAATATCAATTCTGATTGTTTGTCACATGAAAGGTTATAGAATATTATATGTTACCTGGTTACGACTGTTTTTCTCCGAAGCAGACTCCGTACACTGGAAATCATTTTTTATTTGTCGAAAATGACATGCATCAATAAAATGTTGCATATCTTTTATTCCAGATGTAACAAAAGGCTTATTAAAAAACTTAATGTTGGCAAATGATGTAATTGAGAAGAGAGTGATGCTGGGTTGCGCTAAAGCCGGTAGTCCGCTCCACAGGGCGTTTTCAATTTTCTGGTAGAAGTCATATATGCAACTAATGCTGTGTATAGCAACAAAAATACCACACAGGTCTAAATTTTTAAAACTGCAGGTTCCAGCTGAAAAAAGATCATTAAAATGGCGTGAGTACCTCCGAAAATATTGAAGATCAAATTAGACATGTCTCTTAAAGTATGTGTTAATATTAACGAGAATTGTACAGGGCTTTCATTAATTCCCGAACCCCACGTGACCGCTTAAGTTAGCCAACCCGGCATACACGGTTGTACAACCTGAATTAATGAAATTTCTAAGATGCCAGTGTTGTCTCATATTTGCTTTGGGGTTTTATAAAAAATATAAAAATTATAATAAGTTGAAACAGTAAATGTCTTAAATGTATTTATTATTTAGTATTTTTAACAGGAAGTCTGTTCATGTATGGTTTACTGTTATTGATTGTTAAAAAAATAAATTAAAAGCATAATAAAATGTTACTTTTATTTTGTATAGATATCAAAATTTTGTAATGTACGTTGTTCAGAGAACAAAGAATGTCTCATAACGGCCGCAATAGCCCTAGAAACATAATTGTTAAAAACACCAAAATAATAATTAAAAGTAGTTCATTTTTAATTATTTAAGCAAGGAATGTAAATATTGCAATTAATTAGAGGTCAGCATTGCATCGATTGACATTGAAAATATCACATTCAATAGGTAAACAATAAACAAGTAAACTTGTAAGATATACAGGAATGTTGCAGTCAGCAATTCGGAAGGTCGGAAAACTAATGAAGAATCAAATAAGGGTTATTGTTTTGTAAATATAAATGAGATCAATTTAGTAAACAAAAATCAGTTAATTAAATACGGTTTTACAATGTAGACGCTTAATATTAGATTGCTTCAGATATAACGCCGCGATACTTGTAATTTAAATCATGTAAGTCAGCAATTCGGAAGGTCGGAAAACTAATGAAGAATCAAATAAGTGTTATTGTTTTGTAAATATAAATGAGATCAATTTAGTAAACAAAAATCAGTTAATTAAATACGGTTTTACAATGTAGACGCTCAATATTAGATTGCTTCAGATATAACGCCGCGATACTTGTAATTTAAATCATGTAAACATAAATACTGTTCAATTAAGATCCACGATGTAACAGTCTACGTAAGTTCATTCATTTGTTAGTTAATAATATTACTGTTAAGTTTTGTGAGTTAATATAGTTTACATTATCCCGTTACCTATGTCTATATATGTGCCTAGTTCGACGACTTTATCCCTATAAATTACCCTCCGTTTCCTGAACACACGTAAACAAATTGAGGTCCGATTATTTAAACTTCTAATTTACGGCTTTAGGAATGTGTATTGTGTAACATGTAACAAATATGTACCTGTTTGGGCAGATTACCGACGAACAGATTTGGTAGCGCTTCGTTCCATGCGATGTCGAATATCGTCAACAATATAACCTTAACATGTCTACACTTTTATCTTACGTAAAAACGCAATGAAAATGCTAAGTTTTGATAAAAACTGTTTATTTTTATTGTCCCATAGATAGAAAATTATTTGAAGAAGGTAAACACTGGTCGAGCTTGGAAAATGCACAATATACATACAAAATAACCGTCAAAAGGGAATTGAGCGCCAATGGACTGAACTGTCAATGGTCAATTAATTTTTGTCACTTTAGGGTCCCTAGTCTAGTGGTTTTTCTGGTTACTTTTTGACTGCCAACTCATAACATCATATTCCACTAAGAGAGAGACAGAATCCGGTAACGTGGGGTTCGGGAATTAATGAAAGCCCTGTATATGACAATATTTGACTTATTTTTGAGTACGGGTGCATTCTGATGTATGCTCTTAGATGTAGTGAATTATTTATTTATTTTCACTAATTGCAGATATCCAGTAATCGAGTTTTAATAGACCAACTTTGTAAAACATCAGATAAGTAAACTTGGAGAACTCAGAACACCACAACGAATTTTTAAAGACCTGACGATCGTTTCACTAACAAAATCAGCGTCATCAGAGGATGGAAAATTTAGATTTCTTCATCCTCTGATATACTTTGGGTTCAATCCCGCTCCAAAAAATACTACACTATATCAGTCAATAATAGGCTATATAATATAGGTACAAAAATGTTAGAATACTATATTGTAAAATACACATTTATAATTTTAAATCCAAATTATTATAAAAGAGAGAAAAAAATTTAGATATTATTTATAGTAAAAAAATCAAATAGAATCATGTAAAAATAATACACCTAAATAAATGTTTCTTAAGTTGGTAATAACAATCGCTTGCTGCTTTTGCTGCAACAGATAAACAGACAGACAGACAAGTATTAAACTTATACGGGGAGCTTACATACACTGACAAAAGACCCACCACATCACTAATAATCTATCCGATACCGGCTCTTTCACATTCGAGTGTAAATAATCCGACTTTCTGAATATGTGACCGAATCAAAAACCTCTACAGATTACTTCCCTCGATCTTTCAGCAAATTTGAAATAATATCTCCTTACAATAATTTCCAAAATAGGGTTTTAAAGCATCTCTGAAATCGAATTCATTTCAAACCTGTCAATTCACGGACGACTGAGAACAAAATTGTTCATTCTTCCTAATTGCAGTCCATTATTATATCATGTCGCCTTCATTCCAGCACTCTAATTTGTTTTTTCTGCTGTCTTAATTGAATCATGACCCAATTTACCAAATTACTAATTAAATGCGGAGACAACTATTACATACGTCTTACATTACCACACAAATTTGCTCTGTTATTAACTAAATACTTTCCTCACGTAAAGGGGCATGTATCCTTGCAATCTAGTGACTTGTGCAACCAGCTTTACAATTTTACTGTAGCACAATCTCTTAATTTATGTGAGTAGATACCCTGAGTACCACGCACACACATGTGGGAACACACTAATAAATAGAGCGAAACATTTCTCCATCGGCAAAATAACACAAGAAAAATTGAAGAATTAAACCGTTGAGTTGGACACTTCCTTCATTATTGCATAATAATCTTTCAGAATGTAAGAATATATTTCATCGGTGCAAGAGAAAAATTTGATAGTATCTAGGTAATTAATATACTTCAGTATCGAAATTTGACAGTAGGTAGATAGTTGATATGCAAGAATCTCATTGTTGAATAATCAACATTTTGTGTATAAGAAATTTAATGAGGACATTATTTATGCAATGGCACGAAGTATCGTGACTGCTAAAACTAAAAGGGAAAGAGAACTATAAGTGTTAATTTTGATGGCACAAAGATATGTTAATTAATAATGATATATATATATATATATATATATATATATATATATATATATATATATATATATATATATATATATATATATATATATATATATATATATATATATATCACCCCGGTAACTCAAAATATAACGGGCCGATTCTGATAAAGTTTGGTAGGTACCTTTCTTTGGTAAGTGATGGCTTGGATAAGTTCGTTAGCGAGGAAAATCGGACTAGTTTCTCCGGGAAAATTTTGGGTTTCCTTTCGGAAAATTTTTGTATCTCCGAAAATAACACAGATATGACAACCAAGTTTGCAATATACGTTTCTATCAAAGTTACCCTACGTGACAAAATTCAGATCTCTACGCTAAAAGGAAAAAAGTTACACACATTTAAAGAACAAAAATTTGAATGCCAATGGTGATCAGAGGAAAGGACAAGAACAAAATATTTTGTGTGGTTAACAAAACCAATTGAATATTTTATACAACGGTTAAGTTTTTTTGACGCAAGAAGTAGCGAAAAAATGTTTTAAATATTTTATAATTTTTCTTCCTAAAACGTCAAAGTCGCGATTTGAAACGTAAAAGTTTGCAAATAGTCTGAAACAACTACGGATTGTATGAATGAAATGTCATAATAAGTGCGTTTTACAAAGCCCCGAGTTTCAGTGTCAACCATCATTGTCCTTCAATTTACTAAAATGTGTTAGGCAAATCCATTTCATATAAACCCTCTTTCTGATGCTTTGTCAGTAGATTCAGCTATAGAGTTTATGGTTTAATAGTCTATATTTTAGTAAATTTTCGTAGAAAAAATTCGTTATAGAGAAGACAGCGACTTATGAATTGTGAAAAGATTTCTTCAAAGGAGCGTGAATTAGAACACCTAAAATCTATATACGGGGTAAGTTTCAGTTTTTGTCTTTTTACACATACACGGGGTGACGCATTTCTACGGTAAAAATCAATATTTTCGTTTATATACAAGATGCGAGAAAAATTGTATATGTTAATTATAGAGTTTCTTTAGCTGCATCTTATAAATTCATTTTGACAATCACTAAGTCGTTGGTGATACCTAAAATTTTGTTTTCGAACATCCCCTATGTTATTGCATTTTTGCTTTCTTCATCGAAATAGGATGCATGTTTGTAAGAAAAATATATAAACGCAGCTAGTGCGTTTTGGTAGCGAATTTTCGTTAAATGTTTCAAATTTCTATAACTCAATTTGCTATTAAGCTATGGGTTCGTTGACTAGATAACCAGTTATATCGGAAATATTTTAAGTTTATTTTCGGAAAATTTTTGTAAATTTTCAAAAAACAAATTATTTTGATTATATATGGTGCGTTTTGATAACGAATTTTCATTAAATACTTCAACTTTCTATAACTCAATTTGCTATTAACCTAAGGTTCGTCGGCCAGGAAACCAGTTTTCTAGAAAACATTTTAAGTTTATTTTCGGGAAATTTTTGTACATTTTCAAACAGTAAGTTATTTTGATTATAGATGGTACATTGTTTCTACTATATAGGTAATACCACCGGTAACCACATTGATGCCTGCTTGCATTAAAGACATATTTGCTATTGAAAACATTTTTATGAAAATTCACTTCCATAACGCACTTGCTGAGTCCAGACTTTTATTTATCAAAAACACGTTAACTCAAAACGACGATTTCATTCAAAACGACATATTTTTCAATAATATGTTTATCTATATGAAGTAGTATAGAACGAACCAAACAAAAAACCTACGTCCAGGGGGTTGCAGCCTTCTGAATAAAAAACAATTTGTTCGCAGCAAGTGCGGTATGGTAGCGAATTATTAATTTCGGAAATACAAATTTGTTTTAGAGAAATATTTTTTCAGCAAAATCGATTTGACTGGATTGGCTAACAAACTCATTCAAGCGGTTAACGAAGCGAAAATCATACATTTGGTAGATACCTTCCATTTTGTAAACAGCTTAGCGAAGTTCGTTAGCCAGCCCGATAGAATTATTTCTTCTGGGAACATTTAACATTTATTTCCAAAAATGTTTTTTTTTCTTTGAAAATAGCAAAGCTATTTTAGTAAAATTCCGAACACAAGGAGCCCTTATGGAGGCCAGTTCAACTTCACATCTGAAGTTTCGGTCTTTATAGAAAATTGAGTTATAGGCTTGATTAATTTTTGTTGCCCTTACTTGACGACTTCCATACTAAATACAGACGTGGAGATTATTTTCGGGTTTCACAACGGTTTGCATTCTTCTCTGTAACCTGTTTAACCATCATCAGACAGGAGATAATTAACTTCATTTGCACGCATTCTTGACAACTAGAAATAAAAATCCATTGCCACGGTTTTATCAGAATTTTTTTTTAAATAAAAATAACAGAGCAAGCCTTCAAAATGTATAAGTGATGTATGTCAATATTTAACATCAAAATAGAATCATCATATCATAATAATGAGTATAACGACAGTCGCAACAATAAAATAAATAAACGATAACAGCAATAAAGCAGACTCGATACAACGAAAATATCAAGACACATCAACCCATTACCTTATTACAATTATTTTAATATAGCTGAACCTATTTTGTTTGATGTACTTAGTTAGAAACAAGAATTTTTAAGAAAGGGGAATCAATTAAATCAGTTAGCTCATTTAAAACAAAATACCTATTGTAGTTTATGTGGTTTTTTACTTCTGAAACTTCAAAAAGCCAAGTTTGCGCTTGTCATTACAAAAATGCAGGGGCTCTATACAATTAGATTTCAAAATATTGAGTTAAAAATTCCTATAAACTAACAGAAAACTTAAATAACTTAACTATTGCTCCAAACAGTAAATTAGTTTCGTTGATGTTTATGGCATGTATTCTAAAATACCTCCTAAAGAATGCTAAAAAACTAGAAAAGAAATCATCCCTCTGATGATGATAACTTTGTTAGCCTAACAATCGTGAGGTCTGAAAACTGTATTGTAGTGAATTGTGTTCTCCAAATTGTACTAATCAGTGCTCATAATATGTTCCAATCTTCACTCATCAAAATTGATACATTAGCTTGTTCACACTGTAGGGTAATCTACACCTGTCAAATTTCTAGAAATTTTAATACCAGATACAGGGAACATATTTATCTACTTAGAAGTAACCACGCTGACAAATCTACATTTGCAAAACATATTATTGATATCTAACATAGACCCACAGTAAATAACCGCATAGAACTACTACATTTTTGTAATAACAAGCGATTTTTGAAGCTTTAGAAGTAAAAAGGCACATAGACGACAATAGCTACCTACCTTATTCTAAATGAGCAAACTGATTTAATAGATTCCCCTTCCCTATAAATTCTTCTTTCTAATTAAATGCATTAATAAACTATATTAAAGGAGTTAGAATAAGGTAATTGGTTGATGTGTGTCGATATTTTCGTTGTAAAGAGTCTGCTTTACTGCTGTTGTCTAGTTTTTTTGTAATTGTTCTAGTTATTATTGTTATAGGTTGATTCTATATTCGTGATAAATATTGACATACATACATACAAACAAACAAACAAACATACATACATACATACATACATACATACATACATACATACATACATACATACATACATACATACATACATACATACATACATACATACATACATACATACATACATACATACATACATACATACATACATACATACATACATACATACATGCATACGTACATACATACATACATACATACATACATACATACATACATACATACATACATACATACATACATACATACATACATTCATACATTTATATATTCATACATACATACATAAATACATACATACATACATACATACGTACTTAGATATGTGGCGACCTCACCGCCAGGTATTTTAATAGATCTCGTAATCAGACAAACCGAGTGACTGCCGGCATAAGCAGTACCCACCTTTTGTCAACAGCTTTGGGTGGAAGAACTGGAAAGCGCAAGGTCACTCTATTGGCCTGGGGTTGGGAAGTTTGCCCCAAAGGCGGAAGAATCAGCTGCTGATCAACGGCATTAGAATACAGAGTGCAAGGAGAAACCACTGTATTGAAGAGCCAATTGGATATATTTAGTAGAATTATCATGGCTGATGATACGAATAACACGGCCTTCGGTCCGGGGCAGCTCGTAAATGATCAGAGGGTGCTAAGAACCCCCCCTTAATCCTGGAAATGGAACACCTGAAAATTGACATAATGGGAATAAGTTATGTACAATGGCCAGTTGCGGGAAAATGCCCAACAAGAAATGGAATGTTATACTACTCAGGTAGCAACGAATCAACTCGTCGATGATGTCGGCATTCTAGTCAACAACAAAATTAATAAATCCGTGGTAGGTTTTACTCCCTACTCAGAAAGTATATGATAAAAATATGATACTTTCAACTTAAACAGAAAAGATTAAAGAGATGGAGAAAATCTGGACAATCAAGACAAATAAGAGATGCCAATGATGATACACTAATGACAGATGTGATACAGAAACTGATTAGATGCACAGAGTATGTAACAGAACTTTGGGAGGACAAGAACAGAGGAGAGAACCTAGATGGATACACAGAAGATACAGCACCTGAAATAATAATAGAAGGAATAGAATATGCACTCAAACAGGTCAAGTCAGGTCAGGTCATAATAATAGAAGAAATAGAATATGCACTTAAACAGGTCAAAGATGAAAAGGCTGGTGAACACGACGAGATTCCTGTGGAGCTACCAAATTGATGAACGGAGAATCTGTCACAATCATGCTAGAGCTATTTAACAACATATGTAAAACTGGAATATTACTATAACATTGGCTCCATTCCACGTTCGTTCTAATTCCAAAGAAAGCCAACGTAAAATAATGCCCTGATGAGTCACACGCGAACGCTTTTTTTGAAGATGTTATACAACAGAGTTTTCAAGAAATTAGATTAGGAAATTGGTGATTTTCAAGTGGAATTCAGAAAAGGGATGGATAGTCGAAGCTTTGTTTGGAGTGAATGTCTTCTCCCAGAGATGTGTCGGTGTGAATCAAGAAGTGTGTGCTTGCTTTGTTGATTTTGAGAAGGCATTCGACAGGGTACAGCATGACCGCTTAAGACAAATTCTACTGAGTAAGAATACAGATAGTAGGGATATAAGAACAATCTGTCCTTGTACTGGAATCAACTAGCGAAAGTCAAAGTTGAAAAGTACCTAACACCAGAAATTGAAATATTTCGAGAAGTGTGTCAGGATTGTGTGCTCTCGCCTCTTCTGTTCAATCTGTATAGTGAAACCATTTTTCAAAAATCACTATCAGAAATATCCGATGGCCTGGTGATAAATAGAGAAAGTCTCAATAATATTAGATATGCATATGACACCGTCGTATTAACAGGCAAACAGCTGCTCATATTTGCATTTCATAAGCCGAAGGTACTAGCAAAAGTAAAAAACGAGAATAGGAAGACGAATAAAAATATAGAACTAGAAGTTTTTAGACCAGACTTTAGCGACATTAGCGTCACCAGAGGGATGAATAAACTGAGTTTATTCATAGTAATGCTAACTTTGTTTGCAAAACAATCGTCAGGTCTAAAAACTGTATTATGATAAATTGGGTTTTCCAAATTGTACTTATCCGTGCTCATCACAGGTTCCAATATTCAGTCATTGAATCATATATGAATAAACTCAGTTTATTGATCATTCTGGTGATGCTAGCTTTGTTAGCGAAACGATCGTCAGGTCTAAAAACTGTATTGTTATGAGTTTAGTTCTTCAAATCGTCCTTAGCGCATATGATTTTCGTAGGAAAAATTGCTCAGATAATTTCTATGAAAAATCACTACCATAACGCACTTGCTACGTCCGGACTTTTTAAAAAATTTATGTAAAAACAGAATTTGATGTTATACAGATGAGAAAATTTGTAATTCTTACGCTGATACTTGTGGAGTAACAATATTTATGGACCCTCACACTGGCGTTAAAATAATAGATACATTTATTTTACCGTTTAACTGATATGCAAACAAACTGCTTAAAAATATCGATTTGTCATGTGTATTTATATTATTGTTAAAACAATAACAGTATAGGAGGTTAGTTGGCAATGTCGTCGGTTCTTAAACCATCAATCAGCTAGGGTTATATTTGTTATACTACATAGTAATTATGCTCTAGTATAATACTTTGCGTGACACTAAAACGTAAGTAGATGATTTGTACACATAATAAACTCCAAAAAAAAGTCGGGATGCAGCAAGTGCGTTATGGTAGTTATATACATTAAAAAAAATTAAATAGAAAATATGTCTTTTTTAATTAAAGCAGGCGTCAAATTTGGTTACCAGTATAATCTGTATAGTAAAAACAATGTACCATATTTCATCAAATAAGCTTTACTACAAAACTCACAAAAAAGATTTTTGAATAAAAATTTACAAACATTTTGTTCATAAAAATTCGAAAACATTTTTTTAAATAGCTTATTAAACATTTATTGTTATGCCCTTCACTTCTGAAACACAAAATACAGACTGTTCGATTTGATACAATTGAGTTACGATAGTTTGATTTTTCTAAAATTCAGTCACTATTTGAGAGCACTCGATTTTTTCATTAAATAATATAAACAAAGACCTCTCTGACTGCGTCATTTGCATTAGACTCTGATTTTCGTTGGTAAAAACTCCGTACACAATTTTTGATATGTGCCAAAAATGTCAGAAGTTGCAAAAGAATTGAAATAACTCAAACATGCATTACAATTCAATGGAAAATGCAAAAATGCAATAACATAATATAATTCGAGTTAAAAAAGAAAATTTGTATCGCCAACGACT
Source organism: Tillus elongatus (assembly GCA_964006375.1). Taxonomy (NCBI): domain Eukaryota; kingdom Metazoa; phylum Arthropoda; class Insecta; order Coleoptera; family Cleridae; genus Tillus; species Tillus elongatus. The sequence continues at coordinate 153,538,626 of OZ023263.1, read as the reverse complement.
TATAGGCCACCTGTGATTGTCAAAATAATTTTTATAAGATGCCGCGCAAATTGCAGCTATTCAAATTTGTAGCATTTATTGAAAATTTGCTACCATAACGCACTTGCTGCATCCCGAATTTCTTTGCTTACAGACATGCTTTATATTTCCATGAAAAATTTAAAAATTTAATAATATAAGGCGTGTTCGATTTACAAAAAATAAATTTGTATTAGCAACGACTTATGGGCCACCTGTGATTGTAGAAATAATTTTTGAAGGTGTAGCTCAAGGCACCCTATAATTAACGTATGCTATTGTTTCTCGTATATTGTAGAGTAACAGTAATATTGAGCCTTGCCGTAGAAATGTGTGAGCCTGTATATATGTAAACAAATAAAAACTAACCCCGGATATGGGAACTAGGTCCCCTAGGACCCATATCCGGGGTTAGAAATTCGCTATTGAGGAGACTGCGACTTTTAAATTTCAAAAGTCGCAGTCTCGTCAATAAGGAATTTCTTGTACGAAAATTTGCTAAAAAGAGAATTAGGCCATAAACTCTATAACTAAAACTAAAACTACTGCTAAAGCATCAGAGAAAGGGCTTATTTGAAATGAATTTTCTGGAAACATTTTTGTAAAATGAAGGAGAATGACGGCTGAAGCTGAAACTTTTAAAACATATATATATATATATATATATATATATATATATATATATATATATATATATATATATATATATATATATAAACTGATCGCAGATATGTGTTCTAGGAGGCCTAGTTAACACTCATTAGCCTAGCCTAGTTAGCAGTCATTGGAAGAAATTTTTTCAACATTCAAAAGTAGCGATCACCTTATTAGTGAATTTTGCTTAAGAAAGTTCACAAAACGCAGATCTACTAAAAAAGTTTGAGGAAAAAGCAACTAAGGTAAATCTCCGCTGTAGCATATTTACATGAACATACATAAAAATCGTTTAAAGGCAGCTGTAGAAAAATTACTGTGCAAGAACAAATTAGAACCAAGGAAACCTCGTGTTACATAAAAAATATTAAAGTTAAAACGAAGAGGCTAACAGTAAATATGAACAGTTTAAAAACATGGTCAAACAAAAATATCGGAAACTGAAAAAAATTTGGATGCAAATAAAAAGTAACAAAATTGAAAATTATACTAAAAGAAGGACGGTTAGATTAAGCTTACTAGCGGGTAAGAAGACTGCATTGTGAACCAGGAACAATAACCTGGAATTGTAAACACCAAGGATGAACATTTATTACTACAAACGAAAAGCTCTTGATGTAGCCAAATTAACGGTGGATCTTGGAAAAAACTATAAAGAAAATACTAACAATATGCAACTGCCTGTGAAATGCTATAAATCAAAAAAGAACTGTCCATTGAGTTTATAGAGAAGACAAATATACCATTTCCAAAAACGTAAACACGCAATAATTCAACTACCACAGAACAATGTACAAAAATATGTGGCGAAGATTCTGCTAATAATAGTAAAAATAGAATCACAAGTAAAATTTAGAGTTTTCTGGATGAAAATCAGTTTCGGTTTAGACCCGGCCGAGAAACTAGACAGCCAATGCATACACTTAAAAAATTCGGGACGCAGCAAGTGCGTTATAGTAGTGAATTTTCATAAGAATTATACACCATTATTATACGGCATATTATTAAAATTAATACTTTAAACTTACACAGACCTTGAAGATCGTTTTTAGATGTCCTAGTACGCGCATTTGATGAATTATTTCGAAAGTGTTACCTTCGATATATCTGTATTATCAAAAAACTATCTTGTGTTCTAACTCCCTTTGCGAAAAATGCCCAAAAATCAAATTTCTATGAAGCTGGAAAATTAATTTTTGCTATATCTATAGATAGTTTAAGTCTCTTTAAAAGAAACTTGTGTTACAAATTCGATTCGAGTTACAAAAGCCTTCGAGAAGGAAACTTAATTCATATTTAGAAAAGTAAAGTATCTGCCCAACTATAAACGTAGCAGTTATTTTTCCTTATTAATCGCCTGAATGATTTCCTTTTAGTCAACCTAATCAAACCGGTTTTTTGAATACCAACAATAACAAAATGTCTGCTGAAAATTATAATTTCGGACACAAAGGTGACAAAGTTGTTTAGGCGTTTTAAACAAAAATGTGATCTTGTGTAAAACGTATAAAATCTGTACACTATTGTTTCTCCAAATGTCAAAGTAAAACAAAACAAAAACCGTACATTCATCGAGCGGAAATCGAACTCTTACAAGATCTGATAAAAAATCTGCGTAGAAGGCAAGCACGCTACCACTGAGCTATCTGAAGATACGTTACCTAGCGTTTTACATAATACTTGACGCCGGCTTCATGCCCCGGGATATTTTATATTATGTTAAAAGCGAACATAACAATTAATTACAGAATTAATGGAAGTGTCACTTGAAACACATTTAACGACTGTTTCGATCTTAGATGACGTCTTATCTTTAAGTTTAAATATAAAAGAACAAGCTGTTTTAAAATCTTTTTTATAGAGACTTGACTTGATTATGTTTACATTTCCACTATATTATGCTACATTTTCAGTCTAAAACTGTATCTGGGGCTGTTCATCATGTAAAGTCTCATTCCAGTTACTAAAATACTTACAAAAATATAGCGTTTTCAAAAATATTTTTGTATATTTTTTGAGTTATCGCTCGCATACAGACACACACACACACACATATATATATATATATATATATATATATATATATATATATATATATATATATATATATATATATATATATATATATATATATATATATATATATATATATATATATATATGCAGGGTGATTCTTTACGAGTTCTTATTAGACGTTTTAGAGAAACTAGACTGATTTGGATTCTAAAGATTTATAGTATAAGGTTTCCCAATATGCCCAATTTATCCAAAATATTTATAACATCCTGCGACTTCCTGTTATACCGGAAATGGACACTAGCTCGCTTATTTTGAATAAAACACCATGTATATTATTACAGGGTTGAATACATCTGATCTTGACAATTCTCCAAATATACAGTTTTGCTACTTTATACTGAGTACGTCACGGGATATGGCCATTTTTATTACAAAAATATGTCCGTTTCAACGCACTGTATCTTATTGATTGATGCAAATTTGAAGTTCTTTGTTATGCATAATTGTTTCACTATTGTATGTTTTAACTTAGTATACACAATCTTCCGAACAATTGGTTGTTGTCTACAGGGTGATTACAAATGCATATGCGCTGATATCTCATTTTTCAAATCGATCAGCCTGTTTATTATAATGCCATTGGCAAGATATTTTACTACTCGTCGAATTTTGTTAATCATTCCCTATACCCAAACCGTGCGGTTTTTAAGATATTCAACTTCGAAATATGCAATATGGGTATGTATTATGATTTCCGTAGTGCCATGAAAAGTAGCAAACTTGATTAGTAACCAAATTCTCAGTTTGACAGTTATGTTTTGATGAACAAAAGATCAAAAGTTATCTGATGAAAAACTCTATTAAGGCTCTGAAAATTGTACTCTGTCACCTGACCAACGCCTACTAATACAGTCAAAAAAGGGGCAAAGGTGTAGAGCTGCTTTTAGGAAGAAAGTAAGTACACTACTGCATTCGGCATCCCTCATAATAGATATATACCAAATTTTATCAAAAAATAGCAATTATAATTATTTCAGACAGGTTTATTTTTGTGACCCTTCTAATATGGAAACACTTCTGTAACTTTTGTATTTATAACGCGATTTTTTTTAACCAGATCTCAAAACATAGAAAATGAAAAAGTCTAAAGATCATGTGAAACTTATTTCCTATGTCATTTGATCACGGCCTATTAAAACTATTTTCATATGCAGAAATTATAAAAAAGGTTTAGGGTTGGTTTAAAAAAAAATTAGTTCACCACTCTATTCGCTATCCTCAAAAACTGTTACTTGCCGAATTTCATTGAAAAATAACTATTATGACCAACTATAAAAGTCAACAACATCTCAAAAGTTGAAAAAAAGTCTACAAATGTTGTGACATGCGAAAATAGTTTTAGTAGGCCGTGATCCAATGGCATAGGAAACAATTTTCACATGATCTATAAACTTCTCTAATTTCTATCTTTTTATATATCGTTAAAAAAATCTAGTTATAAACACAGATGTTACAGGGGTGTTTCCTATTAGAATGGTTGCACAAATAAACTTTTATGAAATGGCTATTAATTCTTCTTTTTTGATGAAGTTTGGTATATATCTATTTTCAGGGATGCCGAATGCAGCGGCGTACTCACTTTATTCCTAAAAATACTGCTCCCCCTATTTTTTGACATATAAAAACTGCAATAGTACGCCTTTGTCAGATGACATATACAACAATTTTTACAGCATTTACAGAGTTCTTCATCTTATATCTTTTGATTTTTGTCCATCAAAATAGAATTATAAATACGAAACTTACAGGGGTGTTTCCATATTAAATGGGCCACACTGTATATATATTTTCCATGAGTCACGCTATATATATACATATATATATATATATATATATATATATATATATATATATATATATATATATATATATATATATATATATATATATATATATATATATATATATATATATATATATATATATATATATATATATATATATATATATATATATATATATATATATATATATATATATATATATATATATATATATATATATATATATATATATATATATATATATATATATATATATATATATATATATATAAATTCCAACGGACCTTGGATTTGGGTTCTAGAGGTCCTCATCCGCGCTAATTTGAAAAAAAATTCCGAAATTCTTTGGAAAAATAAAGATACATTTAGCGGCCTTGCGATAATGCACAAATCATTCAATAATGTGTATTGGATAATATTGTGTTATAAAATATAGAGTTATGGCTTCGATTACAATATACACAAAAAGAGAAATACTATAATAGATGATAGTAACGGATAAGTATGGAATTGATACCAAAATAGGAAAAATTGTACGGCAAGGATTCTTTATTAACATAGTTGTTTAGTTTGGTTATAGAAAATGCATTAAATAGGCTAAAAGAAAACACAGAAAGGAGCAAAATAAATAGACAGCGGTTTTCATTGCATAAGGTACGCAGATGGCATAGCGCTGGGAAGACAAACGCTAAACGAGTTTTAAAGAACACTGAATACGACGAAAGCACGTATTACGCTTCCAAAATAGATACAATGTTAAACAGCCACAAGTAGAAATGTTCACGTGCCTTGTATTACTACGGATGATGGTAAATCTAGCAAAGAAGTAAGGGTGATGATCGCGATGGCAAAGCAAGCATTTAATAGACAAAATGATCCGTTCGCTAATTAAAAATTTAACTTATTTATGATGGAGTCACGTACGGAGTGCTATATTGTATAAGGAGGAAAGCTGGACCTAACGACATGAAGGCAATAGAAGCTTTTGAAATCTGAACGCAGATGAAAAAATATATAGTAGCTAAAAGAAGTAAGACGAAAGTAGATTAGTGAAAAAACTTTAGAGAAGGAAGACAAAATTTGTTGGTCGTGGACATAATAACTTCCTAACATTATTTGAATAACATATACTTGAAAAAAAGATGTGGACCGAGAGGATATCTTAGACTTAGCCCAATTGATGAAATTCTGAAGCCACCATGAGTAAAAGGAGCTGCTACAGACAGATAATGCGGTGAAAAGGTGACATCGCTTTTAGACTATGATGATGATTTATAGAATTTAAATACTTTACATGTTTGAGTATCTTTTTAATATTTGCTTTTTATTGATACTCTATAGAAAATATGTTGGGATGTAATCAAATAATACGAGATTTCAAACAACATATTACATAATATTATACATACCTACCGATTCGACGACGAATTCTATGCACTTTGACATATTACATAAGGATCAGAGATAAGAGTAAATCGTAGTAAAATAGCTATAAAGATAACAGAAACAATAAAAAATAACCTAGTTTTAATACCATCCACAAAAATGCAAACAATAGCGCATTAAAGATACAAAAGATGTAAGAAACCTATCTGATATATCCGCTTTTATGACCAATAAGGAAATATTTGACTTAATAAAACACAATAATACGTCAATATTTTTTCTATATTTCGCAACAAAACAAGTCAACTTATCAACTATAAAAAAACACGTATAAAAAATTCATAAACATAACGTAAATCTAATATTTACAAAAATGGTACTGGGATTTTGTATGTGCTATCTCATTATTTTCACTGGTGTTTTTTGTATGAAACTTTAGCAATGAATCCTTGTTTTTTGTCTGATGTGTAGTCAACTATACGTATTGTCTTATGATCTGGTTCCAATAAGCTGTAAGATCCTTTGACTTTGTACCCATTTCGTTCTTCATGCTTGCTTTTATAGTCTTTGTGCTTGTGATCAGCTACGTGGTAGTCGTAGTGGTATTCTGGATGAGCCTGAAGTATGAAAATAATTTGTATCATGCACGTCAATGGTAACAAAGCTTACAATAGGTAAAATTAAACTTAAAAGCCAAAGAAGTTATATCAAAATTGTACTGGGTACTACCAAAAGTATACAAAGAATTGTATATTTAATTCAACATAATAACGAATTCTGAATAGTACCACAAGCCGAATTTTTCAGTAGAGGTTTGCTAATTATGTAGTAATAAAATTTTAATAACTACTGAATTTATGCTTTTATCAGGTTTCGTTATACGTGCTTATTTTAGGGAGGCTCGAAAATCAACTGGTTAGGTTAAGTTATATTCCTAAGACTATAAAAAAGTTACAAACATAAAAATATTTAAGCTTCTTGAAGGTACTATAAAAGAGTGGTGAATTTTACACTGTAGATGAGTTTGTTTCATCGTGCCCTATTGTTTGTCTTTCGTTGTAATGTATTTCTATCATGTACCTTGTTTTGTGGTACATATTTGTTTGTTTTATATCTGCGTTGTATATTAACTGTTTCATATGACGAGCTTAACCAGTGGTAACAAAGAAAATAGATGTTATTATTGTGAGTGGGCGATCTTAGTTCCTCCACTGCAACCTTAGGGTCTATTGTGGCTCACGCCTAATTGTCTTATATTTCACCTATCAAGTCTAGCCTCTTGCAGAAGTGCAATTTTTCAGACCAAAAGTTGATCCAGATCTTCCGGTGCATGTTAGATCTTGCCAAAGAGCAAGTAGCTACTTCTGTCCGCTACCAGACAGAAACACGAACGTGATCTGCTGTTTGATTATCCTTTATACACAGGCAGCACTCAGTTTGTTGTCCAAGTCCAAATCTGTGCAGGTAACAGTCATCTGACAACTGTCGAAAATAAGTGGCATTTAAGAAACAATCCCTTAGCATGTCTAAGGCCTGTTCTAGACATCAACTCACTTCAAGACCATAAGTGCCGCATTATATAATATTAGTTAACGGACGTTACAAAGAGTTAAATGTTCAAGTTCCAAAAATACCTTAAAATCTGCTAAAATTCATTTTCGATTATTTAATTTCGCTTCGCTTTTACAACTATCGTCAATCACCAACGTCAAGAAAAAATTTTGCCCAATATGTTTTTTCTACGGCAAATAGAGATTTTTTTACGTACCAACCACGCAGTATGGACGTGACCAGAGGTGAAGCATACAAGAATTCAATTTACTTAAAGAATACCACAGCCTCATTATACTACCTATGTACCTAATTAACAATTATTAATTGTTTTGTAGTGAATCTTGTGCCCTTAATACGTGTCAAGCTATCTATCCCTCGCACGACAAATACAAAAAAAACTGTCTCTGAAAATTGGACATTTAAATCTTAGTAATGTGGGCTGCTATAGCTACTCTTGAATACCTTGGATACAAATTGTACTGAGTTTGGATCGTGCTTATAGACAAATGAATTGCCCAAAACCAGGGCCAGGTATTTTAATCGTTGAGGAGTCAGGGTAACGACTGACTTTCTCCAATTTGGTCTTTTCGAAAACCAATATTTTAGCGACAAAACACAACAAAAATATCATCAAATACATATACCCTGAGATGCAAGTAAAGATACAGTGGAGTGCAAATAGCGTGCAAGTGATCCCCTAGTTTTATCATCAGCTAATGTGGTTCCTAAAAATCTTCTGAGCACTATCGAGCACCTTTATGAGACTTTGCAATAGACAATAATTCTCGCAAGAAACCACATTGTGCGGAGATTTCTGAAAAATGAAGATATGTCGGGTCATTCCTAAGGGCTCAGCAACTTGCAAGGATCTTATCTGAGCTCAATCCATTTGATATCTACCGGCGATGAGTCAATCTTCCCATTTAACGGCTTGTGAAAAACCTTTATGCCAAACCGATAATAATTATACCACAGTAAGCAAACTATGCATCCCAAAGTCTCAATCTTGTACAGTGCGATCTTGCACACACATATAGATAAAGGACATATAAAACTTCTCAGAAGTCGGCTATTCTACATATATATATTGATTTTTAGTTTTGATCTTTTTAGCGAACTCTCCAGCACACTGAGCATGCTTTTTAATTATACAATTACCGTTACTTTTATATGCGCTCTATCATAATCATATTTCATGCACTGGAACCGCTATCCATTTATTTTGACTTATATGCTGTCTTCTCTTTAAGCCTTTTATTGCTTTTTTTTTAATTTAATACATGTGGCTATAATAGGCATCCTTGTCGTATTACTTCTCTTGTTTTAGCGTTAGTTTCATATGCATTGTTGTGGGGTTTTTTTCCCTCAGGGCTCGTCCGCGGCCTTGCCGCCCCGATAGCACTGCAACCTTTGGTTTATTGTGCATCGGTGTTTATTGTTATGGTGCTTCAATCGCTCTACAGATTGGAAGTGATTTCATATTTCCAGGTGAGTGGGCCTTTCTTTCCAGATCTAGAAAGGCTATAATAGTTTTACCAAGCTTTTCAAGCCAATTTTTTCCTTTGCTTCGATTGCCAGCACTGCTAATTTGAAATGGCTTTCATCCAGGTAATCTACAATCAAGCTTCTTGTCTCTTTTTCACTGTGATAAGCAGAACCTTCATCACTTGAGTCTGTGCACTTAGAGTCCTGTGCTAGTTGTATTTTCTTGCGTTTACCGTTTTTAGAATAACACTTTATAATTAAAGGATAAATTAAAGGCTTGACTTCCAGAGAGTTTTTTTATAAAACCCTACGCGCCTCGGCTCTTTCGAACCATCTCCAGGGATTAATACTTTTGTGTTTTTACCACAAAAACCATACTGTATGAAAAATGGTCAAAGTTTGAATTTCATCTAATATCTTCAGTCTTCCAGGCAAAGGTAACACCGACAGACAAAATATCAGCATCTCCAGACTAGAAGCGGTAAAAGAATGGACATAAAACTTTCAAAACAGCAAATGGAGGCTCTGCACCCCTAAATAACTGTCTTCGAAAGGCGGAACTTGCAGACATTTAACGTACTCGAACACAACACCACAGCCTCGGTTGGTGTAAATTTAACGCTATGTACTGAAAAACTGAAATGGTATTGTACTAACAATCGAACCCAGGACCTTTGGGTTTAGAGACACACTTACCATTGAACCACCGAGATTGCTGACAGTAAAATTCTTCTAGACAGTGTTTTGCAGTTTACAGTTCTCTGCAGTTTCTTCCTTTTCTAGTAATAAATCTAAATCGTTGTCGATTCCATTTTTACCGTTCTATCTTCATAAAATTTTTGATTTCTTCACCGTTTCTTTGAAATCTTCATCATTGGGCGAACGTAGATATCTGTTTAATCATATTTTAAGTTGAATGTAATGCGGAAATAAATAATTTCTTCTCTTGCTTCCCATTATACGATACTGTCTAACAAATATATTGACTAAAAAAAGTCATTGCCAATGAATTCTTTTGATATTGTAATGGAATTGTTTTAAGGTTTGTTAAAAATGCGTACTAATAAAAATGTTGTAATGCGTTTAAAATATGATATTCCGTAAAAAATAGGAAAAATAATCATGTGAGCTAGTTGTACCTAATTGTATAAGAAATAATGAACTACTACAAACAATGTATCATAACAAAATTTGCAACTGTTTAGGGAACAAAGTTGACATGACGTCAATAAATCAGACAAATTTCTGATAAAGGTTACTTTGTTTACAAAACTGCCAATGTCCAAAAACTATTAACCAAATTGGGTTTTCATCCCTACTTAAATCTGAAAAGATTTTTTTTAGAATCAGCTGTAAAATATGCTTAATTAATTACTGGGTGGCTGTTGTTTAACAAGATGAAACGCAGTTTACGTAGCTACGTGATGGTCAGTGTTCCTATTAATTTACATAAGAATGTGTAACAAAATACATAACAGATGAGAGTGAACTAGTCTAGTTTACATATTTTGAATGACCATAAAGTTAGTGTTACGTAAATTGCCGTTAAAAAGCAGTCTCTACTTCAGCCGCATACGATACACTTATTGCATATATGCTGATCATGAAATTGATCTAAACATTAAAGTAGGTAGCTAGTTTATTCATTGTTTGTTTATGGTGCATTTAATTTATACTCTCTTTTAAGTTTACGTCCGTTCACTCAACAGTTAATATATCACTTTCTATACCTTTGTAACATTGTGGCGTACAATATTAGAAGGGACTGTTTTTATATTTCCAGATATTTACATAAAATAACTATAGTTACTTTACTGGGTCTCAGTCAAGTATTTTTAGTTTTAGCACCCATTGTTAATTAAATTTTCTTGCGAAACTGTGTAATGTTTAGGTATAAGTAATTATGTCATCAAATGTCTGGACACAGGACAAAGCGCGGATACCTACCAAATTTCATATAAATCAGCCAATTACTTTTTGAGTATCTATGTGACACACATATAGGTATACAGAATGTTACTTAATGATATGCGAATATTTATGGATGTGTATCTACATGAAAAACTAATGAGAGTTCGCTGAAAAAAGTATCTTCCAAAATGTTCCGTTGCGGTAATACGGGGTCTTAAAGTTTTAGGGGAAAATGAAAATTAGTTAATATTTTCGAAACCGCTTGAGATCTTTTAGTAATATTTAGCGCGTACCGACCAAATTTCATAAAAAAATAACTATTATGACGAATATGAAAGTCAGCAACCTCTCAAAAGCTGAAGAAAAGAATTATAAATGCTGTGACATATGAAAACAGTGTTAGCCGGCCGTGATCGAATTGCATAAGAAACAATTTTCATAGGATATCTTTTCATTTTCTTTCTTTTGAGATTTCGCTAAAGAAATCGCGTTAAATATACAAAAGTTACAGAGGTGTTTTCATATTAGAAGGGTCACACATATAAACTTCTCTGAAATGGTTAATAATTAATCTTTTTGACGAAATTTGGTATATAATTATTTTATGGGATGCCAAATGCAGTGGCGTACCTATTTATCTCCTAAAAACGGCCATAATATTTTCCTCATTTTTTGACATAGAACAACAATGTTCGCAGCATTCATAAAGTTTTTCATCTTATATTTTTTGATTGTTTGTTCATAAAAAGCGTATTATTATAAAATTCGTGAATTGCTACTTCCTATTGATTACTTCCTCTTTGATTTTTGATTGGTGTTTTCTGTATTTGTCATAATTCATGATGTTCATATTTCAGATAGTTTTATTCTAAATAAATATCTTGTTTACAAAATCCAACTCTGTCATATTTGTTTAAGACTATGTTAAAATATTTTAGTTACAATTTTGTACATTTGTCATCCCACTTACAACTACTTTGAGTTTTAGGTGTCATTTTTGCGTGTAAAAATGTTGTATATTTTTGATCCGACTTATGGTTGCTTTTAGTTTTAGGTCTCTTACTTTTTTTTTTGTGTAAATGTTTTCTTTGCTTAAGATTTGTTGATAAACATGATATACATATACAGGAATGTTTTTATAAATAATGCGCCAGTGCCTATTTGCTTTGTTCTCATGTTATTGATAAATAGCGCTGGGTACAATGACCGTATAGTAAATATTGCACACAATTGCAACATTATAATATAACTTAAATATATAAGAAAACAAACAGGTGGGTTTGTTATACTCCTGGAAAGTATCTGATTGAATTAAGCATAATAAGTAAAGTTAATCGCCATCCCAGATAAGATCATTAATTGTAAGTTTTGCAAAGTTGATATCATGAGAAACGGTAGACCTACTACATTGAACCGGATTTTTTAAGGATCCATAACATAGAGCGAACTTCAAAACATACAGATTGAAAATAAACACTGATTTGCTAAATTTACAGCTATTGGCTAAGTTAAAAGAAAATATCACATTCTAACAAACACCGGAAACTACATAAAATTTTTCGATTTCCTGTATTTAATGATTAAAAAATTGCATGGCTTTAAAATGTTAAAACACTTTAACCATTTGTACAAAAGATATGCGTTAGAATAAATAAATACTGGGTCAAATTATTTCTTATCAGCACAAGATTGTAAGTTAATTTGAAGCTAAAATCGTAGTCGAATGAACAAAAAAATCCATTTATTGCAATGATTTCTACAATTTCGTGTGGTAACCGCCAGACCATAAACAGTATTATTAAAAAAATATAAATTAAACCAGTTTGTACAATATTTCTAGTAGATCGTTATTTGTCGACATCTGTTGAAGAAGGAAGGCCGTAATCATCTGCTAATACATTAAGTATAAATTCCATTTGTGAATGAAGAGCGATACCTAGAAATAATCTTTGACCAAAAACCCACGTGGAATTCGCACACTAGAAAAGTTGTACAGAGGGCAACAATTATCGCAGTTGGACAGTGTACGAGAATGTGCGGTAAGAAACGGGGTACGGACGCCAATATATGGATATACACAAAGAAAGTAAGCAGCGTGGTAACATATGCATCGGTAGTTTAGTGGACGAAAACGCAGCAAATTGTTGCGATCATGCTATTAAGTGATGTATACTTTCCTGTACACCAAGGGGGTTATGGAGACCACCCTAGCAGCAGCTTTGGAAGTCTTCTAGAATATTCTCCACTACACATATTCATACAAGCAGAAACATGTTCAGTAGTGCATCTGTAGTTGACAGTGCAGGATACATGCACTGTCAACTACAGATAAACGTGCGAGAAACTAAACAAGGAGCTGAAGAGGGAATTAGCTCTGGTAATGCCCATTGACAGTGTAGTCCCAAAGTTCAGTTTTGAAAAAATGTCAATATACAAATACAAGAAGAGAGGGAAACGGTCTTCCTGTAGCAGTACAAATAGTCTGGTGCACTGACGTATCTAAAGCAAAACAAAAAATTATGGAAACGTTCATTTATAGAATAAGGCCACATCTTCAGTAAACCTATGAAAGTACACAACAATATTCCAGGTAATATTAGCCACAATACAACGCTGCGCAAAAGAGAATATTGAGCAGATGGTTGCGAATTACCATATACATGGATAGAATGTAAAATTAATATGAGACAATCTGAAAACCTTAATAGAGCTCGGAAATCAAAATAAAGTGATACTAGCTTGTGTATCAGCACACGAGGGTCATGCAGGAAACGGTAAGATACATAAGCTGACCAAGGATAATGGGTCCGAGTCCCTTATAGCTCCTGAACTATTGTGATTCAGTTACTGAATGGACCCGAGACTAAACACTGCAATTGTAAAAACTCTGCAGGACCTACTAGGCAGAAACAGAAAGACCATTCAAATAACTGTGGGTTCAAAGCTAGGCGAAGAACCCTGTATCAAGGTTATGGAATAAAATAAATAAACGTATTTATCTGAAAAGCTACGTTGCAGCGAAACAGTGGTCGTGTAGTAGTAATATATTGCCCTTGTATTTATTTGCTTTATTGGTATTTTAAACTCGATTGACATCAGAAGACTGAGTTTGGACACTGTAGCTGGAAACTGAAACAAAAAGCAGAATCACCCCAAAATATATATATTTTTGATATTTTTTTGTGATTTTGTGGGGTGATTCTGCTTTTTGTTTGGATTTACATGCACTGTGTTGCACACTCGTGGCGCAGCTTGATAAGTGTCAGTCTGCAAAATGAGAAGTCCTGGATTCGATTCCCGGGGAAAAGAACGAGAATCTGCCCTTGCCTGGAAAATTTTCAAATGAATAGATGTGGTCAAATAATCGCGTTAATGGGCTTAAATGTCACAACCAAAAAATACATCAAGTGTATGACATAATCGTTTAATTTTGGACGAATACCTAACATTTCGAACCTGTAGGTTATACTTATACTGGAGAGTAGGAGGACCGCAAAGAGGAAATGTAGAGTGACAACACTGCAATAGGCTAGACATACCTTAAAATTCAATGCCAAGATACAAAAAAATAGTTGGTTGATTTCGGGATACATCCTATTGAAGTGCTGGAAATGATGGGAGATATAATTTTAACAAATAGGCAACGAGGCTGTGTGGGCAAACCGGGTAGCTTCGTGTTAAATTGGACACCTGTTTTCTGATACTAGTTCCCAGTCAAATCATGATACATTTGTTTTCTTTCGAAACTAATTGAAATGTAACTGTTTCGTTACATACTGTTCCAACATTTATCCCGTTAATGCCTATAATTGTGGAAGTGATTAATTCAATCAATTGTAATAAAGTTTTAAAATTTTTGTAAACAAAATGTTTTGTATAGTCTGTTTAAATAAAAATAGAATGATTATCGATAATAATATTTAAAGATAGGCGATTCAAAACTCAATTATGACGAGAAAACTACATAAAATGTTCTAACTAAAGTCACCTTCAAATGTACAGCTTTTTCGTGATGAACATCAACAGGAGTAATGAAGTGAGACCCGGTAAATCCAATGGACCCTCCATAGTGACCTCCACCCTCGCCTCCACCTTGTCCTCCACTTTCTCCTCCTCCATAACCTCCCTCTTCTCCTCCACTTTCTCCTCCACCATAACCTCCCTCTTGTCCTCCACCTTCTCCTCCACCATAACCTCTCTC